>JBAMJR010000454.1:957500-1255000 GCA_038501785.1 Myoxocephalus aenaeus | reverse complement strand
CAGACAGACACACAGACACACAGACAGACAGACAGACAGTGCTCCTGACTCTCTTCCACTTGCGTTCTGCCAACACTGCAATGATTCAATGGAGCTGCAGGTGTCTGTGGGAGATATTTTTAAGGAATATTTAACATGGGAGGGAATGGAAGAGGAGGTCAACTTCCTCTCAACATATTGTCTGATTTAAACACGTTTGAATCTGTTGGATTCAAAACGACCCAATTTTACAAAGTAAGATAAGATTTAGTCTAACGGGTGAAGCTATTGAAGCCTGCATACACTCTTTTCAGCTCACCAGTTTTTAATAAAGTATCTAGAAGTTATGTTAATGATATGTGTGTTTTTATTAATAATGAATTAAGCTGGCTGCCTCTGAATTAAGCTTTGTGGTTGCTGTGGCACTGTACATGTACTATCTAAGAAAAGATGAATGATTTGGCGTTTGACAACTGAATTTCCGAGTGCCCCTGAACGCTTCAGCGACCCTCAAGTCAACGCTGCTGCGCCGTTCCTTTCCTTCCCAGCAATTCTTCTGGTAAGTAGCTGGAGTTGAGCCTGTCTGCTAATGGCTAATGATTTAAATGGTATAAATGCCGTTTTAGCGTTTTAAAAAGACATTGAAATGGTTTTGTAACTCATACAGAATGTAAACAGAGTTTAAATATGAATGGAAGAGTGAAATATTTCCCCTGTATGTTATCGGTGGTGGCTAACATGACTGACCATAGCAGCTAACGGTGACAAGACATTTTAATGGACACTTAAGATGGTTAAACTACTCTGTCAGTTAGCTAACTAACTAGTTCTAACTAGTTCGCTAACTGACAAAGTAGTTACGCTCGCTAACTAGTTGGCTTGCTATGTAACTCTGCTGACTTTAGCTTAGTTAGCTAGCCAGGTAACTAATTTGGCTAAAGTCAGCGTTAGCTAAGGATTAACGTCATGACGTCATGTTCAGACGTCATTTTTCGCGCCAGTAGATTAACGTAACATACAAAGTCAAGAGTGACGCTGAAGCCTATCTGCATTTAAATGATCCTTCTGTCATTACTGAAGACGTTCACCCAGAGCTCTATGCTATCTGATATGAGTAGAGAACAGACCAAACTATGTATATGAACTATATGGTAAAAACATTATTCATGTTTTTATATATATACATATATACATACATACATACATACATTATATATGCTGGATATATTGGAGTTTTTTTGTTTTCACCAGAAGTTACACATCACATATTCTCTCTAGTGCATTACAGAATAGTTCCAGTTTTTTGTTGTTTGGTTTGAAGGCTGCAAGTTTAAACCTACTTACTGTCAGTTTGCCATTGTGTTTCCTCTCGTAGACAACAGAACATCAATAACGGTCTACGCTGTAGTTGGTAAGTATGTACATACTGTCATTTAAATTGATTGTTTTAGCCACAAATCAGAGATATTCAGTTTACTGTCATAGAGTAAAGCAATCAGAAAATATTTACATCTCAGAGACTGGAATACTATACAACTAATCAGTTAATCGTGGCAGCTCTAATGTTGTGTACCATGCGATAGAGACAATTGCATATTTAAAGTACCTAACAGGCAATAACACACATTGAAGAGGCACAATTTTGTCTTTGTGACAACAGTCAGTTTTACCACACAACTCACACTGCAATATACATTTTAACTTCCTAGAAAATTATGAGTTTTGAATAAGACATTGATAATAAATATGGAAATAAATTGTCCACCCGAAAATACTTCTAATTGAAATAAGCTATGAGGTTGATTTTCTGAAGTGAACTGAAAATCTCTTTTTTCCCCCCTCTCTACATCCCTCCTTCCACTCCTCCCGGACTCCTCCTGTCTGTTTTCTCTCTGACTGCAGACTCTGTGCTCGCGACTCCTTTGTGACTTGACAGTAAGTTTACACATATGAATGAAAACTGAATGCAGTTTCTTAAAATACGTTGTAAAGTTGTTATGACACACTGATGCCCGAGCCACACTGTGTGCTATCCCATTTAAGAAGATTCAGCTAAATCTGAAGTGTAATTTTAACGAAATATATTTTGCTTTCACATGAAACTGATATTTCACTGGTTAACAGTACAGGACAGGGATATTCAATACACATTTCAGAAAGGTCCCTTTCAGAGAATTTCCTTATACAAAGGTATATCACAATAATGTTTAATTTGTGCTATGATTTAGTCCCATATATATTGCGGTCAATGACAAATAAGGCTTCTAAAAATTAAACTTTGTTTTAAGTCTAATTTGTTACATAACTCATTGAAGTGTTAAATGTATTTTTAATAATTTAAAAATTGACAATATATACAAAAAAATAGAATAAGAAAAATACAAAAATAATATTAAATTAACAAACAAAACAGTAGTGCTAAGACGTAGCCTAACAAACAACAGAGTAACATTGTTATAGTTGAGTAATTGATTTGGTGATATATTATGTTATTGTAGTGGGCAGGAATGTTCTCCTGTATCTGTCCTTGTGACAGCGGAGCTGGAGGAGTCTGTTGGAGAAAGTGCTCCACTGTCCCTCCAGTAGGTGGGGGAGAGGGTGGTCCGGGTTATCCAATATGGATAATAATTTATCCATAGCCTGGATCCAGACCACGGTCGGCCTATTAGTGACCCCTGGTTTAGAATGTCCTCTTACTGCCTAATGTTTCACCCCAATAACTAGAATTACATAATATTAAGGGTCTTTAAAAAAGTGTGATGCCTTTTACAAAACACATGTTTTTACATCACTGGCTGGGGGTAGCTGCAGTAACAAGCCTGCATGATCCACAGTATTGAATGAGCTCGGAAGTGCTGGTTTTCTGAAATTAAACTGAAAATGTGTCTCTCTCTTCCCTACCCAGCTTCACTACCTTCCAGTCCTTCTGGACTCATTCCTGTGTCCCGCTTGGTTCACCTGTGTCCACCTCGGTCCACCTGTGTCCAGCTGGGCTACCTGTGTACTCCTGTGTACACCTTTGTGTGTGCTAAATACATCGCTGTTGGTGACTCTGTGGTGATTCAACAGTAAGTTCAACAATGAATGACTTGTTCAGATAAATCAACAACGTGTGTCATGAAGTTTGTTAATACAGATATTTCTTGTACACACTAAAACACAGATACTTGCAAAATAGCCCATTAAGTAGATACATTTAATTAAAACCACTGACAAAATAGTTGGCTTTCTTGACTAAGAACAAGCTAATTTTATAATGTAAATACTGTTGATGCTTGTTTCAAATGTATTTTGTTTACCAGCAGTTTTATCTGTCAGCAGTATTCAGTTAACATTAAGGCCAGAATAGTGTTAATATGATTATCAGGATGCTGCATATATTGCATTTGATATTCTGTTTCGTTTGTTTTCACCAGAAGGTACACATCACATATATCCTAATGAAAAATATATATTAAACAACCTTAATAAATGACTAACGTTGAAATGACTAAGTTTAAACTTACTTACTGTCAGTTTGCCATGTTGTTTCCTCTTGTAGACAACAGAACATCAATCAGGATCTACGCTGTAGTTGGTAAGTATATAAATACTGTCATTAAATTGATTGTTTTAGCCACAAATCAGAGATATTCAGTTTAGTGTCATAGAGTAAAGCAATCAGAAAATATTAACATCTCAAGAGACTGGAATACTATACAACTAATCAGTTAATCGTGGCAGCTCTAATGTTGTGTACCATGCGATAGAGACAATTGCATATTTAAAGTACCTGACAGGCATTAACACATATTGAAGAGGCACAATTTTGTCTTTTTGACAACAGTCAGTTTTACCACACAACTCGCACTGCAATATACATTTGAACTTAAACTGGAAAGACATTACTTAATGTAATGTCTTTCCAGTTTTAGTTAATTAATACTAAATTAGTTAATTAATACTAAATATGGAAATAAATTGTCCACCTGAAAGTACTTATAATTGAGAGCGCTATGAGGTTGAGTTTCTGAAGTGAACTGAAAATCTCTACATCCCTCCTTCCACTCCTCCTTTCTCTTTTCTCTCTGACTGCAGACTCTGTGCTGGCGATTCCTCGCTGACTTGACAGTAAGTTTACACATGAATGAAAACTGAATGCAGTTTCTTAAAACACGTTGTAAAGTTGTTATGACACACTGATGCCCGAGCCACACTGTTTGTGTGAGCATCATGTGTGTGTTGCTTACACAGGCAGTGCAGCCTCTTGGTTCAGCTGTGTGTCAGCTGCGTCTCTTTTCAGTGATTCCCATCCCGAAATCCCAGAATTTGTAACGCAAGGCTTTTATTCTGAAATATTTGCAGGACAGTGAAGGAAAATGGGATGACTTGCATGGCTCCATATCCACATTATCAGCTTTTTAATTGTGGATTGTTAATATATTATGAATGAGAACACACCTCTTAAACCTTTTCTGTTTAAAATAAATAAAAATGACGTTTATTAAACGAAACACTACGGCCATCATAAAAGGAAAACCCTGTAGAACTCTGTGAAACTAGTCGTGTGAGAGACGGGCCGTGAGACATCTAAATCAGTCTACTTAATTGGTACATTTTAGAACAACAATGTTTTTCTCATAAATATCTGCAATATTACCTGGTTTATATTCTGGTTATGTGAGCAAAACATTCACTGATCTTTTACCTTCCAAAGTTATTACTTAAACTGTTATTCAAACTGCTGTCTAATGGGTGTTTTTATTGTGTGTTACAGGTGTCCTACTGCCCAGCATCTCTACGGAACGTGCCTCAGTGACCTCTAACCTCAACACTGCTGCCGCTCGTTAGTCCTGAAGTCTTTTGGTGAGTAGCAATGAGATTGTCTGCTAACGGCTAATGATTTAAATGGTATAAATAGAGTTTTTGCTTTTGAAAAATACATTGAAATTGGATTGTTGATACAGAAATTATACAGAATTTAAGCATGACTGGAAGAGTGAAATATTTCCCCTGTAGGTTATAGGTCGTGGCTAACATGAATACAGCTGCTAACACTGACTAGGCATGTTCATTGACAAATAAGTTAAGATGGCTAAACTACTTGCCTAGTTAGCTAACTAACTAGTTTGCTAACTGACATAGTTGCGCTCTAACTAGTTGGCTTGCTAGGTAGCTCTGCTGACTTTGGCCTAGTTAGTTAGCTAGCAGGGTAACTAACTTGGCTAAAGTCAGCGTTAGCTCTCACTTCTCTTAAATAAAAACCCAGTCATATTCCTTTTTTTCTGTATCTGAACCATATGGTACAAACATTATTCAAGCATGTATGACGTGAGTGTGAGTGTTGATGGAGCTGCTACAATCTTAGTTTAGCATAGCACCGATCGATCCGAGCTCCATTCAGTAAACAAGCATTTTAAAAGTGGTTTGCTCATTATCTTGTGAAGAGAGCCAGGTAACTCAACAAATCGCCATAATTTTTATCCGTTTATTGCAATTAAATCAGAGCAAAGTCTGTTTACTTTGGGTTCATACAGCTGTAGTGAACCAGCCGACATTGTTTACGGTGTTTAGTACTGTTAATACACCTCGATCGCCTCCAGATGATTTTATGAATACAGACAAGACGGCGTTTAGTTTCCCGGGATATGTGGGACTTCAACATGTACATATTTAGTTCTTCCATTCATGTTTGAATTATCTAAGAGTTACAAACCAATGTCAAAGCATTTTTAAAACCGCTGACGCATTAGTTATGGTTTTGCTATTTATAAACATTGGTTTATAGCCTTCTCATCATAATAATCCATCTCGACAGGAATTACATCCCTACATTACATACTCAACAATAATTATCCTCCTGGGAACTGAGGGGAAATAGTGTCTTCCAAATTCATATTTTTTGTGATTTCCTACCTATTTAGAGTTGAAAAAACCCATCTTACAATTTAGACTTTTTTTAAATTATTTAAATTTTTAATTTGACAGCATGTCCATTGTAGCGGACGACAGGACAATTTTCGTGTTAAAAGACAGCCAAATATAGAAGATAAAAAAACTAACAAATTATGGCTATAGAGTGATATTAAACCAATAATGCATTCAACTTGATTATAAAACAAAATAATTCTTCATCTGCTGCTTAAATTTCAAATACTTTGTTGTCAATGTACTTGAAAAAGTACTGAATTGTACTCTCCACGGGTTGTAGAGTCCTCTTGACAGTCAGGAAGCCCAGGTGTGAATCTATTATGATGGAAAATAACACCATTAAATGAAAGCTAATAACAGGAATAATACTTAAACCTCACACAAATCTATTTGGATTAAATGCAGTCAGGTCGTAGTGCATCATAGGGATCAAACATTGGCCTATGTGCTGCTCCTGGCCTACAGAGGACCACATCTTTTTCCTGCTCATCCTGTCTGTCTCTGAATCTGTCTGCTCATCTGAGCCTCCTGTATCTTCTTCTTCTTCATCATCTTCATCATCTTCATCATCATCATCACCAGGCTCAAACTCATCCTCATCTCTCTCGTTATCTGAAAGCTCCAAATCTGATTCTCCCTCAACTATCTGGTACAGCATCCTTTATGCTTGAGTTCTGTCTCCGACAACAATGTTGAGTCATTAAATACATTCATTTTGTCCTGCTGTCCACTATATTTGACATTCATAAAGGGACTATTATTTAAATAAACAAATGAAATGCTTCAGAACTAAATATATCATTCCTGGCATGTTAATAAACAATAAAATATATGAATATCATTGTAAAAAAGACAATAATTTAGCAATATGTGACTTACCCTTTGACTTTCCATAAAATGTGCTGGGTGATCTTGTGTGTAAACAAAGAGGAAGTTGTCATGAACCCACCTCTACCCATGTGGTATCAATGGAAAGCCCAGGATGTGCTCTGTAGAGTACATCAGGAGTTGGTAGGGTAACTCAAATAAGTAAAAGGAGAGATGCAAAACCAAAGTGTCCACCACAGAGGACACAAATGAATGGGCTGGGTCTCAGGAGGATAATTTAACCAACCTTTACAACAGTTTGTTCTAGAGTGAAATGAGATGTGATTCACTGGTTTTCTGAGAAGAATGGAAATGTATTTTATTTCTCTCTCCATCTGGCCTCCTCCTTTCTGTCTCTAACTGCAGACTCTCAGTGTTGGCGACTCTTTGGTGACTTGACAGTAAGTTCACACATATGAATGAAAACGTAATGCAGTTTCTTAAAACACATTTTGAAGTTGTTATGAAACACTGATGCCCAAGTCACACTGCCTTTGGGAGATGCATGTGTGTGCGTTGCTCACACAGGAAGTGTAGCGTCTTGGCTCGGCTGTCAGCTGCTTCTCTTTTTAGAGCTTCCCATCCCAGAATCCCATCATTTGTTAACACAAGGCTTTTATTCTGAATAGTTGCAGGACAGTGAAGGAAAATGGAATGACTTGCATGGCTCCATAAATTCATAGAGTACCGGCATTTAATTGTGGATTGTTAATATATTATGAATGAGAACACGCCTCTTGTACCTTTTCCGTTGAACATGAAAACAAATCTGTTTTTAAAATTAAACAGGAATGCAATCATAAAAGGAAAACCCTGTAGAAAGGAGAGCTGGCAGCAGCAGTAACACTGTGAAATGACTCGTGCGAGAGACAAGCATTATGGCCTGGCTGGGAGTTTAATTGATACATTTAAGAAAAACATTGTTTTTCAGATAAATACGTGAAATATTATCTGCAATATTACCTGGTTTATATTATGGTTATGTGAGCAAAATCTTGACTGATCTTTTACCATCAGAAGTTACTTCAATTGTTATTCAAATTGCTATCTAATTGGTGTTTTTATTTTGTCTTACAGGTGTCCTGCTGTCCAGCATCTCTCCTCTATCATATTGACTCTCTATCTATCTATCTATCCTCTACCTGTATCCACTCTATCTAAACATTGGCGTTCTATCTATCTATCCTCTACCTGTATCCACTCTGTCTAAACATTGGCGTTCTATCTATCTATCCTCTACCTGTATCCACTCTATCTAAACATTGGCGTTCTATCTATCTATCCTCTACCTGTATCCACTCTGTCTAAACATTGGCGCTCTATCTATCTATCCTCTACCTGTATCCACTCTGTCTAAACATTGGTGCCTCAAGCTTTCCTGTCCAATCTACCACTCTGTCTTTGCATTTGGAAATTCATTCTTTGTATCCCCCTTCTATCCCACTCTGATCTGTTATGAAACTATGAAACCTTTGAAACCTGGCTTGAAAAACTTTGAGAAACCTTGATCTGAACTGAATTCTGAAACCCTGACTCTGACCATTCACGTTGGTTCTACTATGGTTACAAGTACCTGTCTGTTGATGAATACCCTGAGAGTCTCTCATCTCTCACGCTCTCTGTCTCTCCTCTGATCACTCACCTCGGGTTTTTGGTTACCTGATCTATCTATATTTGAATAATCTGAGAGATTCTCTTCTCTCACGCTCACCTCTTTCAATCTTCTATCTACAATACATGCACCTATCTATAGAATACTATTACTTTTTAGACAAAGCATTTGAAATATTCTATTTGAGACTTTTGTTCAAGAAAATTGGTTTGAACAAAATTGAAAAAATTAATTCATAAACTGTAAAGAAACCACACATAGCATACACATTATTTGGTTGTAATTGATAAAAGTTACACTTTTTATACTTTAGAATTGAATCTGGTAAAGATTCCAAATATACAATTTCTTATAAAAGTGCATAATTTAACATATTTAAAGAATCTTGCACTCTTGTTAATATTCATAAAAACAATTGGAGTAAAAATCCATATTAGAAAATAAGTTTAGTTGTTCCTGATCTCTGTTGTTGCTGTGGAGCTCTGCTGGTTTGTACCCAAAGGTTTGTTTTGGTAGCAGATATTTTCACACTTGTTAACTTGACTAGTCTAAATACGAGTAAAGGTACTTCCACTACATTTATCATTATTATTATTAATACTATTATTATTTAGTTTGTAAAATAATTTTGCATATAAACTTATTGTTTCAGTCATTCTGTGTATGTATGCATTTTGTTGTTTAACCTGTTCATACTAAATTAAATTACTGACTGCAGACCCGACGTTCTTCAGAGGCATCCATCCGTCATCACACTGTTCCTGATTTTGAATATAAACCATAGTATTGTTCTCTGCTTACGTATAGATACCAAGTGTAGACCTGCTCACAGTATTTATATCAGTAGATTGACGTACTGTAATACTGTATTTTTTTATTTTGGGTTTTAGATATACGCTTTAATATAATAGGAATAAGGAACTGGATTTGACATTCAAATAATTTTTTCCACATACGCTAAAGTAAATAAATACCATAGTAACATTTTTGCAATAACATTTGTGGTTTTGAAACAACAACAATGCCAAGGAAGGGTAAGAGGTCACAAGCTCAGAGCCAGCGCTGGCAGAGGTCCAAGGAGAATCACTGTGCAACTACTGAAGAAGCAGAATGTGTTGGTCCTCAGAGCAGTGGAGAAGTAAAGATGTCTGCAGCGTCTCATGCTGGAAGTGTGAAACAGGGAGGTCAGCCTGATGCTGCATGTGTACCACAGGTATCTTATGCAGATGCTGTAAAGAAAGGACACCACCATGATGATGCAAGTGCAGCAGGGCCTTCTAATGTGAAGCAGGTGAACCCCAGAGGTCAAAGTGATGCTTCATGTGAACCACAGGTATCTTATGCAGATGCTGTAAAGAGAGGACAACACCGTGATGATCCATGTGCAGCAGGGCCTTCTAATGCAGACTGTGTGGAGCTGGGAGATCAGCCTTCTGAACAACATGTCCGTGCATCCCGCAGCCAGGCTTCTATAAAATACGACATATCCAGAAATCAGCAGTGCACTTGTAACTCACTAACCTTTCTTGCGTTCCTTCATGAGAATGAAAACATCACCAGACCAGACCTCAACCTTGTTTTGGATAAAGGTAACACGATGTATAGAGGGATCAGGAGACGAGTCAATTACATCCATTTGACTACAGATGAGCTCACTGATGAAGTTCCTGCACGCTGGTCTACACACTATGCGGACATGACTCAACTTTCAAGGTATGGCACATTAGGAGAACCTTTAACTCGTACTGTAGACACTTTTCTGGACCTGGAGTCAGGACTGAGCTGCTTGTTATCTGATGTAAAGTATGCTTTGCTGTTGATGAGACATTTATGTATTGCAGTATTCAGAACCAGGTCAGGCAGGTATGGTTTCTTTGACCCACACTCCAGAACAACCAGCGGTTTACCCCGACTACCCGGTTCATGCACTCCTGGTACTGCTGTCATGGTGACATTCTCACGTCTCAGTGATATGATTGACAGGATCATGACGTCCCACAGAATGATGGAAACACTGTCCGACTGTACCTATGAGTTGAAGCCTGTTGAGTTCTACAATGTGCACACAGTCAACTTGAACGATGCTCTTCCAAACACAGACTGCAGACCTCCAGCTATCACCGTGGATGAACCTCCTCTGTTGGATGAAGCTACTCTAAAGAAAAACACAGCCACTGATCATCCTGAGAATGTTTTACCTACAGTGTTCCCTCAGACCACAGCTGTGAAACAACCAAAGGTACTCAGCACAACATTGCCATCCCATGATGCTCCTCACAGCAAATTAGAGTTGACCGCTCAAGTGATAAAACCAGTTCTCAGTGATCCCACTGATAACATATTGACAGGAGTGTCCAGTGACATCACGTTCACATCATCTGTGAGACAACAAGAGTTCATCTTTCCTGGTACCCAAAATGAACCAGAACCCTCAAGTGAGTTGAGTTTCCTTCCATCACATGATGCTTCTCTCAGTGAATCAAACAGTTATACTTCAATGATAAATACTGTTGCCAGTGCTTTATCTGATCCTGTATTACAGGGAATCTCCTGCAAATTGACAAAGCGTAATAGACAGCAAAGGACAAAAATGAAGCGAAGACTACTGGTCTCAGCAAAACCCCCACAAAGAAAAGAGAATCAGAAAAGTCAAGAAAGGGAAAAGTATGCATCAAATAAAGCGTATAGAGCAAATAAAATGGCTCATGCCAGCAGGAAATATCAAAACGATCCAGAATTTAGACAAAAGAAAAGAAATGATACAAGAGACAATGTTGACTTTCGGCAAAAACGGAAAGAGTACATTTCCTCCAAGTACCAGGAAAATGCAGATTTTAGACAGAAAAAAAAAGAAATCTTGATCTCTCGTTACAGAAAGGATGCTGAATTCAGACAGAAACAGAAACAAATCTTCGTCTCTCGTTACAGAAACGATGCTGTATTCGGACAGAAAAAGAAACAAATCTTCGTCTCTCGTTACAGAAAGGATGCTGAATTCAGACAGAAACAGAAACAAATCTTCGTCTCTCGTTACAGAAACGATGCTGAATTCAAACAGAAAAAGAAACAAATCTTGGTCTCTCGTTACAGAAACGATGCTGAATTCAAACAGAAAAAGAAACAAATCTTGGTCTCTCGTTACAGAAACGATGCTGAATTCAAACAGAAAAAGAAACAAATCTTCGTCTCTCGTTACAGAAACGATGCTGCATTTAGAGATAAAAAAAAAGAGCACTTTACAGCCCTTTACCGAGGTAATGCTGTTTTCAGGCAGAAAAAAAACCTGTATTTCACTGCTCTTTATAAAGACAGCATAGAGTTCAGAGAGAGGAAGAGATCTCAAATCACTCAGCGTTATGCTCATGACCAAGCATTCAGGCTAAGACACAAACAACTAATGAGACAACGAATGCAAGAAAGATATAAAAACAATCCTACATTTAGGAGTATGGTTAGCATGAGATGTGCCATGAAAATAAAAAGGAAATACAGACAGATAAATAGACAAACAGAAGAAAGTGACAACAGTTTGATCAAAGAGGCCATATCTGTTTTCAGATCACAAATAAAAGCCGGTCCCACTTATGTCTGCACTGTCTGTCATAAGGCATCATTTCCAAACCAAGTGCGACCCTGTAAACGGTCAAACTATGTAAAAAATCCAGTCATGGTTGCAGCATGCCTAACAGGAAAGTACCTTCATGTTTGTGATGATGAGTGCAGAAATGAACAACAGTGCAATGTGCCGGATGAGAGGAAGGAAGAATGGATTTGTCACACCTGCTACAATCATCTTAAAGATGGAGTCATGCCAACACTCGCTGTAGCTAACAACTTGGAGCTCGCTGACATTCCACCTGAACTGTGTGACCTCAACATATTGGAGAGACATCTCATAGCTAAGTGCATAGCGTTTGCCAAAATCATTCCTCTTCCCAAAGGAAGACAGAGAGCCATACATGGTAACGTGGTTTGTGTCCCGTCTGAGGTGCAGGAAACAGTGGAAGCGTTACCCAGACTGAGAAGTGAGTCTCAAGTGATGAGAGTAAAACTGAAGAGACGATTGTGTTACAAAGGTCATCAGCTGTTCCAGACTGTCACCTGGTCTAAACTCGTGCAGGCGCTGCATAAACTCAAACGCATTCATCCACAATATCAGGACATAACCATCAGAGATGAGGCTGAGCTTTGTGACCCAACACTTCCTGACAATGATGACGAAGATGATGCAGCCATGGATGAGGATGAATATGATGAAGCTGATTTAATGGACATTGACATGTGTGAGAAAAGTGCACAGTGTGATGCAGAAAATGAGACAGAAGGTGACCAGGATATGGAAATGTCGTGTGATGGTGAACAACCAGAGGAGCAGAGAGATGATGCAGAACAGGAAGGTGACATGCCTAACGGTGGTTTTGCTCTAGAATCATGCCTTCAGCCGTGTGATGTTTCAGAGGAGATCTTATGTTTCACTGAAGGAATATACTCTGTTGCCCCAGCTGAAAGAAACAGTCCTGTTGGTTTCTTCAAAACCCCTAAACTTGAGGCGATGGCTTTCCCTGTGCAGTTCCCTACCGGTCAAAACACACTGGATGAAATGAGACGCATTAAACTAACACCCAGCAGTTATTTCAAAGCGAGGCTTTTCTGTATTGATGATCGTTTTGCCAGAGACACAAACTATTTGTTCTTTGCACAGTTTGTGACTGAAATCCACTTGGCCACATCCAGCATGTCAATACAGTTAAGGAAAGGAAAGCCTCTGACCAGAGATGGACGAAAAATAACTTCTGGTATGCTGCAAGATAAACGGGAGGTCGAGAAGCTGGTGAGAAATAAAGATGCAGTCCGATTCATGCAGCCGCTGAGAGGAACACCTGCTTATTGGGAGAAAACCACAAGAGATCTTTTTGCCATGATCAGACAGCTGGGAACTCCCACATTCTTCTGTACATTTTCTGCAGCTGAGATGCGTTGGCCTGAAGTGATTGAAGCAATTAAAAGACAGCAAGGCGAGGAGGTCAATTTTGAAGGGCTCGACTGGTCAGCAAAGTGTGACGTACTGAGAAGCAACCCTGTGACAACAATGCGCATGTTTGATAAGCGTGTTGAGGCGTTATTCAGAGATTTGATCTTATCTCCTGCACAGCCTCTCGGCAACGTTGTTGACTTCTTTTACCGAGTTGAGTTTCAGCACAGAGGAAGCCCACACATTCACTGTCTGATATGGGTAGAAGGTGCACCCGTGTTTGAGGAGGATTCTGATCAGACTGTGTCAGATTTTGTGTCCAAATACATCACAGCTCAGCTGCCTGACCCAGACTCACAACCGGAACTCTACAAAAAGGTCACAGAAGTGCAAATACACAGCAAAAATCACTCTAGGACATGTTTCAGAAGTGCCAGCTCTGGTTGCAGATTTGGATTTCCCAAACCACCTTCCAGAAACACCTTCATAACGAGACCTGATGAGAGCGTTGATCCACTCCAAGTGCAAACCGCAAAGGAAAAGCTCCAACCACTGAACTTGTTGCTGAATGAACCTGAAACGGCCTCACTCAGTTTGCAGCAGCTCCTCGATAAATGCAACTTAACACTCCCTGAGTATGAACAATGCCTCAATACGATCAACAAATCCAGTGCGGTGATACTGAAACGTGAGCCAAAAGACTGCCGGGTAAATGGATATAATCCACATCTACTTGAAGCCTGGGATGCCAATATTGATGTAAGTTATATTCTCAATGCATATTCGTGCATCATGTATCTCACCAGCTACATAACCAAACAAGAATCTGGACTTTCAGAGTACCTCAAAACAGTCATTGCAAACTCCACCAGAGACAACGTCAATGAATGTGATGAAATGAGGGAAATCATGCAGGCGTACTCTAAAAAGAGAGAGGTCAGTGCTCAGGAGTGTGTGACTCGTGCATGTGGCATTAACATGAAGAAGTGTTCACGTGGTGTCATATTCATACCGACAGATGACAACGCATTGAAAATGAGTCGTCCCATGTCTTACCTGGAGAACACGACATCAGAAAGTCTAAATGTGTGGATGACATCTTTGACTGACAAATACAAAGCCAGACCTGAAACACCAGAGTTTGAGGAGATGTGTTTGGCTGATTTTGCAGCTACTTGCAGAATTGTCTATGGACAACAGAAAAAAGGCAAAGATGTGTTGCCCCTCCTCAATGAGATGGGATTTGTGCAAAAGCGGAAAAACAATAAGCCTGCCATCATCAGATTTTACCGCTGCTCACAGGAAAAATACCCTGAGAAGTTCTATGGCACATTAGTGAAACTGTACCTTCCTTACCGATCAGACCAGGAACTGAAAAGACCGCATTTCCCCACGTACGAGTCCTTCTACAAAGATTGCTATGTTCAACTACGAGGTGCTGAACATCCGGAGTATGTCATAGACATTGTGAAACGAAACAGAGACAAATATGAGAAAAACAGTGATGAGATTGAGAATGCAGTCGAAGAATTTGATCAGAACAGAGGCGTGATTGATGAATGGTGTAATCTGGCTCCAGAATCTGAGGTGGTCCGGTTGGAATGTGTCGAAGAACTGGAGGCAAGAGTGCCAGATCATGAAAATGTTCAAGAGAATGTCCCAGAATACAGTAATCAGGCTGATGCTGTAACAGAAGCCAGAGCCGTCAGAGAGCCCCCTGCATTAGACCCCACACTGTTACGGCAGATGTATCAGAACCTGAACCAGAAACAAGCATGTGTATTCTATGCAGTTAGAGACTGGTGCTTAAAGCGCGTCTGTGGCCCAAATCCTGAGCAGTTTTTCTTTTACATCAATGGTGGTGCTGGAACCGGAAAGTCACATCTCATCAAATGCATCTACTCCGAGGCATCGAAGATACTGTGCAAACTGCCGAGACAGTCTGAGGAGGCCGACATCTCAAACCCCACTGTCCTGTTGACTGCTTTCACTGGAACTGCAGCCTTTAATATATCGGGCACAACACTGCACTCTCTGCTCAAGCTCCCACGAAGTCTGAAACCTCCATTTCAAGGACTTGGCAACAAACTGGATGAAGTCCGATCAGAACTTGTAAATGCTGAAATCCTCATCATTGATGAAGTGTCCATGGTGTCAAAGCCCCTGTTTGCTTATGTGGATGCGAGACTGAAACAGATCAAAGGCAGTCACAGACCCTTTGGAGGAATGTCAGTATTAGCAGTTGGAGACTTTTATCAACTACCACCAGTGCGACAGCCCAAGACCCTCTGTGTGTATCAGCCGTGTGAGATTGACCTATGGCAGGAAAACTTTCAGATGATCACTCTCACTGAGATTATGCGCCAGAAGGATGATGTTGCCTTTGCAGAGATGTTGAACCGGATCCGTGTGAAAGGAAAGTCAGATGAGTTGTCTGAAGCAGACAGAGCCTTGTTATCACAGACCATCACTGAACCTGCACTTTGTCCAGCTGAAGTCCTGCACATCTTTGCAACTAATAAACAGGTTGATTCCCACAACTCAGCAACTTTAGCTCTGCTCCATTCTCATATCACCCAGATTGATGCAGATGACTACAAGAAGGACCCACGAACTGGAAGAATGGCTCGACAAGACAAACCATATAAAGGCAACAGAAATGAGCTCCCAGATACACTAAACGTAGCTGAAGGTGCTCGAGTCATGCTCACCAGAAACATAGACGTGTCTCAAGGATTGGTGAATGGATCGTTCGCTACTCTCGTCAGGGTGATAACCGCAGAACAAAGTGGTGTTGCACACGTCACTATGCTTGGACTCAAGATGGATGATGAAACCGCTGGAAGGAATTACGGAAACGGGCCACCAGGCAGACCTGACGATCTAGTGTACATAGAGAGAGCAGAGGAGAATCTGAAACAGAAAGGAGTGGTACGCAGACAGTTTCCTGTTAGACTTGCTTTTGCTTGTACAATACACAAGGTTCAAGGTATGACACGGGCATCGGCTGTAGTCTCACTAAAACACATTTTTGAACCTGGCATGGCTTATGTAGCTCTCAGTAGAGTGACCTCTCTCAGTGGACTGCACATGCTGGATCTGGATGAGAGTAAAATCTATGCCAACCCAGAAATCACTGGAGCCCTCGAGACCATGAGACAAGTCAGCTTGGACGACATGATGCCTCTTCTTCGTATCCACCAGACATTGAGCAGACGTGACACACTGACCATTGTTCACCATAACACAGAAGGTTTGCCATCTCATGTCAATGACATCAGGAGTCATCATGAACTGTGTCTTGCAGATGTTTTGTGTCTCACTGAAACTCACCTTCAAGGCTCTTTTGTTGCAGACAGTCTCCAGTTAGAGGGCTACCAGATGTTCAAACGCAACAGACACCTCTCCTACACAAATGTTCCACAAATGGCCGACAGAGGTGGTGGTGGAGTTGCTGTTTATGTGAAAAGTAATATTCAAGTGCGTGAAAAACAGTATATACATAATGTAACTGACCTTGAGTTTGTGGTTTTAAAGGTTGAAGCCCCAGTGAGTGCACTGATTGCAGCTGTATACAGGCCTCCAAACTACAGTGTGACATCATTCCTGTCAAACCTGGGGAGCCTTCTGGACTCATTGGAGATCATGGACTGTCAGCCCATCATTGTGTGTGGTGATTTCAACGAGAATCTCTTCTCCAACATTGGTAAGCCAATACTTGATCTGTTTCAGTCCAGGGGATACGCGCAAGTCATCACTGCTGCAACCACAGAGAAGAACACACTGCTGGACCTCATCTTCATCTCTCAACCACAGCGTTGTCTCCACTCAGGTGTGATGAAAACCTATTACAGCTATCACAACCCTGTCTACTGTGTCATGTCCTGGAGCAGTCCATAAATATATAAGTTGAGAAGAAAAAATACTAGGTCACATGATATTGTTGCACTTTTTATAGTAAGTACGATGGCTATTTGTTTGGCAATTTTTCATTTTCACAGTATTGAATAATATTATTGTTCATATTTTTTCCCCAGGTTCCATTTCTGACACATTTTGGCCTGTGCATTTATCAGGGTGGGTTTGGGTCAGGGTTGATAAATGCCCAGGCCAAAACTGTTTCAGCAGCTGTGTACAATGCTGAAACAGACATACATCAGAAAGTATTTGTTCTAGATGTAACACACTTTCTGGTCTACTGATGCCTACCAGCTGAAACCTCACATTTCCACCCCACCCAATTTCACACTATACACTCTAGCAGGGCGGGTGGCCTTGCTAAAGACTCTTACTCATAAGTCTCCTTTCTCCTGGACCGGAAACAGTTCTCCTGTGTCCTCTGTAATGTTAAGTTTCCTTTCCCCTGGAACGGAGACACAGCCTTAGCCTCACCTCCTTCAGCACTGTGAGGATCAGTAATGCTACAACAGACCAGATGCTGCAGCATAACTGTCCATCAATGGTGGAACCACCATTGCTGGACCCCAGAGTTCTCCTTCTCCCTGCCAGTGTCAAGGTTTCTTCACAGCAGAGCACAAGGTATTGCTTTCTTATTTCATATGTGCTTTACAATGTTTAGCTGTATTGTGTGTTCATTATTAATATATTCACTTTTTAACAGTTGTAATAACACTGATGTTATAGTTATTATAATATTGTAATGTATATCAACCTCTTACTTCAGGTCTTCCTCCACTGTCATCCCTCCACTTCACAGTGAAGACACTCAGGACTGCATAGAGAGCTCCACACATAAAAGAAGCTGAACATCATGCAGCCCTCCCAAACTTCTGTGAGAAATGGCACTGGGCATACATGCTGTTCTGTCCTGCAGCAGAGTTCGAGGTATTTGTTTTATTGTGAATTATGTAACTATTTAACATGTTTTGTTTCAGTCTTCAGTTTATTACAATAACTTTTCTCTTGTCAGGACCAGCTCCATCGTCCTACCTCAACATCACCATCGGTGCATCCATTACTGTGCTCAGTTCTGTTCAGCAGAGACTAACTACAGTTGATCCTGAAGCAAGTGATCAGGTGTACGGCTGCAGGGAACCAAACTGCTGCAGATCAGGCATCAGTCAGTCTTTACTGACCGTTTCAAGCTCCTCCCTAAACAAGCTGTAAAGGTAACCTTTCTTCTTTACGCCCTTAGTTCAATATCTCTCTTTGACCACAACAACTAAAACACTGTGGGACTTACTGCTTGCATGCTATTTACATGTACAACTACAGGAATAGGAATAACGTTTCTCCCTGTTGTTCTCTTTAAAAAGTAGGATGGGGGCCAAAACCTTCAGTTATCAAGCTCCACTTTCAGTCCGGGGGGCAGACAGTCACCTCATTTAATTAAGAGTAAACTTAAGACTTTTCTCTTTGATCGCGCTTATAGTTAGGGCTGTTTCAGGCTTATAGTTAGGGCTGGCTCAGGTTTGCCCTGGTCCAGCCCCTAGATATGCTGCTATAGGCCTAGATTGCTGGGGGACATCTAAGGATACACTGAGCTCCTCTCTCCTCTTCTCCTCTTCTCTCTCTCCTTCTGGATGAATTCATGTCTCTTCAATGCACATTACTAACTCTATTTTCTTTCCCAGGAGCCTCTGTGCTTCCTCTCCTCAAGTTTCCATGGATCGTGGCTGTCTGGAGCCGGTTCCTACCTCCTGTCTCCTACCTCCTGCCTGCTGCCATGGCCCTGCTGATGCCCCTCCTCCCTCCCTCCTCTCTACCGCCTTCTGCTGACATGGATTGTCAGCAGACTACTGTAACTCCCTCCTGGCAGGTCTACCCGCTAACGCCATTCGACCTTTACAGCTCATCCAGAATGCAGCAGCTCGACTGGTCTTCAACCTCCCGAAATTCACCCACACTACCCCCCTCCTCCGCACACTCCACTGGCTACCGGTGGTCGCCCGCATCCGCTTCAAAACATTGGTACTTACGTATCGTGCCACGAACAGATCGGGTCCTATCTATATACAGGACATGGTAACACCGTACACCCCAGCTCGGGCACTCCGCTCGGCTTCTGCTAAACGACTTGTAGCTCCGTCACTACGAGCTAAACACTCAACAAAGTCACGACTGTTTGCTGTCCTGGCTCCTCAATGGTGGAATGAGCTCCCCATTGACATCAGGACAGCAGAAAGTCTCTACATCTTCCGCCGAAAACTGAAAACGCATCTCTTTCGACTACACCTTGAATAAGGAAGGTAGCACTGTACTAGCACTCTAGTAGCACTTTGATGTCTCTTATTTATAGCACTTTGTAATTTTCTGTAATTTTCGAAATTTAACTCTAGTGAAGAAACTGCACTTTATTGATTATTGATTATTGATTGTTGTTTTTCTGAGTTTGTACTCATGATTGAATGCAGTATTGTAAGTCGCTTTGGATAAAAGCGTCAGCTAAATGACATGTAATGTAATGTAATGGATCATGGACCATGCCTACTACTCATTATATGAATAATTTCTGTCATATTCATTGCATGTGCTGTAACTCTGTTACGTTGGTCATTCTGGTCACATGACATCTATTGCTTCTGTCCATCCGGTGAGAGGGATCCTCCTCTGTTGCTCTCCTGAAGGTTTCTTCCTTTTTTCCATGTGAAAGGGTTTTTACTATCTTTATTTGGGGAGTTTTTCCTGCTCCAATGTGAGGTCCTGGGACAGGAATGTGCCTCCGAGGCAAATTTGTGATTTTGGGCTATCCAAAATAAACTGAATTGAATGTACAGAAAGCTCAGTATTGACAAATGTGCCACTCTCAAATTTGCCCTTAATGTTTCCTTCTGGTTGGCCAAAGTGTGTCTATGTTGTGAGATGGGGGAAATGAAGCCCTAAGGCTTTTTGCAGAGAGGGTTTTACTTTCTTTTTTTTTTTTTCTTTCTTTTTTTCAGTTTACTTAGACAATAAAATATGCAAAAACAAGATTTTTTGACTTTGCCAGTAAGACAGTCTTTCCTTTCAGTTCCACAAAACATATGCAATATATGAAAAATAAAACTATTTATTAACATTTTCATATTCACTATTTTTTCCTCTTTAAAATATATGTTTTTCTATTGATGTACAATATATTAGTCTTGTCTGTATGTTATAGTTTTTATATGATTTATTCTAATTTATTGCTGCTGATACTAATGTACTGTGTTAATTACATACAAATTGTTGATTCACAAAATGGTAATCTAAATGTAAACAAATAAAAAATATTCATAATCAGGTCATTGTCTGGTTCAGACTTGCAACAACATTGAAACTACTACTGTATTTATGACTATCTCTGCTGCTACTACTTACTGACACTAATACTACTCCAGTTGGTATTACTACTGCTACTATTGGTATTGCTGCTATTACCTCATATCTTGCTTCTACTACTGCTACAGCTGCTGCTCTGGCTTCTGCCACTACTACCACTACCAATACTGTTTCTGCTGCTAGTACTTCAACTACTATCGCTGATGGAACAGTTTATTCTACTACACCACTGATACTTCGGCTGCTACTGGTACCACTATTAAAATTTCAGCTATTTTTTGTTATAACTATATTCTACTACCTCTCCAATTTTAAGCTTCAGCTTTTAGCATTTTCCATCTCTTCTCCTTCTTCATATATTCAGCTACAGAAACCGCTCAGCTATTAAAATGTTCAGCTCCTTAGGACACAATGGCAATGACCTTTTCATGTTTCTGACTTTTCCAATTTTTGAATTATTAATCTTTTCATGAAAATTTAAATGAACGGATCCGATGGAGGAAATTTAAAAATCCTCTTCAACTTCTAAAGCGTACAGGTTCTGCATACGTTCAGCTACAGACACCTTTTAAACATTCAAATGTTGACAAAATTCAGCTATTATTCTATAATTTCATATTTTTTATATTCAGCTATTTTCTGCTATTTTCTGCTAAATTCAACTATATTCTGCTATTTTCAGCTATCCTTTCAAATATTTCAGCTTTAAGCTTCAGCTTTTAGCATTCCAACGCATTTTCAGCAGGAAATGCAATTTCTAGTTATTAGTTGGAATGCTTCAGCAGTCCAACTATTGTTATCCTCTTCTTTATTCAACTTATTATTAGTTGGAATGCTTCAGCAGTCCAACTATTGTTATCCTCTTCTTTATTCAACTTATTATTATTATTATTATTATTATTATTCTATTTCTTCCGTACGTTTTTCAAACCTCTTCTCCTCCTTCATATATTAAGCTATTTAAACCATTCAAATATTAAAATATTCAGCTCATTAAGGAGACGATGGCAATGACCATTTCATATTTCTGACTTTTCAAATTTTTGAATTATTAAGCTTTTTATGAAAATTCAAATGAATGGCAGCGGATGGGGGAAATCTTCAAATCCTCTTCAACTTCAAACGCTTACAGGTTCTGCATACGTTCAGCTAAATACACCATTTAAACTTTCAAATGTTGACAAAACCTTCAGCTATTATTCTGCAATTTCAAATTTTTTCATATTTTTTCAAATATTCAAATTATTAAGCTTTTTCTGAAAAAAAAAATGAATGGATTCCAATGAAGAAAGTCTTCAAAGCCGCTTAAACTTCTCCAACTTCAAAAGCTAAAGGGTTCGCCATGCTTTCAGGTAGAGACACCATTTAAACTTTCAAATGTTGACAAAACCTTCAGCTGTTACCGTATGACTCAGCTTTTTGATATCTGTAATAGTGTTTTAACTGTCAGCGTTTATGTTTTATGTTTTTTTCAGACCATTTCTGTGTTTAACATTGGTGTGTATTGCGCTGCTTAGAGTGCGTGATGTCACAGCTTGAGTGAACAGAGCCTTCCAGATTTGGTCACAAACGTATTTGCTTTTTGCCATCTACTCCACAATACTAACTTTTTGGGCATAATTTATACATCAAAACGTAGGAAATCTTGTCGTGCTTCGTAAAATTGGGTCGATTTGAATCCAACAGATTCAGACGTGTTTATAAAAGACTATAAGTGAGAGGTGGTCCTCCTTCTTCCTCCACTTACCGCCATGTTAAATCTCTCTCAGAAATGTATCCCCCCTGACGGTCTCACATGATTTTGAAACTGCAACTACAGACACATTGTGGGTCTGTAGGTTACACAAACAACATTGACGCGTTCACAAAAGTCTTATCTCTCAGAAAATATAATTATTTTGGCATGTTGCCTTTGAAGTTCTTGAGATATTAAGCTTTTTCTGAAAAAAAATAATGCATTGAAGCCTATGGAGGTCATCTTCAAAGCAAAAACTCAGTCTCACTCATGACACAGGTGCTTCAAGTTAACTAATCAGTGCAGCTTCACACTCATTCTTGTTTTAACAACCTTGTGGGGACACACACAGGCTGTTGGTGGAGGAAGTGAATGATTGCTAGCATGAGCTTTGTGTTGGACTAAGATCACTTGTGTGTCTATGTGCGCGTGAACGGCCGCTCGTGCGCACGTAAACGGCCGCGTGCTATTTCGCGTGCGCGCGCGTGAACGGCCGCGCGCGTGCACGTGGTTATACGGTCTCATGCACTTTTTTTTTTTTTTTTTTTTTTTTTAAGTCAAGGAGTTGCTGATTCTTTAGAGATCAAGGACAATAGGGGCTGGTATACATATCAAGGTCATATGAGCTGTAGAACACCTGAAGAAGCCCTAGGGTTCATTCAGCTACAGACACTTTTTAAATGTTCAAATGTTGACAAAACCTTCAGCTATTATTCTATAATTTCTTATTTTTTATATTCAGCTATCTTTTCAAATATTTAAGCTTTAAGCTTCAGCTTTTAGCATTTTCCATCTCTTCTCCTTCTTCATATATTCAGCTACAGAAACCGCTCAGCTATTAAAATGTTCAGCTCCTTAGGACACAATGGCAATGACCTTTTCATGTTTCTGACTTTTCCAATTTTTGAATTATTAATCTTTTCATGAAAATTTAAATGAACGGATCCGATGGAGGAAATTTAAAAATCCTCTTCAACTTCTAAAGCGTACAGGTTCTGCATACGTTCAGCTACAGACACCTTTTAAACATTCAAATGTTGACAAAAAATTCAGCTATTATTCTATGATTTCATATTTTTTATATTCAGCTATTTTCTGCTAAATTCAACTATATTCTGCTATTTTCAGCTATCCTTTCAAATATTTCAGCTTTAAGCTTCAGCTTTTAGCATTCCAACGCATTTTCAGCAGGAAATGCAATTTCTAGTTATTATTCTATTTCTTCCGTACGTTTTTCAAACCTCTTCTCCTCCTTCATATATTAAGCTATTTAAACCATTCAAATATTAAAATATTCAGCTCATTAAGGAGACGATGGCTATGACCTTTCATATTTCTGACTTTTCAAATTTTTTAATTATTAAGCTTTTTATGAAAATTCAAATGAATGGCAGCGGATGGGGGAAATCTTCAAATCCTCTTCAACTTCAAACGCTTACAGGTTCTGCATACGTTCAGCTAAATACACCATTTAAACTTTCAAATGTTGACAAAACCTTCAGCTATTATTCTGCAATTTCATATTTTTGATATTTTTTCAAATATTCAAATTATTAAGCTTTTTCTGAAAAAAAAATGAATGGATTCCAATGAAGAAAGTCTTCAAAGCCGCTTAAACTTCTTCAACTTCAAAAGCTAAAGGGTTCGCCATGCTTTCAGGTAGAGACACCATTTAAACTTTCAAATGTTGACAAAACCTTCAACTGTTACCGTATGACTCAGCTTTTTGATATCTGTAATAGTCTTTTAACTGTCAGCGTTTATACTTTATGTTTTTTTCAGACCATTTCTGTGTTTAACATGGGTGTGTATTGCGCTGCTTAGAGTGAGTGATGTCACAACCAGAGGGGACAGAGAAAAATATTTAAGCTTTAAAAAGTATTTGCTTTTTGCCATCTACTCCACAATACTAACTTTTTGGGCATAATTTATACATCAAAACGTAGGAAATCTTGTCGTGCTTCGTAAAATTGGGTCGATTTGAATCCAACAGATTCAGACGTGTTTAAATCAGACTATAAGTGAGAGGGAGTCACCCTCCTTCCTCCATTGCCTCCCATGTTATATCTCTCTAAAAAATGGCTCGCCCCTGACGGTCTCACCTGATTTGGAAACTGCAACTAGAGACACATTGTGGGTTTTTAGGTTACACAAACAACATTTGACGCGTTCGCAAAAGTCTTATCTCTCAGAAAATATAATTATTTTGGCATGTTGCCTTTGAAGTTCTTGAGATATTAAGCTTTTCTGAAAACAAATAATGCATTGAAGCCTATGGAGGTCATCTTCAAAGCAGTCTCACTCATGACACAGGTGCTTCAAGTTAACTAATCAGTGCAGCTTCACACTCATTCTTGTTTTAACGACCTTGTGGGGACACACACAGGCTGTTGGTGGAGGAAGTGAATGATTGCTAGCATGAGCTTTGTGTTGGACTAAGATCACTTGTGTGTCTATGTGCGCGTGAACGGCCGCTCGTGCGCACGTAAACGGCCGCGTGCTATTTCGCGTGCGCAGCGCGTGAACGGCCGCGCGCGTGCACGTGGTAATACAGTCTCATGCACTTTTTTTTTTTTTTTTTTTTTTTTAAGTCAAGGAGTTGCTGATTCTTTAGAGATCAAGGACAATAGGGGCTGGTATACATATCAAGGTCATATGAGCTGTAGAACACCTGAAGAAGCCCTAGGGTTCATTCAGCTACAGACACCTTTTAAATGTTCAAATGTTGACAAAATCTTCAGCTATTATTCTATAATTTCTTATTTTTTTATATTCAGCTATCTTTTTCAAATATTTAAGCTTTAAGCTTCAGCTTTTAGCATTTTCCATCTCTTCTCCTTCTTCATATATTCAGCTACAGAAACCGCTCAGCTATTAAAATGTCCAGCTCCTTAGGACACAATGGCAATGACCTTTTCATGTTTCTGACTTTTCCAATTTTTGAATTATTAATCTTTTCATGAAAATTAAATGAACGGATCCGATGGAGGAAAATTTAAAAATCCTCTTCAACTTCTAAAGCGTACAGGTTCTGCATACGTTCAGCTACAGACACCTTTTAAACATTCAAATGTTGACAAAAAAATTCAGCTATTATTCTATAATTTCATATTTTTTATATTCAGCTATTTTCTGCTATTTTCTGCTAAATTCAACTATATTCTGCTATTTTCAGCTATCCTTTCAAATATTTCAGCTTTAAGCTTCAGCTTTTAGCATTCCAACGCATTTTCAGCAGGAAATGCAATTTCTAGTTATTATTCTTCTTATTCCGCAAAACTTTGGACCGTATCTCCTCCCGCAGCGTTGCCAGCACATGCGTCAAACATACATCAAAACGTGCGGCCTGATCGGGAATCGCCTGGAATGACTCATTTTTTTGATTCGACCGGCCGTTTTCCCCGAAAAACGCGAAAAAACGGCGAGAAATTTTCCCATTCACTTGAATGGAGTTTCGGCAAAAAAAACACTGATCTTTGTGCCCCACAGTGACTCGCCATAATTTAACGTAGAGAAATGATTTGAAGTTTAAAACGTTGACAAAAGTCTGCAGTATATTTGCCCAATTGGGTATTTTTTGATAGCTAGCACAGTTTTCATGTAATTATTGTTCAAGTTTAGGAAAATTCTGGGGACCATTTCAGAGTTTACAATGGGTGTGTATGGGGGCAGGTTAGAGTGGTGATGTCATCGCTAGAGTGAGAATGATTTTTTTTACTAACTCCTGTATTTGTATTTGTATTTTGCCATTCACTCCACAATATTTACTTTTGAGGCATAATTTATACATCAAAACGTAGGAAATATTATGCTTGTGGTACACATGCGTCGTGGAATCCAACAAACTTATACTTTTTTGTCAGCAAGCCTGAAAGCGACATGAAGTCCGGCCAACTGCTCCATCAACCGCCATGTTAATTCGAACCACAATTTTTTTCTCATGACACAAACGTGAGCACTTTATAAACTGGATTAACGATCTCATTTCTAAATCCCTTACAAATATTTAAGTAGACGGAAACGTTCTCAGAAGTCTCGTGCTTCTCATGATGACGTTATTTTCGCGATGGGATTCACGGTTGTCTGTCAAATACAATAGTTTGAAAGGTTGTTTTGTCATTAAATCAGCAGTCAAGTCTCTGCTCCTCTCCTCCATGACACAGGTGTCTCAAGTTAGCTAATCAAGACTGCTACCATGGCAACAAGACACGCGCCCACAGGACGCAGGAGGAACTGTCAGTTGGTCAGCTGACATCCTGACTGTGTGTGTGTCTAAGGTGCGCGCGTGTGTGCGTGTGTGTCCTAGCAAGAAGTTAGCTTTGTGTTAGACAAAGTTAACTGATTGTGTGTCTATGTGCGTGTGAACGGCCGCGCGTTGCGCACGTAAACGGCCGCATGCAATTTCGCGTGCGCGCGCCGTGAACGACCGTGCGCGCGCACTGCGGTAATACGGTCACGTGCACTTTTTTTTTTTTTTTTTTTTTTTTTTTTTAAGTCAAGGAGTTGCTGATTCTTTAGAGATCAAGGACAATAGGACTTTTTTTTATAAACTTTTTTTTACTTTGTTATTATTACACATACACACACGCAGAAACACACACACAATAACACATCTCACTACCGGTAATGTATATATATTGCGACGTCTTACGGCAGTAGTAGCCACACTTTCAAAATTTCTTGCGAAATTTTCTAGTTATTATTAATCATAGTCCCAAACTTTGGCGCGTATCTCCTCCGGCAGCGTTGCCAGCACAATGCGAAAGAAATACATCAAAACGTGCGGCTTGATCGGGAATCATGTGCTATGACTTTTCTAAGAGATTCGACTGGCCGTTTCCCCCCCGAAAAAGCGGCGAGAAATTGGCCCATTGACTTGAATGGGGTATCGAGCGTTGCCAGCACATGCGTAAAAAAATACATCAAAACGTGACGGGGGGCATTGCTTGATCGGGGAATCATGTGCTATGACTTTTCTAAGAGATTCGACTGGCGGTTTTCCTCCGAAAAACGGCGAGAAATTGTCCTTCACTTGAATGGGGTTTCGGCGTGAAGAGAGCAAAAAAAACACTCATTTTTCTGCCCACAGTGACTCGCCATAATTTAACGTAGAGTACTGATTTAAAGTTTAAAACGTTGACAAAAGTCTGCAGTGTATTTGCCCAATTGGACATTTTTTGATAGCTAGCACAGTTTTCATGTAATTATTGTTAAAGTTTAGGAAAATTTTGGGACCATTTCAGAGTTTACAATGGGTGTGTATGGCGCAGGTTAGAGTGGTGATGTCATCGCTAGAGTGAGAATGTTTTTTTTACTAACTCCTGTATTTGTATTTTGCCATTCACTCCACAATATTTACTTTTGAGGCATAATTTATACATCAAAACGTAGGAAATCTTGTCTTACTTCGTAAAATTGGGTCTATTTGAATCCAACAGATTCAGACGTGTTTAAATCAGACTATAAGCGAGAGGTGGTCCTCCTCCTTCCTCCATTCACCACCATGTTACATCTCTCTAAAAAATGACTCCCCCCTGACGGTCTCACATGATTTGGAAACTGCAACTAAAGACACATTGTGGGTCTGTAGGTTACACAAACAACATTGACGCGTTCGCAAAAGTCTTGTGCTTCTCATGATTACGTTATTTTCGCGATGGGATTCACGGTTGTCTGTCAAATACAATAGTTTGAAAGGTTGTTTTCTCATTAAATCCACAGTCCTGTCTCCCTCTGTGACACAGTGACACAGGTGTTTCAAGTTAGCCAATCAGGGCTGTCACCATGACAACCGGTGACACACACTCACACATGCAGGAGGAGCTGGCAGTTGGTCAGCTGACAGTCCAGTCTCAAGACACTCGCCTCACATGTTAACATTATGCCAGCAGGAAGTTAACTTATGTTAACTCCATGTTGATCTCTATGTAACTGTAGTCCCTTTGAAGTAATCACTATGGCAACCTTTGATCAAGTCACACACACACACACACACACACACACACACACACACACACACACAGGTGTTCTCATTAGTGCAGTTTGACAGACACCCCTCTCTCTCTCTCTCTCTCTCAATTTCAATTAAATTAAATTAGCTTTATTGGCATGAATGTTGCAACAACAATATTGCCAAAGCATCAAGACACAGCACAAACACAAAAATATACAACTCAAATGGACAACAATGATAATAAAACAGATTGAAAGAGTACAGGTGTGTGTGTGTACACGTGTGTGCTGCCATGGATGAAGCACTGTTTGCAGCAATGACACAGCACCTGTTGATGGTGTCATAGATACACCATGCTGCTCATTGGAGGAATATGACTTGACAAGCTAACAGGGTAACTGCCAACAGGCTAACTGCTAACAGGCATTTCTCTCTCTCTCACTCACAAAATGGTTGACTGTGTGTGTGTCTATGTTCGCCCGCGTGTGTGTGCACGTGAACGTCCGCGCGTGCGCGTGTTAATACGGCCGCGTGCGCGCGCGCATATGTATGTCACTTTGAATCAGGACTAACAGCTCCACTGACGCTCACGTAAGTCCAGAAAAATATTCAAGCATACCAGTGCGATAGGCTGCTCGTTTCCTCTTTGGTGAATGTACTATATTAGAGATTTGAGCACGTTTTTGCCTCTAAATCTGGGGTTTAACAGATGGTTTGGTAGAAAATCTGCACACACATATGAGTTGGAGATATTCAGTCAAAGGCATTGTAACGCCTCCTGTCTGTCTTTCTGTCTTCCCTTTCAAAATAAAAGCCCCATGAATTAACTGTATCTTAACATAAAGCTCAAATGAGGATTATTGTATTAAATAGAAAATAAATACACAATTGTACACAATATTTTTTATCTAATCACGTGATATGTTGCAGCAAAGTGCTGTCCCATTCATATTGACACCATCAAGCCCTCACATCTAATGTTGGCATATATGTACCTCAATAACCTCAATAACACATCTCACTACCGGTAATGTATATATATTGCGACGTCTTACGGCAGTAGTAGCCACATTTTCAAAATTTCTTGCGAAATTTTCTAGTTTATCTCTATTATGTTGTTTAGTCGATTTATCTAAACAATCTAAACTCATTTCCCCCCCAAAAATCAATTTGACCATTTCATTTAAATGCTTTTTTGTGTGTCATTGTATAATGCAGCAAAACAAGTTACCTAAAATCTCAAAGGTAATTTAATAGCGTATCAAAATATGCTCCACATATTCTTACAGTATACTGCATCTGCCAGTACCTACATGCAGATGAAGGCAACTAGTCTCCCTCCATGCCACAGCGCATGGAACTCCCTCCTCTCACCTGTTTAAACACACAGGCAAAAGTCAGGTCTTTTCCGCTGTGTTCTGAACAAGTGAGCGGGGAGAGCTCTATGCACTGTGGCATGGAAATGTGATGACTTGTCAAGCCTGACTGTAAATGATCACGTTCAGTAGGTAGTGCCACTTGTGTCGGGGGATGGGCACAGCATAGCCCTGCCTTGTGAGGACCAGCATATTTCTTCACACACAGAACAAGTTGGCTTATGTTAGCTTGTAAGCATTGGCTAGACTGAGACCTTGGCTACACTATTCAAGGCTCGACATACTTTCATTACTATCACAACTACATTCAGTTACTTGCATACATAATTTGTGATATTTGATACATGTGAAGGACGGTCTTGATACATTTTTCTCACACGTGGAAGTTATCTTCCTCAGGTTCTGTTGTCATTGTGTATAAGACTGGAGTACTCTGTAGGTTATCTGATCCATTGTGTAAATGTACACGCCTTCATAACTGCAAAACCTCCGCCATCATACAAGTCTTCCTCAAACTTCTACAGAAGTTGTATGACAACAGCACACATTTTCTCTGTACAATCGTAGGCACCGTGTAAAGAACCGTCCAATCCTGAGCCCAAGAAAGGAGTTCCAGCCTCAGCCTCGTCAGAAAAAGAAATGGTAAGTTTCTCTTTATAAAATCGCAGTGGCATGCTGTTTTTGGCTATATTAAGGGGGCGGGGGACGCCTACATGACATAGCAGCCTACTTTCTGCGAGGTGACGCATTTCATGCCTGCAGTACACACAGCATGCTAACGGTGAAAGTGGCCGTAGATATTTGATCAGAATTGAAAAGACTAAATTGATGCCCGGGGACAATATGGGGTTTCGTCTCTACAGTTTTGCCCATTTTGACTAGAAATGTATACATACAAAGAGAAATTGTAACAAAAATAGAAATATGAACAAAGTATGTAAAGAAATTGTGCATTATATTACACTATATTACAACATTAAATAACAACAACACATATGTAAACACAGAAATAATACATTTGTAAAATGATATAAACTTCTATACAAAACACTGTAAATAATAATAATGCCAAAAACGGCAGATGACTTGTCAAGCCTGACTGTAAATGATCACGTTCAGTAGGTAGTGCCACTTGTGTCGGGGGATGGGCACAGCATAGCCCTGCCTTGTGAGGACAAGTTGGCTTATGTTAGCTTGTAAGCATTGGCTAGACTGAGACCGTGGCTACACTATTCAAGGCTCAAAGTACTTTCATTACTATCACAACTACAATGGGCTACTTGCATACATAAGTTGTGGTATTTATTGAATATGAAAGAAGGTCTTGATATATTTCTCTCATAAGTAGAAGTTATTTTTCTCAGGTTATTTCGTCTCTGTGTATAGGATTCATCAGTAATCTTTCATCTTCCCTCCTTGCTGGCTAGTAAGCAGAATTTCTGCCAGACAAATGTCCAGTAGTGCAGAACTTTTATGTGAAAGTTAATCATTACTGTTTCTTTGTTTTCTTAAAGTGTGCCGATTTTTGACTCCTTCACAGGAATTATGTGGTGAAACGACTGATGCTGTGAATAAACCCTCTGCAACTCCCTACACGGCGGGGAATGAGAACGTAAGTTGGAATATATTCTTTTTTCACACACTGGCAAGACATTACATGTGGGTGGGTGGGGGAATACAGTAGTACTGGTCTATGTTACCTGAACTGTATAAGTCTCCACCCTGTGGGTCAAACAGAAGCTGATGGGGTGTTTTAAAATACTTGGTAAAGTAGAGTGCTGTCTTGTCAAGGTGTCTTGTGAGGATAGCAGATGACTTGTCAAGCCTCACTGTAAATTACATGACATATCAGCCTACTTCCTGTGATTTCTCAGTGGCCCACTTAATATTCACCCCTGAGGCTATTGGTTCGTGTGGCCTATATATTGTATTGTATTTACTGCTCTTTACTTCAACATTTTCTTTTCTTGTCTTACTCAATTATAAATGTTTTGATCCTCAGTGCAACCATGAAATCATCAGTGCATGCATCTCTTCTTTGGACTCTTGTCAAGACTGCACAGGACCCGTCTCCAGTCTAAAATGGCTTGGTTTTACATCTAAATGTTAGTACCATTATCACCCAACCATACTGAAGATTCCTCCTCTTCTTTTTTTTTTTTTTTTCAGACAAATTTTAGCTAGACATCACCATTTCAAAACGATTCTAGCTCTGATGAAGAATATGCATCATGCATTGCAAGTAGTGATGGTGATATTCTTTCCACCACCAGTAATCTAAAGCCACCACATTGTGAGACTCCAACTGTCTCAGAGTTGTCTTTAGAGAAGACAAAGAGTGTGCCACAAGTCATAGACTCTGACAAATTGAACAATGATGATAACCTCATAGTTCTGATCGTGACCCCACCACAAGAAGTACTCGGAGGCCTCTAAGTTCAACAGAGTCTCATTCTTGTGTTGAGGAGGCAACAATTGAGACTGTCCCAAACCCCCAAGAATCTTGCAGTCACAAACATTATTGTTTTGTTTGCAAGAAACCTCAGTCAAAAATTGCTCGTCACCTTCAACGCCATGAAAAAGAAGAGCCTGATATTGCTCAAGCGTTCTTGCTCCCCAAACACTCCAAAGAGAGAAAGAAGTTACTAGAAAAGCTCAGAAACAAAGGAAATTACCAACACAATAAAGAGGTTATGGGGAATCAGACTGGACCACTGAAAGTCAAACCAAGACCAGGAAATCCAGCCTCTCAGTAAATGCCAAAAAATACATCCACTGTGTATATTGCCAAGGCATGTTTGTTCGGAAAGAACTCTGGCGCCATTTAAGACGATGCCCTTCAAAGACGCAAACCGCAACTGGTACTGCCCATGTCTTGGCCCTGGCTGATCTTGCAGAATCAACATTTTCTAAGGAAATTTCTCCTGGACTGTGGAAGATCCTTGCAACTATGAAAGAAGATGAGGTAGCGTCTGCTGTTAGAAATGATTTTATGACACTGCAACTGGGTCAGTCGCTCTACAACAAGCATGGAAGTGATCCAACAAAATGTGAGTACATCAGACAGAAGGTTCGGGAAATGGGCAGACTGTTGTTGAGCCTAAGAAAAAAGTTTTCCATATTTAGTTTTGAAGATGCTGTCAAACCAAACAATTTTTACAAAGTCATTGAGGCTGTCAAAGACGTTGCTGGTTACGATGAAGAGCAACACTCCTATCGCACCCCAAGTCTTGCCCTGAAATTAGGACATTCGCTTAAGAAGATTGGTGACATTATCCTCTGCAGGGTGATTGCAGCAGAGGATGAAGAGCTGATGAAAGCATCAGAGTGATTTACAAAATTATGCTCAAAGGAATGGGCAGAACTTATCTCCTACACTGCTCTGTCTACTATGAGCAAAGCAAAGTTCAACAAGCCCTCTACCATACCATTCACACAGGATGTGCAGCTTTTCCACCAGTACCTGGACAAGAAATCGGCTGCACAGAAGTATGCAGAGCTTGCCAGAGTGACACTTGCTCAAATAATTCTCTTCAACAGATGTCGTGCAGGAGAAGTCTCAAAAATGACACTTGAGTCTTTCAAGAAAAGAGACCAGACTGAGCTCCATGAGGATATAGCTGTTGGCCTCTCCCCCTTCGAGCAAAAGCTGGCCAAGCACTTCAGCAGGGTAGAAATGTTGGGCAAAAAAGGGAGAAAAGTTGCTGTTTTGTTAAACCCTGAAGTTGTCATTGCAACAACACTGCTTGCAGACAAAAGAGACTCATGTAATGTGCACAGGGACAACCCCTTCCTATTTGGAAGGCCAAAGTGCCCCCCCCTTTAGCTTCTATAGGGGACAGGACTGCATCAGGATTTTTGCAAGTAGTTGTGGTGCAAAGAATCCTGAATATCTCAGGTCTACACATCTTCGCAAGCATGTTGCAACATTATCCCAGATTCTCAACCTCAAAAATAATGAGCTGGACCAACTTGCCAACTTTTTGGGCCATGACATTCGGATCCACAGAGACTTTTATCGGCTGCCGGAGAAAACTATAGAAATAGCTAAAATCTCAAAAGCTTCTACTGGCCATGGAGAAAGGATGTCTTGGAAGATTTCAAGGAAAATCTCTTGACGAGATTGAGATTGAAGGTATCTACCCAATTTATAAACTGTGTTAATGGCTTTTTTTTTAACTGTTACAAAGTGCATTACAGGAAGATAAATTCAACAATCAAGCAGTGAGACTGGGATGAACAATACAACTACTTAAAGGACAGGAATAAGAGATAAAATTAGATAATTATGGAAGAGTGTAAAAAAATTAATACAAAGGATAAAGCCTTACCGTAAGAATTAGAAATGTGACAGAACACAAGTTTTTAAAAGTTATCAGTAAAATCTAAACATCCATTCTTAAATGTACAGATAACTAGTTAAGAGCGGCTAGGATATGAGTTATATTGTCTTTTCTCTTAGAACAAGTTAAAAGCCAAGTAGTTACATTTTTGAACAAGCTTGTGGCATCAATTTATTTTTTACCTAAGAGGATGATGCCTCACTGGTTAACTGAATTTTGCAAAGATATTCATGAAAGAAATGCATTGATTTGTCTAGATACAAATAAATTGTATATATGTTGATTGCGTGTGTGTGCTCATCAAACATGCTTTTCTTTAGATGAATTGGAACTAGATGCGGAAAGAATTGGAGATGATGATGATGGAGATGATGAAGATGGTGGAGATGATGAAGATGGTGATGATTCAAGTCTTGTCCTTGGACTAAGTGGTATGTAATGAATATATGGTCTTCTTGTATCCATTAATAGTACAGTGTGTAAGATTAGAGGGGAGACCATACAGAATAACATCCAACTCTGCACACTGTAGCTCCCTTTGGTTGCTTTATTGTTGACTTTCTACCGCGTTCTTTTCTTGGAAACATACGCAAAGACACACTGATAGATAACAAATGTTATACAGAAGGTTCACTTATGAAATTTACAGAGGTTTAAAAGTCCAGATAAATACCAGCGAAAGGCACAGGAATAAAGATATGTGTCAGTTATGTTATGGACAATTAATTACGTACACACATTCAATGCCAAGTATGGGGGCTTGAATCAGTGAAGAAATTACATAGTTTACCTGTAACCAATTCAAATTGTAATCAATTGCATCTTGTATGTTCACTTGGATATTGACCTGATTGTTTATTGATAAACTGCATCAAGAGATGAAGAACCCTGAGGAAGCCACAAGTTCCAAAGGTAATGTGTGGGAATGCCATCGATTGCCTTTCTTTATTTCACTGGCAGTACTACTGTGCCACATGTGATCTGGGGCAGGAAACAGACCTATAGTTTGTGCCTTTGGAACTGAATTGTATGGGCTGGGGTTAGGCTTAATTTCCAGGGCTATGCATACCTCTACAGGGTTCCCACGCATCCTGGTAAACCTGGAAGACAGTTGACCCATTTTCCATTCATTGGAGAAAAAAAGAATCTTAAACGTACTATGTTACAGCCTTAAATGTATTAGCAAGAGTTATGTAAAGTCTATTTACAGAATACTATCAGTACAGTTCAAGTTAGTTCATCCTGGTGTCATAATGCTCTGTTTTTGTACTCATTTTAATTTGACTATGTATAGATAACTTTGGTAATTACATACTCGATAACCCACAAATGCTACATTTGAATGCATCAAAAAGTATTCCAAAATAGTTGTGAATCTCAACAGAATTTATAATGGTTGTCTTTATAATAATCTAAACAAGGAAAATATGTTCTTGTGATTGGCAGATGTCCGAAGAAGAGCTGTGAAAAGGCCGTGGAGCCAAATGGAAGTTTCTGCTGCCATGAAACATTTTAAACCCCATATTTCGAAGGGACACCTTGCAACAAAAAGGGAGTGTGAGCAGTGTAAGCTTGCAGAAGACCATGTTTTGAGGAATAGAACGATTCAAAACATTAGGGATTTTGTTAGGAACAGGGGACTGATGTCCAAAAAGAATAAGGTAGAGTAAGTAGAAAAGGTTTATAGTGACCACTTTAAAGTACTTGTTTTCAGTTCCTTTTTACAGGTGCAGTACACACACTTTTTACCTCGAAGTACCGTTTACTGCACTTTTTACCTCTTGAAGTATTGTTTTTGCCAAAATGTAAATTGAAAGTAATTACATTATAATAAATGTATTTTCATTTAACGGCATTTGGATCGCACTTTTGATTTAATTTCCTCCATTTCCCTGTTGCTGATGCCATTTCATACTTATTTTAAAAGCAGCCTTTTAGAATAGAAGTCCAGAATATATGCAATTGAAATGCTCACTGTCCCATTCTTATGCATCTGGTATCTCAGGAACAGCTTGAGGAAATGTCATTACATCTGGCACAAACGTCCAATTGGACTCAAGGATGAACTGATTAGATTTTGGTAGTCAAAGGTCACTGAGAAGACAAACAATTTCTTCAAATGCTAATTTTGACAATTTCACACAAATGTATAATAGGATGTGTGCAAGTGAAGTGACATTTTAAACAGACGTAATATGCAACAGGACTAGTTCGTGGAGGCATGCAACGTGAAGCGGTAATTCTAGTTTTATGGGAGGAGTTGTTTGAGTTTATATAATTTGAAATGTGTATGTATGCACATGCCCAGCATGGTCCTCATAACAGTGTTGCCATGTTTGTGTATGTGTTTTGTTAATGTCCTGTTTAACCAGCATGGTCCTTATAACTAAGGGTCTTGCCGTGTGTGTGTATGTGTTTTGGTAATGTCCTGTTTAACCAACCTGGTCCTCATAACCAATGGTCTTGCCATGTTTGTGTATGTGTATTGTTAATGTCCTGATAAACTAAGGGGGTCTTCATAAGTCCTCATTATGTCAGGATCCGCCCCAAGCCGCCTCATCCCGCCCCGTCCTCACAGTCCTGTAGAATGTCAGGTCTTCAAATCTATATTTCACTATAATTGAATTCGGAATAGTAGGATTTGTTCCCTGTATCATAAAGACCAGTTTATTAGTTCTTAGCTCTCTCTATGACAAAGGGAAAGGCATGTCCCCATATACCCTGGATTTAGCAAGTTCGGGTGAAAAGTCCTGACAAACCCCCCGCGCCCATATAGGTGAAGATGGCAACAGTAGCTCATGTGAGGAACAACCGGAGTTGCTCCTCTCACCGGAGCAGCTCTCTGAACCCGCAGCAGCTCTCCTGCTCCAGGTGAATGAGCCAAAGTGCTTGTGTCTTCTACCAACAATGAGCTGCTGGCTTCACATATTACAGAAGTACAAAGTACATGGATATAAAACTCAGTCATTAATAAATACATGGAGAAATGCCTGTACTTTTGGGTAAATGGTTACGGTACACCGTTAACAGGTTACGCTTGCGCATGCGTGACTCAACTTTTTTTTGGCGTTTTGCTCAATATTGCTCAAGCTCAATATTGAGCATGAATTGAGAGAGGCCGTATCAAATCTACAACCCCGTTTATAAAATATGTGTAGAGGAAAGCAGCTCACTGCAGCCACTAATACTGATACAACCTGATGCTCACATATCTGCACTCATTCTGTTTTGTTTGGCAAAAAATATTAAAAGCTTATTGTTTTCCACAATGAGCTATTTAGTAGTAACTAAATATTCGTTATTTTTTGCACAGATAGAAGTTACACAAAACATTGTCTGATGGAGCAATCTGATTTACTTGAAAGTGATTGCAATTGTCTTTATTCTGTTACTTATAAAAGCACAGATGAGTCACAAAATTATGTTATTTACAGAAAAGGTTTGAGAACCACAGCTTTAAGTGTTTGTGTCAGTGTCAGTGTCCCCTTACATTACTTTTACTTTTATACTTTTAAGTAGTTTTGAAACCAGTACTTTTACACTTTTACTGAAGTAAAAAGCTTGAGTTGATACTTCTCAACTTTTACAGAAGTATTTTTAAACCCTAGTATCTATACTCCTACTTGAGTAATGAATGTGAATACTTTTGACACCTCTGCATGAGACCAACATCGGGGGCTGTGGTGGAACACAGACTCCACCCAAGCAGGTTTGGTGAATCACAATATTATGAATTTACCTTCTGCATCATAGCATAATAACGCATACATAACCACAATATTTCTCTATGTTTAAATCATTGGTGAAGGTTTTTGGATGATAAACCCTATTTTAAGGTATTTCTACAATAAACTAGAAACATAAAGACCAACAATTCAGACATCAGCCCACTGTTTACCTGCCTGGGCTCTCCTCTGCAGATTCCCTCGCAGTTGAGCAATATGTATAGTAATGTCAGTGTGCCAATCAATTGTGACTCTGGGTCAATGGATAGTGTGCCTGTTTTTCAATCAGTGGCTTTTTTTCATATTTTTTTTTCTTCATTTTCTTTTTTTCCTGCAATTGTAACAATTATCCCGCGGGCCGTATGTTTGACACTCCTGTTCTACATCCTCTAGTCCAGCGCTCCCAAACCGTTTTGCGCCACGGACCGGTAAGACAATATTTTCACGGACCGGTTACGTGTAAGACAATATTTTCACGGACCGGGTCCCATCTCGGGGTGACGGGAGACAACGACACCCGACGTGTGTTCTTTATGTCCAGTCTACTCCATAACTTAAACCTTTATGTCCAGTCTACTCCTTAATGTATAACCCGCTTCACAAAGACTGGATGATGGAAATGGAAGCAGGTTTTCAGAACTTTTTTGATGCTCTCAGGATACTCTGCCTTGGTTTTATTCCAGAACACCACCAGAGTTGAAACAGACTTTTAAGTTTCATTTCTGGGGTAACGTATCACATCACGTAACCTCTTGACATGTGTCAAGATGTTCCGTATGAGGGTACGCACAGATGGATGTATCCGGTCATTTTTCCAAATAAAAACATCTTTCTGGCCCGGATTTGATTTTTTTTTTACATTCATTCTTTCTGTGCGGCCCGGGCGGAATGAGCATACTTATAAACACCCTGTTACAACTCCTTTATACAGACCTGCAAACTCATGAGGGGTGAAAAAGGTGACACCAGCGGAGGGGGGCGAGTCAGTGCCGAACAGCGTCACTCATCGAGAAGCTGACAAACTATGATCATTATGAGTTTTATTTCTTCTTTTGACAATACCCAAGTGTACAAATATATATACACTACCGTTCAAAAGTTTGGGGTCACCCAAACACATTTTCAGTTTCTTCGCAATTTCTGGCATGGAATAGCCTTCATTTCTAAGAACAAGAACAGACTGGCGAGTTTCACATGAAACTTCTCTTTTTCTGGTCATTTTGAGAGTATAATCGAACCCACAAATGTGATGCTCCAGATACTCAACTAGCTCAAAGGAAGGCCAGTTTGATAGCTTCTCTCACCAGCATAACTGTTTTAAGCTGTGCTAATATAATTGCACAAGGGTTTTCAAGGGTTTTCTAATCATCCATTAGTAATAATAATAATAAATATATATATATATATATATATATATATATATATATATATATATATATATGTGTATATATATATGTGTATATATATATATATATATATATCTCTCTCTAAATTAAAGCTGCTCGCAGCTGTGACTGGGCCCTCGCCGCCGGCACGTCGGGGACGCCTGCGGGTCGCCGGCTCTTCCGGCCTCGAACATCCGCCTGGCAGGCGGACGTTCTCGGACGGACGAGCCGGCGACCCTTCGGCTTACCCCGACGTGCCGGCGGCGAGGGCCCAGTCACAGCTGCGAGCAGCTTTAATTTAGAGAGAGATATATATATATATATATATATACACATATATATATACACATATATATATATATATATACATATATATATATATATATATATATATATATATACACACATTATATATATATATATATATATATATTTATATATATATATACACACATATATATATATATATACACATATATATATATATACACATATATATATATATATATATATATATATATACACATATATATACATTATATATATACATATATATATATATATACATATATATACACACACATAAATATATATACACACACACATACATAAATATATATATATATATATATATATATATATATATATATATATATATATATATATATATATATACACACATATATATATACATACACATATATATCAGAGGTGTCCAAACGTTTTTCACTGAGGGCCACAAACAGAAAAAGACATGAAAGTCTGGGCTACTCAGGTGAGGTATATCGCAAAATGAATCAAATGAGGTCAAGTATGCATATATATATATATATATATATATATGTATGTATTTGGCCTTTTCCAAGCTCCAGTAGAAGTCGGTAGGGAGAGAAACTGAAGCTGGTTCGTTAGAGAATCATCACTGCATCTCCATCAGTTCTAGTTCATACTCTCTTCACTTCTTCTGCATCATCAGGAAGGGAGTCGAGAACAGCTTGAATTATTGCTCAATGGCAGAAAGATCTGGGAAGCGCTTATTGAGTTCATGACAGACACATATATACTCTTTTTCGCAGAAAGGTTGACCTCTGAAAAAAGCTGCTTTGATTTCAGACGTGGGGGAAGAGCAGCGGTGACGTTAGTAGTTGTGTCTCAAAGAGACCAAGGTTCACACAGAACAGGTTCATGTGTGCGTGAGGTTTGGTACCTGGGCTTTGCCTTGCAGGCTCTTGTTCAGTGTGAGATGATGATAAGATCAACTAGAGGCCAGGTCTGCCAACCATAGTGTGTCACTCAGCTCATGAAGAGGTCAAAACTGTTCCAAAGTTAACATGCTTTATGAGAGTCATGGCTTGAAGACTTCTGCATGCCAATATTAACTCATAGTCAGAGCGCCACCTACTGGGAAACTATGGCGATTTTAACTAGAAATGATAAAGAAAATGAAATTTGCCGACTTCCGGTGCGGTTTAGAGCATCGTCCCAAGACAGTTATTTGTGAGTGTATATGTGGTACATACGCCTATGAAATGTTGTATATCTATGTTGAGCGTACTGCGAGGGCTGCTTTGTTGAATTGAGTTGAATGTTCTCCTTAGAAGTGCATTGGTCCTTTTCTTCTGAACACAATGAGATATAAACAAGCTTTTTATACATTGTGATGGAATTGAACCCGTAATGATCCACAGAGGATTTTGTAAAAATCGAAGCCAGCATTTAGGAAGATTTGAGGAAAAGATTGTTTTTCACAAAATCCAAAATGGCGGAAATTCTAAGTAGGCGGAGCTTAATGCGGCGATGTACTTTTTTGTAGAGCAGACACAACCGGACATGTGTGCAAAATGTCAGGTCAATTGGTGATAGGGGGAAAAAACTGTGGGCGTTCACAATTCACAGGTTGTCAAAAAAAAAAACGTTTTGTAGGGGGCGCTATTTGACTTCCTGTACGGTTTAGAGCATGGTCCCAAGAGGGTTATTTTTAGGTTTACATGTGTTACATATGGCTACCAGGTTTCATACATGTAGGTCAACCGTAGCGCTGGGGCTGCTTAATTGAATATTTGTAGGGGGCGCTATCGAGCCGGATCGCGATTTTGAAGCATTAAAATCATATCACGTAACTACATCTTTGCCTGTCAATGTGGGTGCCAAGTTTAGTTACGTCTCAAGCATGCTTAGTCCCTCAAAAGTACCTTCGTTGTTGACCGCGAAGGATGGGGCGCCACGGCAACAGCGTTTCACGTAACATCAAAAGCTTTGGGGGATGGCGTCATGAAAGTCTTATGTTTGTTTACGAGTAATTTGGTGTCGATCTAATCAACCTACTGAGAGAAGCTAGCCAAAGTATAGAACATTTTTCTTTCTGTTGCCATTAGGTGGCGCTATGACTCTAATTAAAAATTAGACATCACAGGTCTTCAGGCCTGGAGTCTCATCAAACATGTGAACCCTGGAAAGGATCTTTTTATGTGGAGTCGAGTTACATCGGTGTATTCGTGCACGGCGAAGGATCAAACTTCCGCGATGCTCTGACGCGACGCCGTTCAATGGATCCTTACAATCTTTAAGGTGATGCATTATCAATGTCTTAAGTCTCTTCCGATGCATTTAGAGAGGGATGTGAATCATTTGTGAGGAGCACGGTATACAAGTACAAAACATGTAACTCCCTGTTGCCTCTAGGTGGCGCTATGACTAGGATTCAAAATGATCACATGGATGTCTTCAGGGTCAGGAGGTCATGACATATGAGAAATATGGAGCAGATTACATCATGTATGGCCAAGTTAAAACAACTTCCATTTTCATGGAAAATGGTGTCTCTTTGGCGCTGCTCTGCGCTCACATAGTTCGATATTTTTGAAATCCTTTCATAACTTTTCCCTGCAAAGGTCTCAACATCATATTGCCCGAATGTGAAATCAATCGTGTTTAATCTGTAGGAGAAATTCGTTAGAATACGACGCCTGAAATTAAGGAAAATGCAAAAAAATTGCAATTCACTGCAGCGCCCTCTAGTGTTTGAAAATTCTGAAATAATTTGAGTACGTTAAGGGACACGATGTTGACATATGCTACAAATTTTGTGAGGATAGGCAAAGTGATTTGGAAGTTATGTGTATTGACATATTGAGCCACGCCCCTAAGAGTTTAATTGGTTAATAACTTCTGAACGCAATGAGATATCAACAAAATGGAATATATCGTTTGATCACATTGAGCCAATGATGATCCACAGAAAGTTTGGTGAGAAATGGACCCAGCGTTTAGGAGCAGTGGGCAAAAATATGTTTTTTACAAAATTCAAAATGGCGGAAAATCTAAATAGGCGCATTTTATTTTCACGGATGAGTTTTTTGTAGAGCAGTCCCACCCGGACATGTGTGCAAAATTTTAAGTCAATCGGCAAAAGTTTGCAAAAAGCGTGGGCTTTCAACCTAAAGGGGGCGCTATAGAGACATTTTCTCAGACTTTTGGCCGACACCCAAATCAGATTAAAATTTTCGTCGAGTCGGATGGGTGTGGAAATTTTGAAGAATGTAGGTTTATCCCAAGCACCTCTTTTCCCTGCGTAAAGTGCTAGAATAATAATAATAATAATAATAAGAATAAACATTTGAATTTCAATAGGTCCTCGACTCTGACTACGTCAGTGCTCGGGCCCTAATAAAGCATTTCATTTTTATCGCACGCTTCCTTCAAAAGAATCTCAGAGTGCCACACATATAGTAAAAACAAATAAAACCGATTAAAACATAGTTAAAGCAACCCATAAAAATAAAAATAAGAATCTACACAATGTACCGTTAGAACACTGGTTCTCAAACTTTTTCTGTCACGCCCCACCTTGGAGGAAGAAAAATGTTCGGGCCCCACCGCCCCAACAAAATTGTAACAAAATGGTCCAACTTTTTGTGACTCCTCCATCCGTGCTTTTTCAAATAATAGAATAAAGAAAATGTAAATCCCTTTCAAGTAAACCGGATTGCTCCATCAGACAAAAACTAATAACATGTACAATCACTTTGTTAGAACATTGCAAATAAAGTTATATCTGTGCAAAAAAATTACTAATATTTGGCAAAAAAAATACTTATTGTGGCTGCAAATAACCTGTTTTGCACTGAATATATTTCATAAGATAATAACAATAACGTTCAACCTCTGCAAAACAGAATGAGTGCAGATATGTGAGCATCAGGTTGTATCAGTAGTGGCTGCAGTGAGCTGCTTTCCTCTACAAATATTTTTAAAACGGGGTTGTAGATTTGATACGGCTCTCAATTCATGCTCAATGTTGAGCTTAGATCTGTTTTCTGTTTTGAGAGACGCAACAGCAGAAAAGCCGATCTCACGGAGGCTTTTAGCAAAACACCAAGAATCGGGGAGTCGCGCATGCGCAGTGTAACCTGTTAACGGCGTAACGTAAACATTTCCACGAAAGTACAGATATTTCTCCATGTATTTATTAATGACGTTTTATGTCAGTGTATCATGTTCATGGGGAGAGTTCGTTCTGAAACCACAAGCTAGCGGTTCATTCCTGTTCTCCCCATAGTTTGCATGTGGAAGTCTCCTTGAGCAAGACACTGAAGCCCCAGTGCTTCACAACAGCACCCTGCTCCTTCATTACTAAGGATGGGTAAAATGCAGAGAATAATTTCCCCATTGGGATTAATAAAGGATTATATAAAAAATAAAAATAAATATATTTTTATATATTTAAAAAAAGCAGCATCACCCCCCCGCGCCTCACCTGTAATACCTCCGCGCCCCACTACAGGGTCGCGAACCACTGCATTAATAGCACACACACACACACACACACAGCCAACACTCATGGCAATTTCCTTAAAACATACACAGTTATTACAACTTTAACTAACCTTGTGCTTCTTCCGCGGAGTGATAATACCGTTACGGTTCTAATTTGTATAAAAAAATGACCATTTTCCGTAGCTTTTGACATACAAGGAGACTTCGTTTTTATCGTCGCGAGCCGCCTTAAAAATAAAAGCATCTCATCTTAATGCAGGTAAAACAACAACAGTGCTTGACAGTGGCGGCCAGCCAATAGAGGGCCGCGGGGCCTGGCCCCACCCACCTTGAACCACCCTAAAAATATATATATTTTTTAAATAATTTTATTAATTAGGTTATTTGCAGCCACAATAAGTATTATTTATTTTTTTGCACAGATATAACTTTATTTGCAATGTTCTAACAAAGTGATTGCACATGTTATTAGTTTTTGTCTGATGGAGCAATCTGGTTTACTTGAAAGGGATTTACATTTTCTTTATTCTATTATTTGAAAAAGCACGGATGGAGGAGTCACAAAAAGTTGGACCATTTTGTTACAATTTTGTTGTGGCGGTGGGGCCCGAACATTTTTCTTCCTCCAAGGTGGGGCGTGACAGAAAAAGTTTGAGAACCACTGTATTAATGCAAACACAAGTGCAGGACTATCTTTCAGAGGGGTATGAAACATGATTATATATATTATACTGAATTGTATTAATAAGATGTCCTTATTATGTCAAAGTGTTGGAATAAATGTTAAATATTTAACTGGGAATCATACTGGGATTTTACTCAATATTAGATGTTAGAATTTTTTTTGTGTTGGGACAAAACACTGAAGATTCATGAAACTAGAATTTGTGCGGCCCTAATGGGACCGTCATGTGGTTAACTTTTGTAATAATGTCACACAGGTGACCAGTGCCCCAATGATTGACATGGCGTCCCCAGGCTGCTCAGCAGCTCCGACACCCTTAGGTAAATGCCAGGGCAAAAATCTCACCTCAGGCCCCAAATATCTGTCCGGTGCCATTTCAGTCTATCCACCATAGATTTTATCCACACTAGGGGCAATGTGTGGCAATTCTTATGGCATGTACATAAAACAAAACAATATTCTGCCGTTGCTATAACAAACAGAAGTCAAAGTTAATGGACAATGTTTTTCTCTTGTTGAATTGAAAATGTCCATATTATCTACCCAAATATTTGTTTGTGTTGTTGCCATTTAAATTCCTTATGATGCAATTTTTTTAAAGCACCACAGGAGTGCACTACTGTTTTGGTTTGTCATGTTTTTTGTGCATCCCTGGTCAACCCATCCTAAAAATTACGTTCCCCCAGAACTAAAACGCATTTTCAACGTTTTTTTACGTTGACTAGAAACATATTTCCTCCCTGATTACGTTTGTGTTTGACGTATTATAAATATGTTGATTATACACAATTTTGTTTTAATGTTTGTGTTTGACGTATTACAAATACGTTTATAAGCAATGTGTGTTTGTGTTATTGTGGGTCGGTCTGAAGACCGCTTGCCCGACGGTGTGAGGCTGGTAACGGTCGCCGTCACACCGGGGTCCGATCAGAAGAACGCTTGCCCGACAGTGCCGGTAACGTAGGGTGACCAGATTTGAGTTTGTGAAAAAGAGGCCACTTCGTTCCGGGGGGGGGGGGGGGGGGGGGGTGTGGAGAGAGAGAGAGGGAGGAGGACACTTCGTCGCGCGTGGGGGGGGGTAGCAGTAGTGTGTAGCATGCCGTGAACTTACATTTACGTTGAGATCGGTCAACCAATGACAGTTCTCTCTACAGTCACAAGAAGGTGGAACGTGAGGGAGATACCATTTCCAAAACTTGTAAGGGGGTAATAACTATTTTCCCGGACGTAGCAAAATCCCGGACGTACCATTTCCAAAACTTGTAAGGCGGTAATAACTATTTTCCCGGACGTAGCAAAATCCCGGACATTTTTGGAATCCCTGCCGGACGTTTCGTTTAGGTCTCGAAAAGAGGACATGTCTGGGAAAAAGAGGACGTCTGGTCACCCTAGGTAACGGCCGCCGTCGCACCAGGGTCCGGGCCGGTAACAGCCCCCATCGCGCCTGGTCCGGTCTTCTCTGAGTCGGGTTGTTTGGGAATGCAGCCCAAAGTGGGTGATAAACTCCATCTAGTGCAGTATACCAGTGCAGTCATCTCAGCAGACACTTGCATCTCCGTTGTCAAAATTCAAACGGAGAAATCCACGTGATGCAACATCTGGTTTTCAAAATACTGACTTATGTTCAGAGACATTTCTGACCACATCCAAACAAGTGAACATTTCTGACCACATCCAAACATCTTAACTGTACCAATTGATTTGAATTTTGACAACGGAGATGCGAATATCTGCTGAGTTGACTGCACTAGATGGAGTTTATCACCCACTTTGGGCTGCATTCCCAAACAACCCGACTCAGAGACCGGACCCGGCGCGACAGGGGCTGTTACCGGCCACACACCGTAAGGCAAGCGGTCTTCAGACCGGCCCACAAAAACAATAACACATTGATTATAAACTTATTTGTAATACTTCAAACGCAAACGTTAAAACAATAAAACAAACGTGTATAATCAACGTATTTAGGGAGGAAATACGTTTCTAGTCAACGTAATTGAAAATGCGTTTTAGTTCTAGGGGAACGTCATTTTTAGGAGACAGGGTTGCCCTGGTTTACATAATGACAATAAATGATCCTTGAAATATTGTTCCGTATTGTATGGTCCTGTATTGTAGGTGGACGAAACATTCCATCCGTCATAGTCATACTTTCAGGGGAAAATAAAACGAGTGAGCACGTTCTCTTGTACTGCTGCATCTGGCTGGTGAAAACTTAGTATATAACATTTCACACTCCATTAATTAAAGGGGACATACCAGGCTTAAGTTCATACTTGTGTTATGGGTTTCTACGCAATCATCTTTACATACTTTAATGTCCCTTTGAATATACCCATATTCAATCTTCGTTGGAAACTCACTGTTTTAAGCATCCCCCCCATAAGCGTGTTTTAAGCGTCCCCCGCACATACATATATATTTTTTTTCTTCCAACTGTCCTCATTTTCACATACCTGAGAAGTTAACTTGGTGGGTACAATTATCATTACTTATAAGAATAATGACCCAAACTTCCAAGCCACCCAAATTGTAAAAAATTATAATCTTGAATTAAACTTTAATAAATACAGATTAACCTGCCTGCAATAATTCCTCATGATTCTTTAAAAAAAAAAAAAAAAGGAAAGAGGGACTTTTCTTCGGATGCAGTTTTCTTGGACATGTTCAATACCTACATTTATTTGACATCAAAGACAATGTGAGAAGGGCCTGAGGTAAAGTAAACACATATCTGATCTGTTGACAGTACGGGAACCTATATAGAATGGAGCTCTGACTCCTTTGCATCTTTTTTTACGTGGACGTAACATACTGTGAGGATGGTGCAGTGGGTATATGCACACACAGTACTGAATGTACACAATCCCATATTAAATCCCCTTAGGTCAGCATTGCAGATCTGCGTAGGCTAAGCCTCCTGAGCTAAACAATATATATATATAGTGGACTCTCAAAGCGGGATTTGAAAGATGAGCTCTGGCTCTATTTTAAGTTGAGCAGTTAAAGATACGAGGACACACTCCACCTGGCTGCTGCTGAAGTGCTTGCAGTTTGGAGTCCTCTGGGAAAGTAATGACAGAGGGAAAGGTTTGTGATGTTCACTATTTTACACCATCATTATTTCAGAATCAAATGTTTTTCCAGGATCGAGTTCTTGACAGTGTGATGTGAAGAGCCAGAGAATTTACACAGAGAGTAAAGATTATATTTGTAGAGATCAAGCTAATATTACGGCAGTATTTATTCCTCACTTGAACAGTACAGTGTTTTATTGTTCTAATAATTATATGATGGAGTTGTTTCCTTCTGCCAAACAACAGCACACTTCACTGAAAAGAAGAAATCAATAACCGTCATATTTTAAAAGAGTGCACAATAGAGGATTATTGATCCACGCAATTACGTTTGTTAGGAACCGGGAGGTGCTTAAAGTGTGTTTTCTGCAGGCTTTCAGCTGCTCTTTTGATTCCTCGGCTTTATTTGCTGCTCACAACACTGGCAGTGTGCATTATACTGACGAGATTTCCTGGTAATAATACATCAGCTGGTCTTGATGTTGAAAATCCCATTAGTTTTTCCCAGATGCAAATGTCAAGTCAATTTCTTAGAACGTAAATTCTCTCAATAAAAAAAATCCATGTAAAAAAAAAAATATATATTTCAAAGCAACATCTTTGCCCGACTGTTATCTACAACAAAACAAAAACAGTCGCACATAAAGTAAATGTCACAACATATCCCTCTTCATTTGGATGCATTTAATTAAATTGCCTTCCTAGAGTTGCCTGCTTTTATCTGTCATTCTGCGAGCTGATTTGAATTCTAACTCAGCCTTGCCCCGGCCACTCACTGGAAAAGAGCGCTTCAGCACATTTTGATACATAGGTCAAAAGGCTTTTTAATTTCAACTTGATAAATAAATAATGAGGGCTGCTGCGATATCAATTTGTCACTCTGCCAAAGTAGGGCGAACACAGTACGTGTTGGTCGTGAATGTCGGCCCACACACAGGTTTTGAACTAAAATGCTGTTGGTTTTAGGTGGAAAAAAGGTCTGGTAAAGGGTGTAGTGCAGGAGAGGGATGACTGACCATAACAAGTTAAAGATGTGGTTTGTCTTGTTTCCTGTTTTTATTGTGAAGTCTTTGTCTTGTGTGTTCCCTGCACTTCCTGCCCCTGTGATTGTCCGTGATTGTCTGTCTGCCTTGTCCCTGATTGTGTCTCAGTAAGCCAGGTACGAGAAACAGGGCCCAGGTCTGCCAAACATAGAGGGTCACTCAGCTCATGAAGAGGTCGGTCCTCCTCTTTCAAAAACTGGTCAATTCTGACCTCAAGGAATAAATCCGCTGCAGCTGGAGCCGCGACTGAGCAGCGCATCTCAGAGTAAGAGCAGGTCCCGTGTTCAGCTTCAACATCAGGCATCTTCTCCGGGCACATTATTCCTGCGGCTTCAGTGAGGCTCTGTGTTATGAAGTCACGTCTCAGAGGTTTCCGTGTCGCGCTGTGAGCTGAGAGACCTCGTAGCTGCTCGTGTGGCATTTTATTGTGTTTTGTTTGGACGGAAAAAATACGATTGTTGAGCTAGCAGGCCAGCTGCCATTTGCTTGACTTTCACTTCATTATATTTCTAGAACTTGCCGCTAGCCAATAAAACCTGCGGGCCGTAGTTTGGACACCCCTGCTCTAAAGGAAGTGGAGAGAGGGAGGTTAGAGAAGGAAGGCCTGAGACCACTTCCTCATCGGTTCCTGAACCAGGAAACCAACCACTGCCCAGATTTAACTCTCCTCCGTCCAGCAAATCTGCACCGGCGGCCTCTGAAATTAATAGTCCAAAATGACATCCACTATAACCACTAGTTCTGCTTTATACTTGTTGTGTAAATTCCACATACGTCGGAACATCAAACTCATCGTGTCTGGGTTCATAATGTTATCCGTAGTCCCACAACAGCATCTGAATGACGGCCGCTACCAGCGCTACTTCAGGCAGAGCAGCAACAGTTTGATTCAGCAACGGCAGGATGGCGATAGTGACGGGTGGAGCTTCTCAACGCTGATTGGCTGTGGTGACTTTGCGTCACGCGAGTTGGGATATTTCAACTCACACGAATTCGCGCCGCGTCAAATGTTCTGTTCGCGCCACCTCAAACGCGTCTATCGCGCTGCCCGGCAAAAAAAAAACGCTATTCCGCATTTGGTGTGAACACAGCATACGCTTCTCTGCTTTATATATTTTTCTATAATTAAAAGTTATAGCTATTTTATAATGTAATTGTTTTTCACAAATACACTGTTTTTCACAAATACACTGGTATGGCTCGCCATCATAAACAAGCCACAGCGCTGTTGTTGCTGCTGGACTGGGGCTGCTGATCCCGCACCTCTCCGTGCGCCAAGGTGCGCAGCTGCGCCTGCGATGTCTTGTGTGTGCAGGGTTTCAGTGCCGCGGTTCTGTTGGATTGTTTTGTTATAACTACATGTGACTGGTTGTTGATTTGGACAACATGCATTGTTGTTGACCCTACGGGGTTGGGCTGGTCAAGTCGGTCAGCCAGGATGCACAACATCGCGAGGCACATTGCTCCACACTGGGTGCGTGGACGGACTCATGCGCGATCACGAGTCAGTCGCTGCGAGCTGTGACAGCATCTGTATTGAGGATGAATAAAACTGTCTCTCTCCAGGAAATGGAAAGTGTCACATCCGCGCGGCGTTGCATCACACCTTCGGCTCCCATCACACCCTCTCAAATCCTCTGAAAGTTGAAGGCATCTCATCTCGTTCCAGAAGAAGGGCTGGAAAAAGTAACTTGTGATCGAGAGAGCGTGTTAACTTCTTATTCAAAGTGCGTGAGTCCATTCCTATTTACGGGGCGGCTTAAATGATTGACTGCAATTATTTTATCATCTCCTTTGTAAGAGTATTTTTTTAATGTGTGTGTTGTTGTGTTTAGTGATTCCTGTGTATCATGTTCATTTCACAAAGTGATGGCTCTCCACTTTCTTTTTGAGCTGAGCTTGGGTAGCTAATCTTGCCTTTGGTAGGTGATACATAAAAAATATATAAAAGTTCCCGCCCTTCTCCTGCATATTGTGCATTCGAGGCACATCTGGCCTCATCTGCTCACATCGTTCAGCATCGGCTGTCAACTGTCAAGCTGTAAAGTTAACCATTTAAGTGACTTATTGCCCAAAAAAAACTAGTCGAAATAAGTCAGTAAACTGATGGATGGGAGGAATCTGTAAAGTCGACAGTGTAGGGAGTGGCTGCGTGAACGCTATGGTGCAAAAGACAATGAGAAGAAACCAGATGCCCACAGTGTCTGAGAGCTAAAGAAATGCTGCTGCTGATGCTTTTTATGCTGATTACACTCATCGGGTCTGCTGGCCTGGGTTGAAAGATCTAAAAATAACGATTCGGCCAAACCACTTTTCCTTGACCTCGATTATAAAATGTCACAGGGTCAAGGAAAGGTGTAAAGGATAATTCATAAGGTTTCATAGGAAAAGAAAAGCGCGGCGGGCGGAGACTCCGACTCCACTTCCACTAAGCTCCACTAAGCTACGTAATTATGACGCGACGGCGGATGTCACTGACGTAGGTCTGCCATGGCGAAACTGCAACAAAGAAGGACTGCTTGAAATACGGCCCCATGAAATGTATCACACAGTAGCAGGCAGGCTATACAAATATCTTCTTCTGTGGGAGGCGGCTTCACTCGTGGAGTGTGAAGGAGAGAAACCGAAGCTCCTTCCTTCCTCCTGCTGTCACACTAAACAATCGATGCTGCCAGAAACTGACTATCCACTCGTGCAATATCAATGGAACTAATCAATATTTCCTTATATTCAATAATTTTGATTCAACCGTTCGGTTATATTTAGTGTTTTAACAGTTTAAAAATGTATTATAGCTTTTTTCTTTTTTTACCGAATACAAATTTTGTTTGTTTGTTTAAAGCCTTTAGTTAAATTAATTTTGGTAATGGTCTGGCATCACACCGAGATGACTGGTATATAGTGCAACATAGCAGCTGGAGAAAAACAAAAACCAAGCAGATTAAAAGGTGATTAAACTCCCCTTAATCTCATTAAACGGTAAAGAAGAAACTAAATTGGATCACTGCTGTGGAAGCTAATTCATGGAAACTCCTACATTATCCCGAGGAAACCTCTGGCGTCCCGTGTGTGGGAGCCATTACAACAACAATCAGTTTTTTTTGCACCTGGTGACTTTATACTCCGTTGACTCCAAATGGCAGTCGAAGATAAACGTTCAATGTCGTCTTTGATTGAAGGCGTTTAGGCCTGTGATGCTTTATGCAAAGAGGATAAGATGTGAAGGCCGAAATGCTTTCCAAAGTGGAGGCAATGCTGCCTAAAGGCCCGGTTTATCAGGGCCCACAAAATGTCACGGTGTAGTATTTATTGTATTTGAGAATCAGCGGAGTTCAAAATGGCCTTGCATTTCTAGCCCACTATTTAAAAGGAGACCTGTGTGAAAATCAATCAACAACACAAAACCAAAGCTGCAGAGGTTCCAAGATTCTGCTTTATTTCCAGGTGTAGCTCAAACCAGTATAACCAACCAATATAATAGCATCAATAGCATCTTACTTTAGACCTGGTAAATACCCACATCTTTTAAAAGGTGCCATATCGTGACAAAGAAAGATTTCCATGTCGGTTTTATATTTTGTATTATATTGCAGGTCCAGGTGCTATATAAATACTTTGAAAGAATCAGAATCAGCTTTAATGGCCATATAAGTTTACACATACATGGAATTTGATGCGCCGGAGAGGAACGGCAGCTCCCTCCGTTTCACCGATCATGCCTGAAATAACCACTATTGCTGCTTTGTACATGTCGTGGAAGCCCCATATATCCCGGGAAACTGTAAAGAAAAAACTTCTTCCTAACATCATTCAGAGGCACTCGGAGAATTTCACCGAGCTGTATTCACTGTATCTAGCAAGCCACACATCTGCTGGTTTACTATCACTGTGTGAACCCCAAACAAATAAACAATTCTGCTGAGCTTTATTATTAACTGCAAATAACGGAAAAATAACTACATGATGATGCAGATTCTTAAAAAGTCTGAGTAGATGCTTTGTTAGTTCTCTACGCAAGACGGCAAGCAGATTACTTTTTAAAATGCCTGTTTTCTAAATGGAGCTTGGATTGATCGGTGTTAAGCTTTGCTAACATTGTAGCAGCTCCATCAAAACTCAAAAGAACGTCATGACAGTCTGTGGTTTACACACATACATTTTTAGACTGAATACAGGTATGTTCGGACGGCCAGTATGACAAAAGTAATATATTACGTTTTTCCAGTGGCGGGCCGCGCATTCAGAGCCGTCTGAGTCATAGTCGCGATCAGCTGTTTAATAGCTAAATATTAAATACATGTAGTTTATTTGTGAAAAACAATTACATTATAAAATAGCTATAACTTTTAATTATTAAATAGCTCTAACTTTGTGATTCTGTTTAGACCAGCAGAGAAGGCTTAGCAGGCCCTGACGGCCCGCCACTGCATTTTTCAAACATTAATGCACATAAACATATATCAGTAGAAACCCAATAAACAGGTATAAAACTGAAAAAGAGTATATTATGTCTCCTTTAAACTCCATGCCCCTAGTTCCCAACAAAAGTGTTCTGCTAAACAACAAGTGTATTCACCAAGCCCAGGACAAAATAACCCTGATGAGTTTGGTTTGTTTTTCTTCTCTTAATGTTTGATTGATTGCTTCAAAGTCGGCAGAAATCATCTCCCACCAGAGTTTATACCAAACAAACCAGAAATTAAGTTTTTTCGCCTCCTTCAGGTAGAATAACAATCATCCCTCTATTTTCTTTTCACTCCAGGTCTCTGTCTCGTAATAATTATCCAATGCAGTCTTTTAATTCTGCTCATGGGCTTTTCCGATAACCAGTGATCAAGCAAGCTGCATGCCATGTAAACATTAAAAACAAAGCACGAGCAAAGCTGAACATTACACCCATATGTCAATACTGCACATGTGGTAGCAGATTCTTAATGCCCATGGGTTTGGAATATCAGCCTCCGGTCTTCTGGGAAAACACCAGGGCCCTATTTTTCGTACCTGGCTTACTGAGTTAGCGGGCTAATTGCCAGGATAAGATGACGTAGGTCTGGCTTATTCAGTTTCTCGAAGCAAGCTTAGATAAATCACCATAGCAACACAGCCAAAAATGTAAACCTGCTCCCGGGCAGGCTTACTGAAATTCACTGGATAAGCTGGCCACTCCCACCGGACAAAAAAGGCAGCTCACTTCCTCATTGATGAAGGAGCGATATAGTTATATTAGTTTTATTGGGAGAGAGTTCTTTGAGATCGCCAAGATCCGTTCTCACATCATCATGACTTCCTGTACACGGCGCTATAGATTCTGCCTTCAAGGAATCATTTATTTACGAGAGCTTCTCGAGCCGCGGACACTGATCACCACATGGCGCAGCCGATCGCCCGTCTCACAGACAGAGACTATCACCCCGCTGCATGCCGCGCTGTTCTTAAGTTTATTTAGCACTTAAGAAACTTATGGATGTGTTGAAAGCACTCATAATTATGACAGTGTTATTAGTACACCATACATATCATTATTGTAGAACATGATTAAGGTGGACTCATGATAAGAATACAGAGAATCACACACAATTTCTTTTCACTGCTTCAATTGATTGAATTTCTGATTTCCGTACTTTTCGGGTTATAAGCCGCTCCTACGGCTGATCAGTGTCCCCGCTGTAGCAAGCTAGTAGCGCTGCTAGCTAGCGCTGCTACCGGCCACTGCTGCTGCTACTGCCCGCTGCTGCTGCTACTGCCCGCGTCCCCTCTGCCCAAGTCGGGTGTTGAGCCTGGTCCCGCTACCTTCGGTGGTTTTCAGGGAGCTAGCGGAAGTTAGCGGGGAAGTGACGGAGCGCTAGCAGGAGCCCCAGCTGGCTACAGCGGGGAGCTGTCGGGGACACTGACCGAAGGCAGTAGCGGCTTATAACCCGAAAAGTACGGTATGAATAATACATATATTCTGATCCGCCCATACACATATTCAAACTCCTAGTTATATAGAAATATACACATACATGTATATACATATAGTACATGATTCATACGCGCATACAGTACATATATCCTCATAAGTATATATTTATTCGTAAATATAATCTGATTGATCTGGGTGATGAAGCACTTAAAATTTGCGGATACATTTTCCTAACACTGACACATTTAACTTGTCTGATATATTTGCGGCGCTTATGTCTCGCAGCGGGGGCGATGTTAAGCTGCGTTCACGGCAACAATATTACAAAAACGTTGGAATATTCACAACGCGTTTGCTGTGAATGATTAAGGTAATGACTTCCTCATATGTCTTCATGATCATCTCCTGCTTCTCATCGGAGAAATAAAAAGAGGTTCCTCTGAGTTTATTTGCTATTGTACTGTTAGAAGATCGTGGTGTCAGTGCTCGATTATTATCCCTTCTGAAGAGGAGCGGGCACGCGCATTTATCCAGAGGATTGACGTCTGGCTAGAATTAACGAGACCGTTTCAGCGCGGATCAGCCGTGAAGAAAACCAGATAGCCTGATGTCAATCATCTCGCTAATTTAAGCTGGAGATTAGGATATTTGCCTGACTTTGTTTAGCCAGGTACGAAAAATAGGGCCCAGATGTTGAAAACTGGCTGCAAGGATTTGCTCCATTCAGACCCAGGGAGCATTTCTGAGACCAAACACTAATGTTGTCCGGCCTGCAGTCCTTATTCAAGTTCATTCCATTAAATTTTTTGCTGCATGAAACTGGGGAACCCATTTATTTTAACCCTAGAGGAAGACAAGAACATTAATGTTTCAGCCACTGGGTGGGAGAAAGTCCTGGAAAAAAGAAAGAGAACCAGATCAGTTAACCAGACATACACTTGCCAAACCGACCAGTTAGCATTCGTCTTTTCTGCAAAGGGCAACAATGAGCTCATTCTTCACAGCCAAAAATGAACTTTGACACGCAAAGGTCAGATTTATGCTTTATCAGATAATTTTTTTTCAAAGAGTAATTTAGAGTAAAGACTTCAAGAAATAGGATAAACTGGTGGATGTATGTCTGGTCAACATCCCCACCGATAGCAGCACGCGGCCACTTCCTTTAGCTTTTATATGGGAACGATCCAGGCAAATGCAGATGTAAAAATAGACAATAAAGCAAAGTATGTTTTAGGGCGGAGCTACCTTGTAATTGACATGTCACTACCAAGGAGTTCTCCAGTCTGGGAGTTCTCCGTGTCTTCGTCTGAGAACTTTAACCCTTTCACAGTGTGTTTTTTGGTCACCTAAAATGTCTTATTTAGTGTTCAGTTGCACAGGTCAACCTTCTTGTGTCACTTCTGGTTGCAAAAATCCACAATGGTGACTAAAAAAACAAGACAGTACCACAATACCAAAAATCAAAGCTTTTAAACATCAGTCTACCAAACAATGGGGGACGTCACTGTGACTACGTCCACTTCTTGTAGACCAGTTAAAATATGTCTAAAAACAACTAGACTGTGTTATATATTATGCTAAATTGTGTCCTTCTATTATTCCTAATGTTTCGAACAATGTTCAAACTCAGAGAAATCTGTTTCAAGGTCACCGTGCGTTTCCATTTGGTCACTTGTCAATGGTGTCATATCCCCCCTTGCATTGAAACAAAGGAAACGCCAGATGATCGTGTCAACTACAAACACCCTCGGGAGGTGTAAAAATAATTATACTCAGTTACAGTAATACAGCAATGTTGTCTGCCACACAGCATAATTTTTATTTATTTAATTGCATGCCACCTTGAAGCACACTAATCCAGTAGTGAACCAATTTATTGATTTCATACTTCAATATTGACCGGGCTTACAACAATGTGTTACTAGAGGCTTATGACAGCCACCAAGCAAATGTGTACTGGTAATATACTCATCTAATGGTAAGTTAGCAAGTAAATATTACTCATATTAATGTTACTAGAATTAAGGCTACCCTTAGTTGTAACAAAGAGACACAAATGAAATAAAATGAGAAAAACAACTCCATCACTCACTTCTATGTCCTCCTCTTACCATGAGGGAAAAAGTGACGGTCAAGTGTCTTTGATTCATGACCTACTTAAGCGAATAAGAGATGTGCTTGGTGTAGTGATTTGGACACAGAGATAACAAATAAAAAAGATGAATGGGAGCAGTTATGCCCAGGTTCAAACTATTGACACCAGCTTTAGATTCCTGTTGTACAAATGGATGCCAATAATCCAGACCAGTGTGTGAAATGTTTTGCTGATAAGGAATAAGTTTCACTACTCATGTGATTGTCCAAAAATCACAGAATTCTGGAAAAGTGTACATTATCACAAATGGTTTCAGACAAATGTCCCACACTGATTATTCTTGGTTTGTTTTCGGAGATTCCAAAGCCTAATAACACAGAGAAAAAAAATCTAGTTTTCTCTCTCTTTTAAGCTAAACATGCAATATATGTCTTTTGGAAAAACCCAGAAAAGCCCTCTGGCTGAAAAACCTCTCTCAATGTCAAGGATTCGTTTTATAAAATATGGTGGCAATTCCTACATTTTCGGGGAAATAAGTAGGTGGAACCTTGACGAGTTAGCATAATAAGATGTGACAGGATAATGTAAAGCTTCTTCTGTATACCAGCTTTGCTAATTTGCATTCTGCTGCTGCAAAATGGCATCATGATTTGGGTGACCAGCTATAGCTGTTGCGGTGACTCACACTTTCTCAAAAGACCTTTTATTGCTTCTTTTTTTATAGAGCAATTGACTGCCTGCTGACTCCTCATTTACTTCTATTAACTTGCTGGCCGGCATGGGCCTCTAGTGTTAACACAGCTGAGTGCTACTTTTATTTGTGGTGATTTCAACATTGATCTGTTAAATCCAAAATATCCTATCATTACTAAACCCAGTAGAATAACATCTCAATCAGCAACAATTATAGATAATATTTTTACTAATAACATGGAAGATAATTTAATTAGTGGGTTACTTATAAATGATATAAGTGACCACCTGCCAGTGTTTGTTATTTATGATTGTGAACACAAAATTATGAAGGATGAAAATATAACAAGACAGAGTAGAGTAAGAACGGAAGATACCCTTGATGCATTGAGAGGGGAATTGCTGTGCCAAGACTGGAGAATTGTATATGAAGCTGTGGATGTAGACTCTGCATATGACTCTTTTTTGGATATTTTCTTATCAATATATGATAGAAGCTGTCCAAAGCGACAAAGCAAAAAGAAAATAAATAGCTCTGATAAACCATGGATCACAAGGGGCTTGCTTAATGCCTGTAAAAAAAAGAACACCTTGTACAAAGAATTTATAAAAAATAGAACTAGAGAAAAAGAAATGAAATATAAAAGATATAAAAATAAATTAACTGATATTATTAGGAAATGTAAGAAGGATTACTACAATAAAATGTTAGAAAAGAATAAAGATAACATCAGGGGTACATGGAATATACTAAACTCATTTATTAAAAATAAAAAAACTAGCTCTAGCTTTTCTGATTATTTTATAGACAATAATAAGACAATCACTGACAAGAAGGATGTGGTGGAGGGCTTCAACAACTTCTTTGTGAATGTGGGGCCCAAACTGGCAAAAGAAATAAATCCTCCACAAGGAGGAGGTGTTGAAAAATTCTATGGAGAAAGAAATCCAGATACTATCTATTTGAGAGGTACAGATAAAAATGAAATTATTGACGTTGTTCATAAGTTTAAGAACAAAACATCTCTGGATTGGAATGGTATAGACATGACTTTAATAAAACAAGTAATTGACACTATTGTAGACCCTCTAACTTTCATCTGTAATCTATCGTTCACATCAGGATGCTTTCCCAGTAAAATGAAAACGGCTAAAGTGATCCCAATACACAAAGCTGGAGAAAAACACCTATATACTAATTACAGGCCAGTTTCACTGCTCTCCCAGTTTTCTAAAATTCTTGAGAAACTCTTTGATGCACGATTGGACAGCTTCATTGAAAAGTATGAGTTGCTTATGGACAGTCAGTATGGTTTTAGAACAAACAGATCAACTGCAATGGCTTTAATGGATTTAGTGGAAAAATTAACAAGTAACATTGATAACAAGAAATATGCATTAGGCGTTTTTATCGATCTGAAGAAAGAGTTTGATACAATTGATCACGAGATTTTAGTACAAAAACTGGAAAGGTATGGGATTAGAGGGGTGGGGCTAAATTGGTTAAAAAGTTACATTGAAAACAGAAAACAGTTTGTACAGATGGGTGTAACTAAGTCTCCTCTTTTAGATATCCTATGTGGTGTTCCGCAAGGGTCAATTCTTGGACCAAAATGATTTTTACTGTATATTAATGATATATGCAATGTTTCTAAAATATTAAATTAGGTTATTTTTGCTGATGACACAAATGTATTCTGTGCAGGGGAGAATCTTCAGCAGTTGTTGGAGGTTGTCACGGCAGAATTGAGCAAGTTAAAGTTGTGGTTCGATGTAAATAAATTATCAGTAAACATAAAAAACAACAAATTTATCGTTTTTGGTAAACAAAATAAACATCTGAATACTCCGGTAGAATTAAGGATTGATAGTGTTATGCTGGAAAGAGTATACGAGAACATATTTTTAGGTGTGATAATTGACCACAACTTTAGCTGGAAACCACATATCAAGTATGTCAGGTCCAAGTTAACTCGTACTGTGGGGATAATATGCAAAACAAGGCACATACTGAATTATAAATCATTGCAGACACTATATTGTACTCTCATTCTACCATATATGACATATTGTGTTGAAGTGTGGGGGAATACCTACAAAAGCACCCTACAGTCAATATGCATTATGCAAAAGAGAGCAATAAGAATAGTGAATAATGTAGGATATTGTGAGCACACCAATGCACTGTTCTTAAATTCACGTACACTAAAATTCAGGGATTTAGTAGAGTTCAAAACAGCACAAATTCTGTATAAAGCAAAACATAATTTACTTCCTGGCAATATCCAAGAAATGTTTAGAAATAGAGAAGGGGAGTATTACTTAAGAGGGAGATGGGATTTGAGACAACCAATTGCTCATACAACTCTGAAAAGCATGTGCATATCTGTCTGTGGGGTGAAGCAGTGGAATAATTTAACTGACGACATCAAAGAAAGTAAAAATCTGGTGCAATTCAAAAAAAGTTTAAAAACATGACTCTGGAGAAGTATAGACTTGAAGGTATTGACAGAGCATGAGAAGTAACAGATTATGGGGACAACTGCTTGAATTTGTGGTTTGTTTATTTTTGTTTGTTTGTTTGTTTATATTTTTGTTTGTTTGTTTTTGTTTAATATACTAGGCTCTTTGGAACAAATGTTAAAGCAGTCTCAGGTTAGGGCAATTATAAGCTAGATAGCTTCAGCCTTAACCCTTTCGGTCAGCCACAGGTATCTATCTTCTTTTTTGGTTGTATATATATCTTTTTTTTTTTCTTGCTGATCGAAATAAATTCTTTCATTCATTCAACTCTCCAACAAACAGCTTACGGAATGGGTGCTAACAGCTAACAGAACTACCAGTACACACACTGCTTCGTACCTCTCAGCCGCTGCTCTTTAATTGTTTCGGACGGTGTGTTTAGCTAACTACTAACAGCAAATGGAACTACCATTGCTGAGCTCGGTGAGTGTATCTGTTTTTAGCAAGATTATATGAAGTGTATTGAACGGCTTCGTTGTACAATACACACTTTAGTGTTTGAATTAAATACGCTTTGCGACACTTTACAGCCAATTGTTTGCGTATACCGGTTGTTAGTTTACTTAGTTTTCATGTTTTGTCCGATGTGTTTGACATAACAGCTAACACATTACCAGTACACGCACTGCTGACTACATCTTAGCCGCTGCTCTGCGGCCAGTGACACATTGTTGGGGAACAGTTTGGTCAGAAGACTTAACAAACATACTAAACCAATATACAAACATATTTGTGTATGTCTTCATGAGCAAAAAAAATGAAATGCAAAAAAAAAAAAAAAAAGACTGACCAAAATGACACCATATATGTGGGGGAGGTGTCCTCATAATTAATATGCATCTCATTTTATATTGCGCTCATTGCATAATTTTCAAATTTTTGGTTCTCCAGGAACAATCTCACAAACAAATTCAATGGATTGTGTCTTATCCTTGCATTAATTTTTCAACAGGGTCAATGCCAAGACCTTCTGAATATTAAAACATCCATCTGTATGTTGTAAAATGTCAAAGTTAACTCGTTCATTTACATAGTCATATATGACAAGCAAGTCTCAAAGGATGGAACAATATTTACAGTATTCTACATGGATATATCAATCAGGAGTAAATTGGGGTAACAATGCACGATGTAGCCTCTCTTTGTGATGATTTGACTGGTGTCTTAGCCTGCACTGCTTCTCATTTCTCCTTCATCCAGAGGTGGTAAATTAAAGGGATTCAAAGATGAGATGTTCTGGGCTGTTTGAGGTAGACAGACCAGAGAGCAGAAGAGGAGAGGAAGAAGTAATGACTTGGAAATCTTTTCTCACACTGCCACAGAATAAAGAGCTGCACCAGATCAACACAAGAAATCCTCTTTACCGAATAAAATATGCCAGAATATCTTATCTAAAGAAGACAAATTGACATTCTACAGCTGTAGTCCACCATAGCAGTCATATGCTGCTGTTCGATCACCCTTCTCCCATTCCCATATCGAGGTTGATTTTTGGCTTTAAGCCTTAAAGAGACATTGTAAGAACTACAACACGACAATGGCTCACAGCACTTCACAAATGTAATGCCCATATTGTCTTTCAAGGCGTTTATGGTCGCAGTATGGCATTATTTCTTGTAATAAAGTAGATCATTATCTTTTGAAAGCCTGAATTGTCATCTTTTTAGAGGAATGGTACAGGGAGTTCAGATGAAAATAATGGCATTTTTACACAGGAGGTGTTTGAAACCACGTTATCAAGTTGTCCATCTCACACCATTGGATGGAACAGATATGTTTCTTTTTCAATCAACCCAGCCGTCTCCACGACTGATGTAACAGCTCTCATTTCACTCAGGCTATACTCCTGTGTGTGGACACAGTGTAAGAGTCTACAGCCATGCTAGCAGCTCAGTGAGGCTGTACTTTGGAAAAGTGGTGCTTTGAGCTGAATGCTAACGTTAGCAGCTTACCATGCTCACAATGAAAACGCTAACGTGCTGGTGTTTACAGGTATATTGTTTATCATTGTAAACATACTTTAAGTTTTGCAGGTATTTAGTCCTAAACCAAATAATTATGGACAAAGTAAAACTTCGACCCAATGATGGCGCTAGAGTAGGGGTGTCAAACCCAGGGGGTCCAGTCCGGCCCGCAGGATAATTGTTAAAATTTCAGAACAAAAAACAAAAAAAGAGAAAAAAACTACCTGATTCGGGATTCGAACCACGGATTCTCTGATCGAAAGCCAGTCGCAATTGTTCAGAACATTGACATTACTATATATATTGCCCAACAGCCAGGGAATCTGCAGAGGAGAGCCCAGGCAGGTAAACAGTGGGCTGATGTCTGAATTGTTGGTCTTTATGTTTCTAGTTTATTGTAGAAAGACCTTAAAATAGGGTTTATCATCCAAAAAGCTTCAGCAATGATTTAAACATAAAGAAATATTGTCATTATGTATGAGTTATTATGCTATGATTTTACTGGTCCGGCCCACTTGAGATCAAAATGGTTAGCATGCGGCCCCTTCACTAAAATGAGTTTGACACCCCTGCGCTAGAGGAAATAGAAAAAAAATCTGCCTGATGTTAGGAGATCACTAATCAGTAGGCCCCATCCTCTGGGGACCATGATGTCTGTATAAAATCTCATGGCAGACCACAGTGGTAAATCAACTTAATAACGGACATCTCCAGCCTTAGAGAAACCTGGCAAAAAAATACTTCAATGCCAACATTGTTAAATGTACATTGCATTTTCATTTCCTAGATCCCACTGACAATTTTGAGGATCTTTTCCCCCATTTTATGTGGAAGACTTGGTACACTGCCTGGTTATGTTACCGGAGCATTGCAATTCAACGCACATCTCTACACACACCTCTATACACACACACACACACACACACACACACACACACACACACACACCACTGTGCCTAAAACAACATGTGCTCCTTGAAACTGTTTCCTTCAGTTTTGCTGGGTTCCACTGCCACTTTGTGCAGCTAATTGGCCTTAAAAGACCACTTTTTAGTTTTTCCACTGGGAATCAGTTTCGAAACGCATCCAATTAACTGACAGCCGAGTGTTGATTGGACCACTTAGTGCTAATTCAGAGCAGGTTGGATACGAGTGAAGGTCATCCGCTGTGGAAAAAGGTTGATGGACCTGCCATGCCGGTTAAATGTGGGCAAGTATTTCATCAACTGCCAGTGCACACTTTGCGACGATTTGATAAAAACAACATTAATAAACAAGAGTGGCAGTTGCAGTGTCACACAAACACTACACTGAAAGCAACGGGAGGACCTTGCATCGAATTACTTTCAGACCATGAGACGATCCGGCCAGTTTGTCATGCACATAAATCAAATCTAATCGGAAAGACTTTCTCCGCACTCCATTTGAGTCTCCATTTGAGTCTCTAAGCTGATGAGGTTAAGGTGAAGTGACCGTCATCATGCAAACTTTGCCATGAAAGGTGTCCAGAATTTTTCTTGGTGCTCTGCCATGATTAATGAAAACCCCGCCACGCGGCTCTCTGCAGGTGCGTCCAAATCCCAATAGGAGGGGAATATGAAAGCTTGACAGTGTGGCTGTGGATACAGCAACAAAGTCAAATTAAGAGCTTAACTGTGAGGAAACATGGATAATGCTGAGAATAAAGAGTGTAATAGCGACTGTACAGGAATGAGTGGCATGAGAATGGGGAGCTGAGTCTCTTTTTAACAAGACTAAGTTTTAACGGCTTGCTAGCGACTCTCAGCTGTATCTCAATTTGGATACTTCCTCTATATGGTGGTACACTGTGTACTGTGCGTAGTGCAAGTATTATCTAAAATCGACCAAGGCTGTTGTACTACTTCTTCTTTTTGATGGCAAATTGCAGTACAGAAGAAGGCTAAGACAGGCACAACAGCAACCTTTTCACGGTTTGTACACAATGATGCTGTACGCAAGTGTGGGCGCGTTTGGCAACAGAAGTACGGCCAAATGCTAAAGCTTGTCATTAACCACCAAAGATAGCAAATGCAACCGAAATAAACTGACTTTCCAGATCTGTGTGCTTTTAGTGGTTAGAATGGATTAGCAATTGGCCAAATATTTAGTGGCCATGAGATGCATTTGGTGGAGAAAGGTAGCGTGTAACGTGACACCAGCGAGACATTACGAGCATACAAGTCACTAGACGTTCACAGCTAAGTTCTCTGTGGTCATGTACAGAACGTCAAATACCATGACATAGACTCTGAGGTTTGACTTGGTCTGAGTGGTCAACACGTTTAACTAATAGCTTGTAGCCATAGACAATAGATCAGTTTAAAGAGGGGCTGTGTTAACTACTGTCCTCATAAAAGCCTTAAATCAACTTAAAATATATACTCTTCTATGTTTAATATCTACGCCCACCATTTCCGTAAGTTATTATGAGCAACCACAGACGCTTTTGGTCACCAGTTAACACGGTCACTCGCTAAACGGAAACACCTATTGCTCTGAAAAGGTCACGATCCTGTCGGAATTCTGTCGAACTCGAGTCCGCTGTTGGAATATAATCGATTCTGACAACCAAATGTGTAACAAAAAGACATTTCGATGCTGTTAATAATTGTAATTCAATGTTTAAAGCCTGCTAGCTCATGATGGCTGGGGCAAAACAACACTTCCATTGCCAACATGTTCATGCATGCGTTTGATGACGTTTGCTGTTAAGGGGTCTCTACTTGGTATACTTAGTGCCGCTTCGTCAGGCCGACAAAGGGTGTGATTTCAGATCACTGCCGCCACAGCTTACCGGTTTCACCTCAGAACAGGCAGCATGTGATGCTGAATTTGACACTAGTGGCACATTTTACTTCAATGCAGTTTTGCATTTAGTGATGATCAGTATGCAGGAGTGACAAGAGCCCCATAAAGTACAAAAAAAAAGTGTAAAAAGCCCTCGTTACTACTATAATTCTGTATCGAATCACTCATAAGATGTAAAGGTTTTGGGGTTTGCTAAACAGGCATTACCTACTTGTTTGATTGTAATTCACTGCTTTTCAGCATAAGAGCTTTAGCTGTTGAAAATATCGTAGAGCACGGATGAAATAAAAACAAAAGGCCTTCCTCTGCTCTTCCAAAAATGTAAGACTCTTTTTCTCTGAGGAAAAACAAAAATGTACAATTGTGCTAAACTATACATCATGTTGAGGTATATAGTAAACATGAAAACACAGCCACCGCAGCGGCCATGCTAATCTCATTACTTGACCCTCATCCTGTTCGGTAACATGATCAATTAACACAGGGATGGACTCGGCAGTGTAATTGGTACGTATTAATCCAGTCGGTTGCCCCACCCGCCCTGGCTCTGTGGCCTGTGATTACAGCACTTTGATCATCACTCATTGGCACCGTGGAGAATACGTGATGATTTTGTTTTGGAAATTGCACAAGCAGAGGAGTTGAGAGAGAGAGGGAGAGTGTAGCCTGAACAGCCAGAGCGCAAGTTGAGGGAAAGGAAATAGTACCAAATCGTTCCTGGTGGATTAGTGTGAGAAAGCATGGGGATTTGCTGTTTACCTATAAGTTCCCCTGCATTCCAGCCTGAAGAATTATGTACATTTTGTTTTTGTCCAGACATCATTTGGAACTACACTAATTTTTTGATATCAGTGGACCAAATAAGACAACTTCCCATAGCACTTTCCCCCCAGCTGCACTCAGTGATTTCTGTTTATGCTGCTTATCTCAAAAGCATTGAGGTGATGGCTGGTCTCCTTTTGTGTTCTCCTAATAGCCATGATAGCATAACTTACTGGCAAAATGCTTCATTCAGGCACTCCAAAGAGAAGCCTCGGAGATAAAAAGAAATGCTAAACCTGCTGTCTGAATACCTGACCTGTCACGCATAGCTTCAGAAATGCTCAGCTTTCAGGAACACAATTGTATTGAGATGGAACCTTATTCATAGAGAGAATCCATATGCACTGTGCCTTTCAGTTCTGCGTCCAGCATCTTATTGAAATATAGAAAATGGTGGAATTCTAATGATACAAAAGAAAGCAGGGCCACTCTGCTTCAACAGGACTGACAGGACCGACTTGCTCTGACATCATGCACACGTGTGCATGACGTCAGAGCAAGTCGGGATCAAGTCGGACACAAATCCAACCGGCATGCATTGTGCGGCGATCGCCGGCGATCGATTCTGCGCAGAACTGGCTCATCTCGAACGAACCTATTATTGTCAATCACCACGGACAGTGCGCCCGCAATGTTTGGCAGCTTGAATGGATTTATTGCCAAGTGCAGGGAGGACAATGTTTTCCCCGACTTCCTTAATTCCCACTGCATAATACATAGGGTGACCAGATTTGAGTTTGTGAAAAAGAGGACACTACGTTCGCCTATTCTGTTCGAGCGAGAGCTCTTCAAAGACGGCTGTTCCGTGCGCATCTAGAGAAGGCCGACTGTATAATAATATATTTATTTATAATATTTAAAAATATTAAGTCCAAACACCGTTCCACCCTGACTGATGACCATTTGGTCTGCCTAAGGCTGGCTAGCAGCAGCTACTGGGGCTGGCTAGCAGCAGCTACTGTCCGGACTATGCAAATAAATAGGTATTTACCATTATTAATGTAGGTAGATCTTTTTGACTTGGTTATTTTAAAAGTAGCTCGCGAGCCCAAAAAGTGTGGGCACCCCTGTCGTAGAGGTACTTGTAGTTACCGCTAGTTGCCACTAGCTGCCGCAGTTGCCACTAGTTTAGAGGCAGCACTGGGAGAGAGGTGCCACAACTTGCTTAAGGTCCTGGAAGGTGTATATATATATAATATGTGACAATACATTAAGGTCCTGGAAGGTATAACTGTTGGTAGTTGTAAAAAGAAAAATGCCGAGTTGTAATAGTATGGCTACTCGTTTATATTAAGCTAATATATTCCTACGTCAGTGGGCACTTGTCGCCGTGGCAACAATACACACTTAGCGGACTAAAGGTATGCAAATTCTAAATATGGATAAGATGCATTTTACTGTCAACCCATACAACCTATTGACTTGGAAATATATATATATACAGTATATATGTATGTATATATAGGTATGTATGTATATATATATGTATATGTGTATATATATGTATATATATATGTGTATATATATATACGTATATATATATATGTGTATATATATATATATATATATATATATATATATATATATATATGTATGTGTATATGTATATATATGTGTATATATATATATATATATACGTATATATATATATATATATATATATATATGTGTGTATATGTATATATATATATATATATATATATGTGTGTATATATATATATATATTAGTGCTGTCATATTAGCGCGTTATTAACGGCGTTAACGCACCAATTTTAACGCCGTCAATTTTATTAACGGCGTTAACGCATTTTAATTTTTTTCTCGCGAGCACCACGCCGGATGTCGCTCAACCGGAAGCAAAACATTAGGCACGCCGTTTGGGCTTGGAAGCTAGGCTAACGTTACGGTTTGAAATGAATGAATGGTGAGCGCGATAAGGCAAAATGAATGATAAGACGCTAATGCAGGCCTGGCCAACCCGCGGCTCTTACGTTCATATCGAAGTTTTTTTTTTTCTTCTAAAATCTTTTTATTGATTTTGCAAAAAATACGTCGACCCATTTAATGCGGAGACGGACTGTTTGAAAGCCCCGCTAGTCACAGCTTCTCTGACGCACCTTGAAATATTTCGGCAAACTTCTCCTCAGACCTCAATGCTTATTGTGTGAATTACACCATCAGTTAGCTTGTAGGCTGTGGAGTGGTCCAGGCTTTCTTCTTGCAGAGCGTTTGATGCAAGAGCAGTGACTTCACATGCTGGGTGCTGATTTCCATGCAGAGGATGAATGCCAAGTTAATCGCATTTTTGTACATTTTTTCTAGCTGTGAATTCTCGTGACATTTATAAACATAAATTCAACATACTTTCGAAATTGTCTAAACGGCATTCATACAACAACACAAAGAAGATGCCTGCCTGTATCTCTCTCTCTCTCTCTCTCTCTCTCTCTCTCTCTCTCTCTCTTCATTAAACATGACAAACGTCAGTAAACAGCTGGACAAGGCTTTGAATTCACGGGTTTCGTGAGTTTTTTGTTCGTTTATTTTTTAGGAAACGTCGGACCAGTTGTGACGTAATGTTTTCAGCGGCGCTAATGTTGTGGTTCATTTATCACCAAACAACGTCGGGGGATTGCACAAACACGTCATCACCTGTTTGTCTGATGCTGCGGGTCAGAAGTAGCTGCACCCGTTTGGTGCTCACACTGCATGAGCACTACGTGGAGGAGGAGGAGGAGGGATGGGGAGGGGCGCGGCGGGGGAGGGAGGGGCGAAATTCTCACAAGAACTCAAATAAATGCCCGGTCAGATATCAAAACACATTTGGGGGGAATTGATGACAGAGAGAGTCATTTTTATTCTTAAATACTGATGAATGAAGAAAACAATTGGGCTCCAGCAGAAGGGGCACTTTTCTCATCCAGGGCAAAAGGGCAGGTTGAGCACCATAGGGGTCTATCTGTGCACGTGCCTGCCCATGTGAAAGAATTGCTTCGAGTGGCAACAACGGAATACAAGCCAGATTTGAAGAGGATTGTTCAAGGCAAGGAATGCCAGAAGTCCCACTAAGCAACATGCATAGTAAAAGAAAAACGCTATTGTAAATTATTATATTTTTGTTTGTGGACTTGGTTGAACTGAGAGTTTGTGTGTGTGAGACAGTGCACACAATGTTCATTGTTGAAAAGGACTGGCCTGTGGTCTTAGTACTGTAGGAGTCAATTTCTGTCATTATCATGTTGGTGTGTGACATTTACAATAAATCTGGCTGAGCAGAGGTCTGTGTGTGTGTGTGTGTGTGTGTGTGTGTGTGTGTGTGTGTGTGTGTGTGAGAGGAAGGGATGGGGTGATCATGTGTGCCCATGTGTATGATGTGACTCTTTGCGGTAACACAGTAAAAAATGTGGCTCTTAGTCTCTGACTGGTTGGCCACCCCTGCGCTAATGAATGGAAAGTTTACTTTCAAAAAGTTGTCAGATGGTTCCCTTGACAAGACCAAAGTGGTATGTGCCATTTGTCATTGTGAACTGAGCTATCATCGTAGCCTATCCAGTCTGAAACACCACTTGATGGCCAAGCACACAGCTGATGCTAACTCTGCGCCCCCTCGTCATAGCCAGACAAGAATGGATGACTTCGGACAGAAACACATGGACACCACAACGAAGAACAAACGTATTGCAGCCATAGCTAAATGGGTGGCTACTGCGTGTAGGCCTGTTAACGTTGTGGAGGACGAGGGTCTAGCTGATATAATATGCATCGCATCCAACGACAGGACCTACGAATTGCCTTCGAGAGCCTGACTGCTATGTTTACAGCTCTCTCTCTCTCTCTCTCTCTCTCTCTCTCTCTCTCTCTCTCTCTCTCTCTCTCTTAAGCCCTTGTTTACCTGAAATGTGCACTTTATAATTTTATTTCGTAAACCCTTGTTTACCTGAAATGTGCACTTTATAATTTTATTTTGTACCGCCCTGTTTGGCAGTTGTTTTTCAATAAAATAAAATATTTGCATAAAGCAAGCCAATCCACTTTTTCATGTTGATAAGAGCATTAAAATGAAAAAAAATAATTGCGATTAATCGCGAGTTAACTATGACATAAATGCGATTAATCGCGATTAAATATTTTAATCGTTTGACAGCACTAATATATATACATACTGTATATATATGCAGTACAGAATAAAGTGTACTCAAAGTATTTATTGTATATTGGTGTGGTAACCAACTAATCGTTCAAACTTTTACAGCATTTACAGTACCTCATTAACAAATAGTTATTTTGTAACCACAAATGGAATTGTCTTAATCAACATGTGTGTCATATAACACCTAAAAGTAAAATGTTCTATTTTCTATTTTCTCTGTCGCTGAAATGCGATACACACGATTTGTGCTGAAAGGCAGCTTACTATTACTATTTATAAAGTCGCAGGTACCCGTATTATAAAAGCAATAAGGTACTCGAGGCAGTACTGTGTCTACAATAATGTACAGTTCAAGGGTTTGCCGGCCCTCCACTGCTCGTCGGGCCTAACAACTCCCTTGAACAGCACATTATTGCACGACACAGTACTGCCTCTCGTACCTTATTGCTTAAATGATCAATACCTTCATGATGGAGCTTATGTGAAAGGCTAAATGGCATTCTATCCTTTATATTTACAGTTTTAGTATTTCATGCTACTACATTTTTTTATGTTTGGCAGCCCAAAAACTATTATTTCTTATTTTTGTATTAAATCATCTACTTCGGTTCATATTCAGCTTCATTGTTCTTCCTGTACATGCATGCAATGCATATATTTGAAGTTCTGATGTTTATGAATGCATGGTTTTCGCCATCAGGTGTCGCCCTTGAGCACATACGTACATAAAAAATTCAAGTGTAAAACTATTATACATGGATTTATATAAATGTAAAAATATATGTAAGCAAATTTGTCTGTTACTTTGACATACATCCATTTAATTTAGGGTTAAGAAACCCACATTACTGTATAAAAGATCAAACTTAAAACAGAAGAAAATAACAAAGACAAAGATTACACGCATGTTATTATATTAACTTTGTTCAAAGCTTTTTTGTCACAGTTGAGAAAGACATAACTCTGGTCCAACAAATAATTGTGAGCTAATAAGAACATGCATGTGGTCTGGGGCAGTGGTTCTTAACTGCTTAAGCTAATATTAAATAAATAAAAAAGTTTTATGGAATGAAGCGAACTATCACAAATAGTCCAGTAATAGTCAAGTAAAGCGTGTGAACGCAGTATTGAGGACTGTGAGTACGGCACTATGCTGCGTTAAAAATTCCCTTCAAAATAAAAGCACAGTTGTTGTTTTTTTGACCATGCAAAGACCCGTGATGCACTGAAAACGGGTCTGCGATGGTGATCATTCCTTTCATGCCTTTCAAGCCGTCGCGGGCAACATGAATACGGCACTCTGCTGCATAAAAAATTCCCTTCAAAATAAAAGACCCGTGACCCACTGAAAACAGGTGCTCTACGAGGTGCTGTTGCCACGATTTAAAAAGTAGTGGCAACTGCTCCGTCACGGCAGCTCGTAGTGGCAACTTCTCCGGCACCTGAGGTGGCACTGGAAGTGCCGCCTCTAAAGTAGTGGCAGCTCGCAGCACCTGCTGCCTCTAAAGTAGTGGCAACTGCCCCGGCACCTGACGTGCCACCGGAAGTGCCTCTACGAGGTGCCGGTGCCATGATACCTATTGTTTTGACATTGAAGGCTTCCTAAATACGGAATACGTCCTGTAGACGATGATCTACTGTGCATTTGTGTAACGCGTCCACCAAGCGTACGACCAGAAGTAGTACGCTTGGAACAGGAATACCATCCGTCCGCAGCTGTCTGTGTACGCATCTGCCTAAGTCACCAAGCTTTCAGCCCTACCTATTTTAGGAGAACGATCAAATTACCTTCACGATGCCACTTTCTGACTCATCAGGCCTCAATGCAAGATTTAAAGCAACATCTTTTGTTCTGGCTGTATTTTGTTCTCCACCAAAAAAAAAAAAGCCCCATCATGTAAAACAAAAAAGGATAATATTCCGACCCCCTGCACTACTAAAATGTTCAGGCTCCTGACTCATCAGATGTAGCAATGCGATTGTGTCCTTCATTCCCAGTTTCTTGTACCAATACTTTTACAAAGAGACGCATTGTCTCCATCTCCATTCACTGCCGGCCACAGTGTTTTTGTCCTCTATATCAATGTGGATGATACAGAAATATTGTAATTAAACCCGTTTTGGCACACAAAGAATATGTTTTGGCCACCCCTCATCAATGTCTCCTCTACTTGTCTTGACTTTTTACATGAAACAAAAGACTGCCCACTCCCCTTCAACACAGAGAGGAATCAAAGGAAAAACAGGGATACTCTTTCATGCCATGGTTACAATAAGCCCCAGTTATCCTCCATATTCCTTTGCTACCAAATTATACTGAGAGAGAAGATTCCTTTCCCACCTTTCTAGGGCGACACAAAAAGATGTTGAAATGTTTTGGCAGTGTTTTGGCACAATGCTAGGCAACACGGATCTCTTGTGGCTTCGCTCTTACTATGCAAGGCTTCTTTCTCCAGACCGAACACAATGAGGGCTCAACTTGACAGCTCTGCAGCTCAAACACAGTTAAGTTAACACAGAGACGATGGGCTTTGACATGATAATTAATTCACATGGCACAAACCCAGCCTTTAATTTGCTGAGGGAGGGATGGGTAGTAAAGACTGGAGCAAATTAAAAGATCATCAATGCATGTTGTGGAGATTGATGCGCCTTAGCCTGTTGGTGATGTTAAGTCAATGGAGTGAGCATGTCATCTGTTTGAAAGAGTTTTTGTCCGATAAAGCCGGGTTAGAAGTAACTGAGCTGATCTGTCTGAGAAACGGGAGTATTGTGCGGCTTCTCAAGCTCTTACAATTATAGTTCCCTAAAGTGATTTCACACAAAACAATGCGCACAACGATACCTCCCCTCCACACACATCGACCACACACCCTTCGTCGTCCCTTCTAATTGTTTAAAAGCAAATCTGCCTCCTCTGTATACTGTACATTTCTCACAGAATTAGAATACCGGAGAGTACCATTATCGCCGTATCGACCGGCTGTATTGAATTCTCATTACCAGGCAAGCAGCCAGGTAGAGTGCAGTATGATTCTTGTTGTTGGCGGAGAAGACCAGGCCGAGAGCATTTAGAACAGACGAGTTACTGCTGCGCTTTATGGATTGTTATCATAAAATCACTGGAGGCAACGTGGAGAAACATCCCAGGCTCGTCTGGAGTCACAGTTGACGTTTGTACTGTTTCCAACTACGATGGATACTATCATATCTGACATTTTAGACAAAATACCAGTCTGTTGACCATGATGGAATTGTGAGTTATGGACTTGACCAGGGTGAAAATGTGAAGTGAAACAAAAGTTGAGATATTTTTCATTGCATGCATTACGACCAGTCAAGCATAATACAATTGTTAATTGCTGCTATGTAATGGCTGGGTTGCACCAACAAGGATTAACTCTTAAACTAGGTTTAAACCAGGTTTGTCTTTTAATCCAGTTGCACCAAACTTTAAACCTAGTTTACAATTAATCCTGGGTAAATCTAACCCTTTGGCAATCTCTGTTTAATTTCCATTTAAATCTAGATTAAAATCAAATCTGTTGCACCAGTTATTTTAAACCTAGACTAAACCTGGATTAGCAGTTATATTTAAACCACCCATGGAGGAGGTTTATCTCCGTTTTATTGACAACATGGCTGCATATCTTCACTGGATGGGGTTAGAGGAAAGAGTTCCTTGCAGGAAAATTAGAGATAGGTTAAACCCAATTGAATTGTATGACAACAGCGAGTTTTCACAGCGGTATAAATTCACAAAGGAGTCTGTCATATACCTCAATGGGAAGGTTGGACCAGCAATCAAGCTTGGAAGCGAGAGGAATTTTGCTGTGCCACCACTTCTCCAGCTCCTAGTAGCTCCATTAACTCAGTCAGCAACATCTTTTCAAATGTTGAAAAGTTGGACCCTCTTTGATGTGCCATAATAGCTAGCTAGAGTGACTGAGTTTATTAGCTATAGCCGCTGTAGTGGTAGGCTATAAACGGTAACTAACGGTATCAGTAACGGAATGTTTCCACGGCAACATAAACTAATTCTGTTTTAACCCTTGTTTAAACTAGTTTAACTAATCCAGGGTTAAAATTAAGATGTGCAACAGATCTCTGATTAATTATAAACCAGTTTAAACCTAGATTTACTAACCCTAGATTAACTCTAAACCAGGATTAATTTAATCCATGTTGGTGCAACCCAGCCAATAAGTGTTAGAAGTGAGCCATTGTTGCCATAGTTCCACCTGTTTTTCCTGTTTTCCTGACAACCATTAATGGTTAAAAAACAACAATATTTTTAATTCATTCCTTTAGGAAATGGCTGGACTGTCATAACTAAAATATTCTGGCCTCATTCAAAAAAAGAAATTGTCGTTTATCTCCATTGGGAAATGTAATATTGATTTATATTTGTGATGTTTATGGTGCTACATTTGAATTTCAGGGCACTGATGAAGCAGTAATTAACGATTTCCGAGATAAATCCTTCACCAAGCTCTGAATTTAAAAATTAGCCCTTTTGATGATGGTTTTAATGTCCCATTTTCTTTCAATTCATTCCCTCCGCAATGTATCTTTAAAAGGGGTTTTGCCGCACATGACAACAGAAAAACTCCAAAATGATTCAACATTTGCCGTACTTTACATAACACAATGAAACATTGAATATAGTATTGGCAAATAGTGAAAAAACAGTATCCAACAAAGAGTATATTCATGTATAGTGCTGTATGTAGTAAGTATGTAGTATGGACACAGCACTTAAGATAAAATAAGATAATCCTTTATTAGTCCCGCAGTGGGGAAATTGCAGGATTACAGCAGCATTGCACACAAGAGACACATAGTAAATACAAAAATCAAGTAATATAAATAAACAGTAATAAAAACAGTAAAGAAGAACACAATAGCAAAATTAAATATACAGACAGAATAAAAAAGTATATACAAAGTATTTAAATGTATTTATATTGCACCAGATGAACGTAATTAAAGTGGCTAAGTGATTATAATAATAATAATAATAATATTTTTAATTTATATAGCGCTTATCCAAATACTCAAAGACGCTTGACAGAGGCAGTTTTGGTGATGTGGTTGGCGTGGGGTAGGAAAGAGAGGGTGGGGTCAAGAATGATGCCGAGGTTACGGACCTGGGTGGAGGGGGTGACGATGGAGCCAATCAAGTTCTTACCTTGGTAACCTCTGCCCGCCCAACCACCTGCCCCCTTGACCCTATCCCATCTCCCATTCTCCAGTCTATTGCTCCTGATCTTCTTCCCTTTCTCACCCATCTTATCAACACCTCCCTCTCAACTGGCTGTTTCCCTGACTCTCTGAAGGAGGCAAGAGTCAACCCTCTCCTGAAAAAACAACTCTCAACCCGTCAGAAGTCAACAACTACAGACCTGTCTCTCTCCTTCCCTTTCTTTCCAAAACTCTGGAGCGAGCTATCTTTAACCAAGTCTCCTCCTTTCTCCACCAGAACAACCTTCTGGACCCTCACCAGTCTGGATTCAAGGCAGGCCACTCAACAGAGACTGCCCTCCTTGCTGTCTCTGAGCAGCTTCACACTGCTAGAGCAGCCTCTCTCTCCTCTGTCCTTATCCTTCTAGACATTTCTGCTGCCTTTGACACAGTGAACCACCAAATCCTTATCTCCTCCCCCCAGGACCTTGGTATCACAGGCACTGCTCTCTCCCTCTTCTCATCCTACCTCAATGGCCGCACCTACCGGGTAACTTGGAGAGGATCTGTGTCTGATCCTTGTTCTCTGACTATTGGGCTCCCTCAAGGCTCCGTCCTGGGTGCTTCTCTCTGTACACCAACTCTCTCGGCTCTGTCATCCACTCGCATGGCTTCTCCTACCATAGCTATGCTGATGACACCCAACTGATCCTCTCGTTTCCACAATCGGAAACACGGGTAGCAGCACGAATCTCTGCCTGTCTGACTGACATCTCTCAATGGACGTCCGCACACCACCTGAAAATTAACCCTGACAAAACTGAACTACTTTTCCTTCCAGGAAAAGGCTCTCCCACCCAAGACCTCACTATTACCTTCAACAACTCAGTGTTGGCACCGACCCCGACTGCCAGGAATCTCGGTGTGACACTCAACAGTCAACTCTCCCTGACTGCCAACATCACCGCAACAACACATTCCTGTAGGTTCATGCTGTACAACATCAGGAGAATACGTCCCCTTCTCACTCAGAATGCGGCACAGGTTCTCATCCAGGCTCTGATCATCTCGCGCCTTGACTACTGTAACTCCCTCCTGGCAGGTCTACCTGCTAGTGCCATCCAGCCTCTGCAGCTCATCCAGAATGCAGCAGCTCGACTGGTCTTTAACCTCCCGAAATTCACCCACACGACTCCACTCCTCCGCGACCTTCACTGGTTACCGGCGGTCGCCCGCATCCGCTTCAAAACATTGGTACTTGCGTACCGTGCTACGAACAGATCGAGTCCAATCTACATCCAGGACATGGTAAAACCGTACACCCCTGCTCGTTCGCTCCGCTCGGCTTCTGCCAATCGGCTTGTAGCTCCGTCACTGCGAGCTAAACACTCAACAAAGTCACGACTGTTTGCTGTCCTGGCTCCTCAATGGTGGAATGAGCTCCCCATTGATATCAGAACAGCAGAAAGTGTCTACATTTTCCGTCGCAAACTAAAAACACATCTTTTTCGACTACACCTTGAATAAGGAAGGTAGCGCCGTAGTAGCACTTTAGTAGCACTTAAATGGCACTTTGTAGTCTAACTTTATTGAAACTGTACTTTCTTGATTATTGTTGTTCTGAGTTTGTACTCATGGTGGAATTGCACTTATTGTAAGTCGCTTTGGATAAAAGCGTCAGCTAAATGAAATGTAATGTAACAGTGAGTCCAGTTTTCTTTGCAAGACGCTCCAGTTGACACCCCTGCACTTTGAGGTGGCTAAGTTGGTCAGTGTACCAGGGGGCGGAGTGAGTGAAGGAGACGAGTTTGGATTTTTTGGGGGCGATGAGGTCAAGACAGGAGGAGAGTGCATCATTATAGTGATTGACCAGGGCAGTGGGGGAGGCAGTCGAAATAGGGGCAGAGGCAGAGACGATGGCAGCCAAGGAGGAGGAGAGCGAGGGGAGGTTGATGGACTTGATGTTCCGGAATGTTATGGTGCGGCTCTGCTTAACATCGGGGATGGGGATGTCTATGTCCAGGGTGATAGCCAGGTGGTCAGAGATGGTGAGGTCGATGCTGGTTAAATTACTGGTGGTAATGCCGAAAGTGCAGACCAGGTCAAGTGTGTGTCCTTTTTTGTGTGTGGGAAAGTCAACATGTTGGGTGATGTTGAAGTAGTTGAAGATGTCCAGAAGTTCTGCAGAGTTTGTGGAGTCAGGTGAGTCAACGTGTATGTTAAAGTCACCAAGTAGCAGAATGGATGGAGAGATGGAGCAGAGTTGTGTGAGGAATTCAGATAGATCAGAGGGGAAAGCAGGGTTAGGTTTTGGGGGGCGGTAAATTACTGCAGTAACCAGGGGTTTGGGACCAGACAGTTTCAAAACAAGGTGTTCAAATGAGGAGGGAGCCGGGATGGTTATTAAACTTGTAGTGATGTTTTTGCGAAAAATTGTGGCTATTCCACCACCACGCCCATGGAGGTGTGGCTTGTCCATGTATGAATATCCAGAGGGTGTGGTTTGGTTTAGTGAAAAATAGTCCTGTTGGTTTTGCCATGTTTCAGTTAGAAAGAGAAAGTCCAGATTATTGTCAGTTATGAATTCGTTAAGTAAAAGGCCCTTGTTATTTAGGGATCGTGTATTAAACAGAGCAATTTTTAGACGTGGATGAATTTGGACAGGCTGGGGTGCTTTGGTAAGGGGGCGGAGGCAGGCAACTCGCTCGTGCAGGTTGTTGCAACGATGACGTGCAGGAGTTACGCTGATGTGCTCGGCTGACCAGAGAGAGGGGATGGAATGAATGGAACGATCAGGCAGGGAATACATAAACTTCCTGCGGGAGGCTCTGTGGCTGTAACGGGGCCGACGGAGGAGTCCCAGTGATTTAATGGCTGAGATCAACGGAGGAGCAGAGAAATTGTTGAGTTGGAGGAGCTGCGAGGTGGAATATTGCAGAACCATGGCAGCCGGGGATGAGATGACAAGCCTGAGGTCATTTGTCAATAGCCAAAAACTTGACGACTGGAGTTGGAGAAGTGACAGGCACGTCAGGATAGTCCACAGGAGGCAGGTGATTAGAGCAGGACAGTTGAAAGGCTGGCTCATCGGTAGCCACCAGCTAGCGAGAGACCGCCGGGGCCAGTCAGTTAGTTGTCCAGGGAGTAGACGGTAGCAGGAGAAGTGACAGGCACGGCACGGCACGCCAGGATAGTCCACAGCAGGCAGATGATCAGAGCAGGACAGCTGTGAGGTTATCCAGGAAACCCGCCTCAAAACCGTAGCATGGACAGGAGTAACCAACAGGGAGCCGGCTAGCTCGAAATCAGTAGCCACCGACTAGCGAGAGACCGTCAGCTAATTGTCCAGGTAATAGACGGTAGCAGTTGTCCAGGGAGTAGACGGTAACAGGTGCAACAGATAAGCGAACAAATTCAAAACAAAACGGCGCAGTAGAAAACAGAGAAAAATGGCTATGTACAGTAAATAAGCTTAACTACACTGATAAATAAATAAAAATAAATGAAAAATGTATGTTAAATTATGAATAAGGTAGAAAATCAACAAAAACTGTGCCAGACGGAGCGGCGTTAGACTCGCCAGCGTCCCTGTTGCCATGACGATCATTAAAGTGTTATATGTGTTTTGTGGTCTACTGTGAGCTCAGCTTATTATGCATATAATATAACTGAACAAACTAGAAAGTCCTGTGTTTGTTTGGCACATCCAAACACAACGACCTCTTCCCTAGGCTGACTTCCGCAGACTTTGATTTGAAAAGTATTTTTGATACGTCAAAAAGTAATCCGGGAGAAAATACGTCTTCCTCGAAACATAATTGACGATACAGATTTATTGTATGGTATCTTTTAAGTAGATCAGGCTGCATCTTTCCAGCATTATTATTGTGTACATTGTTATTGCCTCTATTGTTTCTGTTTTTATCATGTAAAGTACCTTGAGTACCTTTAAAAGCACTATACAAATCAAATGTATTAGTATGATGTGTAACTGATACACACATTGCCTTGTATCACTTCTTAAGCATTGCATTATGAATGTGTCTTTTGGGAAGCTGTGGTTATTTTGGCACCGGCACTGATAAGGGACAAGGACAAACGATTCAAAAATATTTGATGTCAAGCCACTAGCAAAGTGCTCAGGTTCCCATTTTAAAATCTAGCACAAGTCTCAATGGACTAAACATTCTGCAACTCTTATTACACACTCGGGCTCTTCATCACAAAACTGGTCGATGATGGTCCATGTGATTTTAGAATCTTTATTTCTGGACAGCGTGACTTGATGGTTATAGTGACACGGTGAAGGTTTTCCAAGGCCAAGAGTTCTAAATATTTTGATGTAAAAGAAGATTGTACAAAAGTATCAAGCTCACAGTGCTAAAGTTCGTAATGACATTGCCCTCCTGAAGGCTTGGTTTGTCTTTTCATTGGCGTTGATCAGAAGATTTGTGCATGTGTAAAACAGGCTCGCTGTGCGAAGACGTAGAATATGTTTCACATAAATTATTCAGCCTTGTATTCCGAGCTTCAGTCTAATACACGTGTAAAGGTCTTTCTGTCTTTTCTTTTGTTGTGAGACAAAACGCTCTCCCAGCAAAGTAGCACTTGACTTCTGCTTGATTTGTACCTTAACTGCCTCTGCTGATTCTTTCATGAACATTCCAGCACTGGGAGGTTTGGCAATGATCAAATACCTGAGCTGAATCAAAGCTTCCAAGGCAAAAGTTCTTGAACATTAAAAGGTTCTTTCGGATCTGAGTAAATATTAAGGCACTGAAGAAAAAAAGAAGAAGAAAAAGATTCTAAAAGGAAACGGTGAACCGCATGGGTTCACAAATTATAAAACGAGCACCCAAGGCCATCTTTTGGCTAGGGTGCAGCACAGCACGCAACACAGCATGTTAGTAACAGATGTTAGTAACTTTGACCGGTGGTCACTACTTAAATACATTAATTGCGATGTATAACAAATGTGAAAGGTAACCTAATTGCTGACATGCATCCCAGTTCAGCATCTCCTACAGCACTCAGTGACTTTGGCTCCTATTATGTGCAGTCAGATCCAAATGCTCATCAATGTCCTCCTCACTTTCCTCCGCTGCCATGACTCTTCCCCATTAGACCAACCGACGGAGCCTAACTGAGCCAGGCATGAGTGCTTGTCTCTCTCCCAACTCGGATCGATACGGCAATAATATGAGCTCCCCTGATTGCAGACGGACAAATTAGTGGCACGTCTGGCAGATGCAGCAGTTGCATTTGTCAGCTCTCTCGGATTGTGAAAGCACCGGGGCTCTTTAACAATTGATGGCCCCCCGATCACAACACGAAACTTTTCACTGCCTCGGACTTTGTCTGGTGGCGTTAATTGGCTGAAACCGGAGCCCAGTCTTCCGCCGCGCCTGCCAACAGGGTAGCGGGGGGGGGGGGGGGGGGGAGACGACGTAGTAGCAGCATATTTATGTTACACTTCTCTCACAAAAGAACATACTGAGCCGTGTCCGGGTAAATACTTTACAGTCTGGCAGGGTTGAAATTCTGTTACGAATTCATGAAGCAATGTTGAGGATTGTACTGTACGTAACAGCCGAGTGTCAGAGAACAGATTGGAGTTGGAGGGGGAAGGCAAAATGCATCATTCAGTGAGATCAGACAAAAAGATCAGGGAGTCAGTGAAAAAATGTAGGGAAATATGAAGCATGATGGGGCAAAGCATGGGGATTGTGTGGCACGAGCAGAATGTTGTTTCTCACTGCTAAATAAGTCAAAATATTAACCCCATGCCCAATAAGAATCCTTTGTTTCCCTTTATGGAATAAAAGCAAACCGGCCATATGTTTTTTTTGTTTTTTATTAGCCTCTAACAACTGTTGTTGATGTTGTAAATGTTTCATCACACATCTGGTGTTACGGATAAGAGCAATGTGTAAAAAACTGATATGTAGATAATTAGTATGTCAAAGTGTTTGATAAAGAGTAAATTAAAAATAATTAAAGACTCTGAAAATAACAAACACTGCAAACTGAGAACACCCATTGGGCAGAAATTGACGGTTTCCGTCTCATCACCAGGGACAGTGCAGTGTTCAAGACTCTTATTATGCTTAGATAGGGCCTTGTTGAATCATCATCATGAATCAATCTTCCTCTAATTAGTGAATTCATTTGAATATTTGTGAACAATTGGCAGTAGAATGGTTAAAGCAGATGTCATGTGATTTCAACAAATATACAGTATGCTGCTGCCAGGCCTCGCTCCTCTCCATATCCACCCTCACATTCAAATATGGCCACTTCGTGCTCCGTAAAACCAAGATGGCGATGGCAAAAATGTCAAAATTGAGGCTTCAAACCGGCAGTCCACAAACCAATGGGTGACGTCATGGTGACAATGTACACTTCTGTTATACAGTCTATGGTCAGAACGCTACATTAGGATTGAGCTCAAAGTGCTACTTTATCAAACTACAGCCTCACAAAGCCTCTAGCATGGTTGTCGACTCTAAACATTATTACAAAGTGGTCAGGATATATAAAATAAATAAAAAATGGTATGCAATTCCATCATTCTGTTGATATAAGATATCAAATATCAGAAAATTAAACTCAACTGAAACATGCCGCATGTCCAAATTGTGTGTGGCACTAACTTACATACTTCGAGCTAAGAACAGCACATTTGTTCATATTAGAATATTTGTTCTATATTACAGCTCCAAATATGGTCAACCAAATGGCTGAACAAACCTTCCAAGGATGATGCTCATTATATGCAACACAATTCCCATCTTGCCTTTCTGTATAGTTTGAATACGGTCAACGTGATACCCTTACACAGATACTTACTGTCTACTGAAAGAAGGACATGATGCTCAGCTTGTATGGCGTAAGCTTTCAAAGCTTGCGTAACACCTTCTTTCATGCAGATATCAGTGGTGTCAGCTTGGAGATTAAGGAGGAAAAATATTTTGCGGCTGTCACACTGGCTCTTGTGTTCCGCAAAGCCCTGCCGCCTCAAAAGAAGAAGAAAAGAAGAAAAAAAATCAAAATTTATCCAGATGACAAAGCCTTCCGAAGACAGCCTTTTGACGCCGATGCCCCGCTTTTCGCTCGACCACCTGCCATCTCGACCCTTTCAGCAACCTATCCGTCATAATTGCTTTTTCCCCCCTATTTGCCTTGTCAAAACAACGTCTTACCCATTTCCAAAAGCAGTAATTATTGTCTGCAAGCGTTTGTAGGAACTGAACATGTTTGCTATTCTGTGTAATTCAGTGGTGGGCCGTCAGGGCCTGCTAAGCCTTCACTGCTGGCCTAAACAGAATCCCAAAGTTATAGCTATTTTATAATATAATTGTTTTTCACAAATACACTACATGTATTATAATAATCTTTCCCTATCAGCTTATTTTCTCATTGTACAGCTCCTGTCTTCCTCTGTTGCTCTGCCTGCAGTCTTCAGCCTGCAGTGCAGTGCAGCTTGTTTTAAGGAGAGTTTTATCCAATCAGATTTTTTCTCTCCTGTGTCTCTATGTCAGCAAAGCAGTTTAAGCAGACCTTTGCAGATTAAACTACACGGACGCTGTGGTTGATTGTCATGGACTTCAACAAATCAGATCTTTAGTTTGACAAGCTGGGTGGATCATTCTTTGACGTTTGAAGCACTAATTTTATGCAGAAGACATCACCTTTTTATCTCATTCTTCAGACGTCTGGGCGTCATTCATTTATTATTTACAATCTATCATAAGGGGAAGGCGGTCTCCACCCTCATGATGTCCGACACATTGCATACAATGCTTTCTGTGTCTCTCTTATCTACGTGTTTAATATCAAGACATTTGTGAATGTTGAAGAGTGCAGAGTGTGCCGTCGACTGCCTTTGGTCTCTACCGTACCATCCTGTATCAGTCACAGCTGCGCTACACTCCCTTTTCCTGACTCGATACTCCTCACGTCTGACCTTGAACATCCTCGGCTGTGCTACTGTTTCACACACACACACACACACACACACACACACACACACACACACACACACACACACACACACACATTCGAATACTTGTATTATCACACAAAATTATTCAAGCACGCTGATTATTAATAATGATTATCACTGTCATGCGCGTATTTATGTAAACAATATCAGACGGCTCTGAAGGCCTAGGTCCAAAATGCACGGCCCGCCACTGGTGTAATTATTATGTTCATTTTAATTGTGTCCTGCAATTGAGAAAATTGAAATAATTATAGTTTTCCAGTGGTCAGATTGCCACTATGATGTCTGATGTTCTGCTGTGGATATAAAATGTGTCAGCAGTATGAAAAAAAGACGTTTGTTCACTTTTGAAACATCTGACAAAGCTCCTCTATTCACGCTGGGAACGCAACATAAAAATGTCAAACTGTATATCGTATAATTGCTTCAAACTGATGGTTCCTGTTGTACATGTTTGGGTACAGCGATACAAATTTAGCCTCTAACATCAGTGTAAATAGCAAAAAGTGCAAATCTCCAAATGTGTTCACTCTGTCACCTGCACATTGTAATAAACTGTATGCCCCGGGGGGTCTGCAGACTGTGGAGCAAACCAAAAATAACTCTTTTGAGGTGGTGCAAGGCATATTTTACTCTTTGTATTTACATGTGACAGCATAAATGGATTTCCTTTAGTCTTACATCACACACAATTAAAGTTCCATAGGTTCAAACTGCGTGCACCATGCAAAATGCAGCAGCTAAAAAGCCATCATAAGTTTAAAGCTACATTTATCGATATGTCCCTAGAACCAATAAATCAAATTGATATGTGTATTGTGAAAAGTGCCTTGCGGTGATGAAGCTTTTTCATTATGCTAACTATCGACCAATATTTTAAAAGTAAAAACCTGCCACTGCTCCCAAAAAAAGAAATAAGATAAGTATAATGTCAGGCTACCTGCACAGCCATAGACTGTGTATAAGAAGTGGATGTTGTCGTCGTTAAGTCACCCATTGGTTTGTGGAGAGTGTGATGTACAATATCTTTCTTTGCAATTCATGCTCAATCAGTGAGATTGTATGATTTGCATACATTGTCATTGTCCATTAATCGGTATTGTGAATGCATGTTTTTATGTCTTCAGTATCCAACACATAAAAATGGCTGAGGATTTCAAATTCAACCATTTTATGCAGGTTCAAATTGCCCGAGGATAAAAGATGTTGGTGAGTTGGAGCATAACAGGAAGGGCACCATTACATTTCTTGTTGCTGAAAGTGAAGAGGCTTATTCATGACTCAGCTCGCTGACTGTGATGTTTCACTATATAACACACACGTGTCTATAAAGGGAACAAAAGGGCTTTAATTATTAAGTGTGGCTCCTACCTGGCTCTTCATCACTTTGACCTGGTCATTGCTCTATTAATGCCGTTTTTCTCGCACCTACGTGATATTTGTGTAATTATTCTCCTTCAACTCAATACACATCTGACCATATTTCCAGTAGTTGCGGATACAAAGAGCACTCAAAGGCCTTTACTGGCATAGCGCATAATGAACGGCTAATGTGAGTAGATTTAGAGCTCTGAGATGAGGCCCTGATGCAGATGATGATGTCTCTCCGGCTCTGGCCGCTGTTAGCACAGCTGCTATCCAACCTGCACTCTAATTGGCTTCATTACACATAAAGGCCATTTTACAACTCGTGGCGAGCCATTATTTCCATCACATAGAGTTCTTTTTTTTAATGCTATCGGCACGATTTCACTTTATATCATGTAGCAAAGTGGTAAATTTAAAAGCCTAATGTGGACATGGATGCTAACAAAAGACTAAAACCATCAGTCAACCGAATGACTTGACTTGACTTTATTTATTTGATGTGGACATCACAATGACATTAGAATTTCTACCACACATATATGCACAAAGAAAAAACCAGATGCACTGTGTTAAGTGTATATAGCGAATGCTAATTTCCAACACCTGGAGGCTTTTAAAAAAAAAAAGAGAATAAAAAAGAGAATACATCCACAGATACATACATAGATACATACACAAAGTAAAAGTATGAGGGTTTAAACGTGTGAACAATGTTGTTTTTCTCTTAACCATGATTTAAGACCTTTATTAAAAACCTTAAAATTGTTGTGCACTTTCAGTTCTGTTGGGAGACGGTTCCATTGCTCTGTTCCTCCAACAGAAAAAGCTGACTGACCAAATGAGGTTATGCGCATTGCAACCCGGCAGTTCCCGTTCACTGAGGCCCGTGTGTTAACTGTAGTGGTGTGCTGGTGTCTTTTAATAAATTCATTCAGGAGGGAAGGAGCGTTACCATGTAGGCATTTGAAAATAAGTTTTAATCTTGAATAATTTATGAAGCTTTCAAAGCTGACCATGTTGTGTTTTTTCAAGATCTGACAGTGGTGCCACCTCATTGTTTTTTTGTCCATTACTTTTAATGTCTGGTTATACAGTGATATGATGGGTTGTATGGTTGTTTGAGAGGCTTGTGACCAGGTAGTGATGCAATACGATAGGTGTGAGAATATCATGGCATGCATGTAAAGCTGAGCTGTGCTGAATGGCAGATACTGTCTAATGAATCTGAAGCAGTTGAGATTCGATTTAACTTTTTTACTGATGTTACGTACTTGTTTATCAAATCTTAGATGTGAGTATAAGATGATTCCTAAGTACTTGACATTGTCAACCTCACTGATGACCTCATTCTTTATTTTTACCATAAATCTAGCATTTTTATGTCGTTTCCGTATTGAAAAACAATACAGATTTTTTTACATTCAGTGTTAAATAAGAGGACTCAAGCCATTGTGATACAGAATATAAGGAGTCAGTAAGCTGATCAGCGGCCTTGCTAGATGTTTTGGCTGATGTATAAATAACTGTATCATCGGCATACATTTGGCAGCCAACCCCCAGACAACTCTCAGGTAGGTCGTTGAAATACATGCTAAATAGCAATGGACCTAGAACCGAGCCCTGGGGTATCCCCATGTTATTGGCACGGATGGTGGACTTTTCCCCATTGACTCTCACACATTCTCTCACACAATGAACCGTCAGCTGCCGAGTGGTGCTGTTTGTACATCATCCAGAACGGAGGCTAAAGACTTCTTCAGTCTCTGAATATTGCATGCCTTTTTTTGTGTGACATGCACCTGAAACAGCAGCGCCGCCCGTTCTGGCTAGGAGCAGAGCTTCGCCGACACCGCGCTGCTGGGGGACCGGGCTGGGAGGCACGGGAGAACCAGAACCAGTACTGCGTGAGGGCAGACTGTCAGAGCCTGCTACACTTAAATGAGACGCTGTAACACTACATGTCACCGCACAGCCCTCAGGAGCAATTTGGGGTTAAGTGTCTTGCCCAAAGACACATCGACAAGGACTAGCGGAGCCGGTGATCGAACCGCCTGATTTATAGCCATCCCCGCTCTACCTCTGAACCACATCTGAAAAGGAGAAACGTTCTTCCACTCAGACTGATTTGGGGTTCCCAGAGAAGATTCGATACTTCCTACTAACTATTAAAAGCAGAAACTTTGTGTTAAAACTCAATATTCCCAAACTCCCATCAGTGTCTGAGAAACAAACTGAGAAACATTTTATCCACCAAAGCCTGTCAAATGATGCCATTTTAGACTGTATTTGGCTGTATCTTTTATTGTACAATAGTATTCCAACCAATCCAATGCAAAGGCTTGACAACTGACAGGTCTGCTGCCAGCATCCAATCCTTTAAGGGTCCTTCGGTTTTTCAGTGACCTGAATGAACTGTATAGTGTGTTTTTGTTTTCATCTTTTGCACCGAATATATAATGAATAACCAGTGCTGGCTTTTTTTTTTTACCAACAAAATAATTTTTTGTAAATATGTTTTATTGATTTTCACAGTTTTTATCCCACCAGGGAAGAGGATTCACATATGTCTGAGGGCAATGACAGATTGAAATTTGAAACCTCATTCCCGACCCTACCCAATGTAGGGTTACAGGCAGTGGCCAAGGCCTGCTAAGCCTTCTCTGCTGGCCTAAACAGAATCACAAAGTTTAAATTTAAACCTAAATTTAAATTTATTATAATTTTTAAAGGTTATAGCTATTTTATAGTTTAATTGTTTTTCACAAATGCACTACATATATTATAATTATTTTTTCCATATTAGCTTATTTTCTCATTGCACACCTTCTCTGTTCCTCTGTTGCCTTGCCTTCAGCCTTGAGCCTGCTGTTTAATGATCTGGTTAACAGCGCTCATCCAATCACATTTCACTTCTGTTTCTGTATGAACTCGAGAACTGATTAAACTACATGGAGAGGCCTGCTAGCGTTATGTTTGTCACAGGTCCCGCGTGACCATTAACGTGCGCTGTGATTGGTCAGTGTGTCAGTACACACTCTGGAACTGAAGCGCACCGATAAACTGTACAACAGCGTTGCTAAACTTTTTTATAAGGAGTGCGGATGGACTTTGTCTTTAATGAACAGCATCTGGTAAGTTTACTGCTTTTTGTGCCGCGCGATCAGCTGTTAGACTAAACAGACAGCGGGCGAAGATACCAAATCCACGGCCCGCCACTGGTTACAGGCTATGGAACTTATATATTTAGGTAAATTCAGGTACATTCAGGTGACGGAGATGTAGACATAATATCAAAATAATTAGATTAATCGATCATCACATAATAAAAACTGGTCTAGCTAGTGAGCGGTTACTCTGGTCATCTAGAATTACATAGGCTTTCACAGCCATGGCCTTGGAACCCTTTGGACATTTGCGAGGCAGATCTTTGCACATGAGCGGCTCCACTGACCTGGACCACAAACTTCCGTGCAGTTTGTTCTAACATCGGCCGTGTTAGAATGATCTTCTCACTGTTAAGGAGCAGACCTGCACTAAGGACATTGAGCTGTTAGCGGTTAGCATGAGGCCACACTATCTGCCAAGGGAATTCTCGCATGTTATCATGGTGGCTGCGTATATCCCCCCCTCTGCTGACGCTGAAACGGCCTGTGACGTCATCCACTCGGCGACAAGCAGGCTGTTGACACAACACCCCAATGCTCTCCTCCTTCTCTCTGGGAACTTTAATCATGCCCCTCCGGCCTCCACTCTGCCCACATTCACCCAGTATGTAAAATGCCACACCAGAGACAATAAAACACTGGATATCCTCTATGCCAACACCAAGGAGGCATACCCATCAACACCACTCCCTCCCCTGGGCCGATCTGATCACAACCTGGTGCACCCCCTGCCTGTGTACACCACTCTTGCACAGAAGCAGCCAGCTGTGACCCGCACAGTTAGACGATGGAGTGATGGAGCCGAGGAGGCTCTGAAGGACTGTTTTGAGACAACTATGTGGGAGGTATTCAGTGATGCTCATGGGGAAGACTTCGACGGTCTCACCGACTGCATCACGGACTACATAAACTTCTGTGTGGAGAACACCGTACCCACCAGGACTATACGGTGTTTCTCAAACGGCAAACCCTGGATCTCCCCAGAGATAAAGGCCCTCCTCAAGGAGAAAAAGAGGGTTTTTAGATCTGGCAACAAGGAGGAGCTGAGGACTGTGCAGAGGGAGCTGAGGATGAAGATCAGGGAGGGGAAAGAGATCTACAGGACGAAGATGGAGGACCAGCTGCAGCAGAATAACACCATCAGGGTCTGGAAGGGCCTCAAGGCGATTTCTGGGTTCAAGTGGCCCAACCAACAGCCTGAGGGGGACCAAAAGTGGGTGAATGAGCTGAACTTATTTTTTAACAGATTTCCCACCTAATGAAGACCCTGGAGAGGCTGGTCCTTGTCCATCTCCGCCCTCTGGTGAGCTCATCCCTGGACCCACTTCAGTTTGCCTACCAGTCTGGCATCGGGGTGGATGACGCCGTCATCTTCCTGCTGCAGAGATGCCTCTCTCACCTGGAAAAGGCTGGAAGCACTGTGAGAGTCATGTTCTACGACTTCTCCAGTGCCTTCAACACCATCCAGCCTTTACTTCTGAGGGACAAGCTGGAGCAGACCGGGGTGGACCACCACCTCACTGCATGGATCCTGGATTACCTCACCAACCGTCCACAGTATGTGCGGGTATGGGAGTGTGAGTCAGATCGGGTGTCCTGCAGCACTGGGGCCCCACAAGGAACCGTTCTGGCTCCATTCTTCTTCTCCATATACACCTCGGACTTCAAACACAACTCTGCTAACTGCCACCTGCAAAAGTTCTCTGACGACTCTGCAATCGTCGGCCTTATTTCCGCCGATGATGACAGGGAGTACAGAGAACTAAATCAGGACTTTCTAGGATGGTGCCAGCGGAACCACCTCCAGATTAACTCCAGTAAGACCAAGGAGCTGGTGGTGGACTTCCGCCGGGGTAAACGCCCTCCTCCAATACCGGTGAGCATCCAGGGACTGGACATTGAGATCGTGAAGTCTTACAAGTACCTGGGTGTTCACTTGAACAACAAACTGGACTGGTCCAACCACGCTCATGCACTTTATAAAAAGGGACAGAGCAGACTTTTTCTGCTAAGGAGACTGAGGTCTTTTGAGGTGCAGGGAGCACTCCTGAAGACCCTCTTTGATTCTGTGGTGGCATCAGCCATCTACTATGGAGTGGTCTTCTGGTGCAGCAGCATCACGGCAACTGACAGGAGGAGACTAAACAAGCTGGTGAGGACTCTATTACTGTTTATTTATATTACTTGACTTTTTATCTTTTATTCACTTGTGAATAAAAGATATCACATTGAGAGCACTTTACAGAGGACTTACAGTCTTTGGCAAGGGGCGAGACTGAAGAACAGCATTTGAAACATATTCCTTTCTCCATAAGGAAAGCCTTCCTGTCGTTGAGGAGTTTGTTTCTGAATGTTCTGCATCTTTTGAGCGGATGAGGCATGTCGTGCAATGGGCTTGTTGGTGTTCAAATTCTTTACAATGAATGTATCTAGTTGTGTTGCCGTTATGACGCTACCTTGCTGCATGAAGCTAAGGTCGTTGCGCACAAAAAGTTGGAAAAATACTCAAAGGGAGGGAACCGCCCTTGGTTCTCTTCTTTGTAGCATGACCCAGTAGACATCCACTTGTCCTGAAGTCCAAATGGATGTGCCAAAGGTTCTGCCAGAGGTGGTGTGCTAGAAGGAGGAATCTGCTGTGGAACATATGATTGTGCATGGACATGTAGGTTTGGTGTAGCTAAATGCCCGCTCTCAGCTCTTTCAGACTTTAGCTTTTAGTTGGTAGGTGGTAAAGTATCTTTTGTAGATGGACCATGTTACATAGCTGGCACTTGATTCTTCCTGGAATGGGGAAGCAACAGGTAAGACTGACAAGAGTGGAGCGGAAGAACAAAGATTGATTTGTGAACATATTCACTGGTACGTTCAATTATTCTCCTTTCTGATTCAGATCTGCCATTTTCATTCATTCCATTGGCGTCTTCCAGCACTTGAGCCTCCACCATGGCCACCTCAGCTTCTCGATGTAGCGTCAGCACCTCAAACTCTGTGTCTATTCTTACCGTTACTCTTTTCACTCAATCATGCTGGTGAAAACTGCAAACAAAGACAATACAAACATTCAGTGTACATTCTTAAACCTAACATTTCACAGTAAATATACATTGCATATTTATACATTACAGCACTTACGACATTGCCTCTACGATGCTTCCCCGTGGATGCGAGCGGATTCTGGAGCATGCGGTCCACTGTCAAATGTTACTCAAACCGGAAGTACTGAAACCGGACACCATTTAACCAGACGTACCGGAACCGGAAGTGTCTAAACAGGCAGTCTTTGTCGAGCGGTTCTTGTAAGGAGTCGTAGTAGTCTAGGAGAGGTCTCAATAGTTTACCAAAGGTCAAAGGTTTGGGCGGAAGCTCTCAGAGTACATTTCATTTTTTCAAGTGTCAAGAAATACATGACATCTTTGACGAGAGCGATGGGGGGGGGGGGGGGGGGGGGGGGGTACGTTGCTTCCATCTCAGAAGGATCAAACGTCGAGCAAGGAGTGTTGTGAAGGCTACGACCACACTGGCTTCATTTGGTAAACGGGTACGGAATTTCTCTGGTGTTAAGCCAAATTGGGTCCGGTTCAAATTGAGTTGCAAACATCTCACTATAAGCTTTAGAACTACTTATCCAAAAGGTGGAGAGTTTTGGGCATAGCCAAAACATGTGTAACAGGTCTTCTGGCTGGCCTTTACATCGAGGACATAACGGATCAGAGTTAGGGTACATTTTTGGTACAACTTTTAGCTGTATTAAGTTGTGTTTAGTGGCTGTAGATGATGTATATATCAAGTCTAAAATAAGAGTTCCATTGTTCATTTGTTATAACCACTCCAAGATCTGAATCCCAGGCCATTCTTAAATTTTCCAAGGAGTGTGGGTTGATATCGTTAATGCGCTTGTAAGTTTGGGATATCAATCCTCTACTGTTCGAGTCCAATTCTAGGAGGCTATCAACATGAGTCATAAGTTTTTCGTACAAAGCTCCTGATCTGCAAGTAGTGGAAAAAAAATGGTTCTTTGGTAGATCATAGATTTGTGATAATTGGGAGAATGAAGCAAACGTATCTTTTATGTATAAATTATGGATTGACCTGATCCCTTTATCAAACCATAGAGTAAATGCGTTATCTGTACAGGAGGGAATAAACATATATATATATATATATATATATAAACAAATATGATTACATTTGATCAGGGAGCGGGTGGAGCCTCCTTGTAGCCCAAAATGTCTTTTAGCCCATATTCTTATTGTGTGATTTACTATTATGTTTGTACTCAAGCTATTGCTAAGAAGAGGCAGGGCTGCACAGACCACTTAGCCAAGGTTGTGCCGGCAGGAGGAGAATTCTATTTGTACCCAGTCCGCCTTTCCTACAATTGACCTGTCTTCAGACCAGTGAAGTAGCATGCCCAATAGTAAAAGAGAAAATTGGGTAAAGCTAAGCCTCCTGCACACTTTGGTCTTTGGAGTTGAGTCTTGTTGATCCGACTCCCATATGAAAGAAATTATATTTTTATCAAGATTTACAAAAAACATTTTTTAAAGAGGTATACAAATTGTGGGTAATACTATCATTTTAACTAGGTTAACACGACCCACTAGGGATAATGGTAACGAGGCCCAGCGAGTCATATCCTGTTTGCATTTATTCAAAAGGGGAATATAGTTATTTTTAAAAGTAGAATGGAAGGAGCGCGTCACCTCAATCCCCAAGTACTTAATGCCATCCCAGGCCACCTTAAAGGGGAAAGGGCTGGAAGGGAGGGCCTCTGCTTCAGAGTTTAGAGGGAAAAGTTCACTTTTTTGCAAATTTAGCTTATATCCTGATATTTTCCCAAACTGATTCAGGATATCTAGAATATAGAGGAGAGATATAGATGGATTGGAGACATACAGCAGCAAATCATACAGAGAAACTTTCAGTTCTAAATCACCCCGAGTCACACCCTTAAAGTATTTACAGAGTCGCAGTGCCACTGCTAAGGGCTCAATGGCTAGTGCGAACAAGAAAGGAGAAAGAGGACACCCTTGTCTTGTTCCCCGTCCAAGGGGGAAGTAGTCAGACTGAGTATTGTTAGAAATTACAGCTGCTAGGGGAAAGGAATAAAATAATCTAATCCAGGCAACGAATTCCTCAGAGAAGCCACATTTTTGGAGGGCAGCAAATAAGTATTTCCACTCGACCCGGTCAAAGACCTTCTCTGCATCAAGTGAAACCATTACCTCTGGGCATGTTAAAGGGGCCGAATGGACAACATTGATTATAATTAGAGTCCACATCCAGGATCTGTTGGGAAATTTCGGTCATTTTGGAGTTTTTCCGTTTCTTGATAGTAGAGGAATAAGCTATGATTTGCCCGCGGAGGTATGCTTTAAGAGTTTCCGATAATGTAGCTTGCGAGATCTCTGGGGAGGAGTTAGTCTCTAGAAAGAATTGTATTTGGGCTGAGAATAACCAGTGCTGGCTTTTTTTCTCACGATGCTTTTTGTTGCACAGCAGCGCCGTTGTGAGCGTGGTCATCGTCGGCTCTGCACCCTCTGAACACTGAGCTGGAGGTGTGTGGTGTTTCACGGGCGGGCGAACAGAATGTTTGCGACACGCCGCAGACATTTGATTGGACTTCAGAACCGGGAAGTGGGTTTACAACCACTTTGTTAATTCTAGGCCCAGGAGCTCCTCCTCAACTCTTCCATAATTTCATTTTTTTTTCAACCTTGGAATTATGTCTTATATGGAACTATTAAAACACAATTAACAAAAAAAAGAAGAAAAAAAAGGCCTGACAGGATTTGAAAACCTAGGGTTCAATTAAAAATTAAACGACATGCATCCAATCTTTTTGTGGACTGGATCGAGACATCTCCAATTGCAACAGGTTGTGTCTTGGATATGTTGGAAGTGCGATCTCCTGCTGACGCTACAGGAAAGGTCAGCGGATCCAAAGCCATTTACATTTATTGTACCACGAGTGTCCGTACCACATGTTGTGGCTATCAAACGGGTATTTAGATATTCAAGTCCGGACCAAAGTGTGCCATTATGCGGCTTTTGAAGTGCAATTTAATAGGAGCACGTTCGCCATGGCATTCAAGTGAAATATTGCAGTTTTGGACTGCGGCAATTGTTGAATTGATAATGTATTTGTTGGCGACCACCACACCCAAAGATATCATTCTGATATCGAGCTGAACTAAATTAGCGAGAAAGAGTCTGAAACAGTGAAATCCAGACGAAATGAAAAGTGTTTCCACAGCGTTCTTCACACCCACCTCATTGTTTCATTAATCGATGCGTGGAAATTAAACAGCTTAAAAGCCGTAGCGGTTTACATTTGATTAAACTGTTCCTCCAGTCCTTCCTGTATGCTCTCCACCAATTACTCACTGACACATGAGAAATAAATGGCATCAGTGTCGACAGGCCCCTGCTCCATTCCCACTAAACGCCCGGTGTTATGCTCCGATACGCTCAAATGTGATTTATGCTCATGTGCTGTGTTTATGGAGCCCCGACCATGTCAACGGAGTCAAATGAGGCCTCCAAGCCTTCAGCTGATGAGCCTTCTTAGACATGCATGTTCAACACTGGGCCAAATGGCTAATGACATTTTTGAGAAAGGTAAAGTGAGAAGGAAGAGAGAGAGAGGGAGAAAAGCGAGACAAACAAATCAATATTCAATTAAAGTCAATGTTGAATTTTGTGGATTCCCGCAAAGGAGCTGCAGCCGAGGAGCTGATGACCAGATTACCCATCGCATGAACGATGAAGAAATTGACTCCCAGGCGGGGAGCGAAACACCACATTCAGGGTCTTTAGGCTATTAACGAATCAATTTTGGGTCACTTCAGCATTGCAATAAAGTGTCATGTTATAAAATCACCCCAGCTCCCATTAATTATAAGGGAGAGTGTGAAATACTTGGGTTTTAAATTGGAGCACTCTATAGAATCATTTAAGTCGCTGCGTTTGCTTGCCTCCAGTGATCATTAGGAGCAGACAGCTCGTAATGGCTTAGTAAGGCCCACTAATTGAAATTAGCCCACTAATTGTCTTATCACCGCTGCTGCTTTTTAATGGCAGGTGCCCGTGAGTGTGAAGCCAGATTGAAAAAAATATATATATTTAGTGCCAGAGTTGCAAAATGTCATTTCAAAAAGCTGTGGTCACCCTGAGAAACGCCTAGGGTCTTTTATTCAACCAAAATTGGTCAATGCAAAGCACCTCGTGAATATTGATGCACATCAATAAGCCTGCCGATCAATGAACGGCTCTTCACGGTGAATTTGACTACAACCGAGATAACTTTTCTGACGCCGAGATTAAAGTTCTTGTGGGTGAGGTGGAAGTCAGAAGGGACATTTTGTTTGGTGGTCACAAATATTATATAAAATGCGGTGAGTGGGACAGAGAGTGTTTTTTTAAGTGGTCTAATCTGAAGAAAAGAATATTGCAGTTTTATACTTGATCACATGACTGTTTAACAATTTGAAGAAAAAAAGCACAGTGAGCTAATGTGATATTTGTCAATGGGAGCGGTGACGGTGTTGCAGCCACAGTGCATCCGGCCCTCCATTAGCACCAGTGAGTCCCATTTCCCATGGCACGCCTGGAAGGGGCCGGGTACTGACTGATGCAGTCCTACGAACGCTAAGGGAACACAATCAGAGCTTTAAATGTCACAGCAGAGGAACCTCAACAAATAAGGGTTGTGTTGAGTTGACATTTCAACTACATTAAAAGGTCTTGTCAAAAAACACATTTGCCGTCTTTTTACAGACTGCGCATTACATCCTCACGGATCCTTGTTGTTGATGGCCTCTTTGTTGGCTGTGGGTCGGGGTCCTCATTAATCAAATCAAACACATACCGGTTGCCAGAAACCCCAGAGCAGTCGGTACTTGTACCGGGAATGGCACGGTTCCGTCTGGTTGGCCTGTCTCATGCAGGACCCGGCTCAGCAAATATATTCTAGAGCGAGGCTCCAGGGAATCTACATTGGCTTATTAGCCATGGGCATCATCATGGGCCAGGAAATCTTCATGGTCCCTCAACACTCGTTCACTCCTTATCCTTCCATTCATGAAGTCCTCCGGCAGCACCAGTGCATCCATCGTGCAGCGTTACGCACAAGTGTTACCCGGCGTGTTTATGTGTACAGCAGTTGCTCCACACCTTGCCAAAATGATCCACTATTTAAGGTTATCTTGGATGTCTACAACCGTTTTGTTCTTAATGATCAGGCAGTGTGTCCCCCCCCCCCCGCATTCCGTAGGTGGGGGACGTGAAGGCGAGACAGCGCTGGTGAATATTGAGCGCAATTTCATTTGTGATCTTTTATCTTTTACGAGTGAAAGGTGCTTATGGAATATCTATTTAGGGCTCATTAGCACATGATACATAAGCTCAAAGTAATGTGGGAAATTAAGTGAAGTTAAATGTGCGAGAGATGTCATTGTACGTATAATGATGGCGCTCATGTTTCATTTTTTTTTACTGTTTTATGCAACACTGAAACCATATGGAATAGATTATAGAGATGGGAAAGAGTCCCATGTTTACAACTAGAACATCTTTACTCATACACTTGGCAGCGCACAACACGACTGCTGACATTTAGCTGTTAATGTTGTTGGCTTTTGTAATCAAAATTAATAAGTAGGCGTACACAGAACACCATGAAAACAAAACTGAATGTGTTTACAGATAGCATCAGTGATGCTGAGTGTGGACAGAAGTGAAACACAACCTGAAACTTTAATCCAGGTAGGATTAGTCAGGTAATGGTGTTAAATGAAGCTCAAGCGGAAGTTCAGTAAGGAAGACACTCTTTACACTCCTTTTCATTCATAATCTCAGTCTCTAATTCTCCCAGCGATAACTCCATCATCTGATTGGGGGGCGTGTACATTAAATGAACCCATCAGATTCTGCGCAGTTTCTGTAAACCAATCACATCGTTATTGTCAAACTTTGAGTTCTCCTCTCTGCTGCTGTCAGTTGTTATTTCAGCTCGAACAGATGCGACCCTCCTCCACCCCAGTCACCTCCAGTCAGCATCAGTCCTGCTCATCATTCATCATCGGGTTACAGCAACTCCCTTCTTCACCACCACCACCAGTGTCTGTACTCCGGGGTGATTCTGCCTTATCTGACCTCAGCTACCCCTTGCTTATCCTAATAAGGAGTCCAATCGCCTATTCAAATATATGCAATGGTAATAAATTATTGTTAAACTCTAAACAAGTCTCTCCTGGGTTGAAATCATCATAATAATAATCATAGTTCGCCAAAGTCAAGGTCTGCATCGGGAGGAGGTAGGAGAGTGTGTGTGTGTGTGTGTGTGTATATATATATACACTCACCTAAAGGATTATTAGGAACACCATACTAATACTGTGTTTGACCCCCTTTCGCCTTCAGAACGGCCTTAATTCTACGTGGCATTGATTCAACAAGGTGCTGAAAGCATTCTTTAGAAATGTTGGCCCATATTGATAGGATAGCATCTTGCAGTTGATGGAGATTTGTGGGATGCACATCCAGGGCACGAAGCTCCCGTTCCACCACATCCCAAAGATGCTCTATTGGGTTGAGATCTGGTGACTGTGGGGGCCATTTTAGTACAGTGAACTCATTGCCATGTTCAAGAAACCAATTTGAAATGATTCGAGCTTTGTGACATGGTGCATTATCCTGCTGGAAGTAGCCATCAGAGGATGGGTACATAAAGGGATGGACATGGTCAGAAACAATGCTCAGGTAGGCCGTGGCATTTAAACGATGCCCAATTGGCACTAAGGGGCCTAAAGTGTGCCAAGAAAACATCCCCCACACCATTACACCACCACCACCAGCCTGCACAATGGTAACAAGGCATGATGGATCCATGTTCTCATTCTGTTTACGCCAAATTCTGACTCTACCATCTGAATGTCTCAACAGAAATCGAGACTCATCAGACCAGGCAACATTTTTCCAGTCTTCAACTGTCCAATTTTGGTGAGCTCTTGCAAATTGTAGCCTCTTTTTCCTATTTGTAGTGGAGATGAGTGGTACCCGGTGCGGTCTTCTGCTGTTGTAGCCCATCCGCCTCAAGGTTGTGCGTGTTGTGGCTTCACAAATGCTTTGCTGCATACCTCGGTTGTAACGAGTGGTTATTTCAGTCAAAGTTGCTCTTCTATCAGCTTGAATCAGTTGGCCCATTCTCCTCTGACCTCTAGCATCAACAAGGCATTTTCGCCCACAGGACTGCCGCATACTGGATGTTTTTCCCTTTTCACACCATTCTTTGTAAACCCTAGAAATGGTTGTGCGTGAAAATCCCAGTAACTGAGCAGATTGTGAAATACTCAGACCGGCCCGTCTGGCACCAACAACCATGCCACGCTCAAAATTGCTTAAATCACCTTTCTTTCCCATTCTGACATTCAGTTTGGAGTTCAGGAGATTGTCTTGACCAGGACCACACCCCTAAATGCATTGAAGCAACTGCCATGTGATTGGTTGATTAGATAATTGCATTAATGAGAAATTGAACAGGTGTTCCTAATAATCCTTCAGGTGAGTGTATATATTAGTGCTGTCATATTAGCGCGTTATTAACGGCGTTAACGCAAACCAATTTTAATGCCGTCAATTTTATTAACGGCGTTAACGCATTTTAATTTTTCAATTTCTTTCTCGCCAGCACCACGCCGGATGTAGCTCAACCGGAAGCAAAACAATAGGCACGCCGTTTGGGCTTGGAAGCTAGGCTAACGTTACGGGTTGAAATTAATGAATGGTGAGCGCGATACGGCTAAATGAATGATAAGACGCTAATGAATGGAAAGTTTACTTTCAAAAAGTTGTCAGATGGTTCCCTTGACAAGACCAAAGTGGTATGTGCCATTTGTCATTGTGAACTGAGCTATCATCGTAGCCTATCCAGTCTGAAATACCACTTGATGGCCAAGCACACAGCTGATGCTAACTCTGCGCCCCCTCGTCATAGCCAGACAAGAATGGATGACTTCGGACAGAAACACATGGACACCACAACGAAGAACAAACGTATTGCAGCCATAGCTAAATGGGTGGCTACTGCGTGTAGGCCTGTTAATGTTGTGGAGGACGAGGGTCTAGCTCTCTCTCTCTCTCTTAAGCCCTTGTTTACCTGAAATGTGCACTTTATAATTTTATTTTGTATGCCCTTGTTTACCTGAAATGTGCACTTTATAATTTTATTTTGTATGCCCTTGTTTACCTGAAATGTGCACTTTATAATTTTATTTTGTAAACCCTTGTTTACCTGAAATGTGCACTTTATAATTTTATTTTGTAAACCCTTGTTTACCTGAAATGTGCACTTTATAATTTTATTTTGTACCGGCCTGTTTGGCAGTTGTTTTTCAATAAAATAAAACATTTGCATAAAGCAAGCCAATCCACTTTTTCATGTTGATAAGAGCATTAAAATGAAGAAGAAAAAAAATTGAGATTAATTGCGATTAATCGCGAGTTAACTATGACATAAATGCGATTAATCCCGATTAAATATTTTAATCGTTTGACAGCACTAATATATATATATATATATATATGATTATAAACATCATTGTGATACGTCAAAAAGAAAAGTAATCCAGGAGGAAAAAAAACTCATTTACAACGCAATTTTGTTGAATGGGAAGGTTATTTTTTAGGATACAAGGCACAACTTAACAACTCTTAATTGTGGATAGGTGCCAAGAGGTAACCTCCTGGTCTGAAGAGTAAAGCCAATGCTGAAGTGCCTTAAACCTGCATCCTTTTTAATGGACATCAGGGGGCGACTCCTCTGGTTGCATAAAAAAGTCTGGTTGTATAGAAGTCTGTAAGAAAATGACTTTACTTTAAACATGAGTTTATGTCTCAATCTCTAGTTTCAAGTCTTCTTCAATACAGCATGGTGTTCATTTGATAAATTATGGGCCATTCAGAGTCAAACAGACCATAAAGCAGAGTCGCTTTAGGGCGGGGCTACCTTGTGATTGACATGTTGCAGCGCTGGCGTTTTCCGGTCTGAGAGTTGTCTGTGTTTTCATCTCAGAACTTTTTTTTCAGCGTTTTCAGTAAAATGTTAAATGTTATATTTTGCTTAACAAAAAATGTCTTGTTCAGCGTTTCGGTGGGACAAAGCTTCAACCTCCTGTGTCACCCTTCGCTGCAAAAAACAAACAAAAACAAGATGGCAATTTGATGCTTCAAAGCCATAATCCACAAAAAATGTAATGCCATCACGATGACTACGTCCACTGTGCAGTCTGTGGCAGGTGCTAATGCCAGTGTGAACTGTCTATCTATTCGTGAAAGCCTGGCACCCCATCTTTCTCCTAACGTCAGTTGTGATAGGCTCTATCCCACATGAACACTCACATATAAGTTTGTATAGATAATGGATGTACGGATGGCAGTATAAGGACTTGTTGGGACTATCTATTTTAATGGACATCTCTTGGATGTCCCCTAACGCAGTGCGTGTGCTGAAAATACCCACAAAACCATTCTGAACTCTTAAACTACGAAAGGACACGCCCAGGTATGAGTATAAATGATGCACACCACTCAGGACACGAGGACATTCCCCATTCAGAAAACCCTCAACAGCTTTGTTTCCAGTTCTAGCTGCCCTACGTGTGTGTGTGTGTGTGTGTGTGTGTGTGTGTGTGTGTGCAGAGGGGCTACGTGAGGACAACCTCAGCACTTTGAAGACCTCCTGAAAAGTTTAAGGATGACCCTCCAGGCAGGACAACCTGTCAGGTTGAGAAATCTTCACCAGCTCTGAAGGACACCGTCTCTTTGGGGGCCTTGCAACAACACAACACACACACACACACACACATACACACACGCACACACACACACACACACACACACACACACATCTGCAGGATTTCCCTCTTGCCACGCATCTTTATATCGTGGCAGATGTTCACTTTAGGAGTGTACTCTGAGACTGGTGGGAGCAGCAGCCCGAGCTGTGATGAATTTCATTCAACTCGGCATGTGTGCACACAAACACATACTTGCACACACAAACAAACCGCAGACCCAGCTTTCCTCTGCAGTCTTTGTCAGCACCTATAACTGAGAAACTATATTCAGCAGCTAGAGGAGATGCATCCTGACAAGATAAAACACTGTTGTGGTGAGGACATGAGGCCCTGCAAGTGCATCCAGGAAACTGTAGTGTATATCTATTTGTGTGTGTGCGTTCGCGTGTGTGTGTGTGTGTGTGTTCCCCTGTGTGATCCCATGTCAAACAACATCTGGATCATTAAGAACGCTCCCCTCTGCTCTGGCCTTTGGATATGTGGCCTTTAAATATGACAGCCACCCGTCTATATCATATTTCCACTAGTTTTCCCAGACACCAATTGTGAAAGATGAAATTGTAGGTACATGTGCTGTCAAGGTAGTTAAACCTTTATTCAAATAGGCAGTCTCATTAAGACCAATATGTGCTTTTTATGATTTTTCTGGTGTAATTTCATGCCTTAAGGTACTAAGTTAATTGGGTACCAGACATCCAGCACTTCAGTTTAGACCGAACTTTGCAGTGTAACCCATCCCACAACGTAGGCTGTGAAGATAATACTGAGGAATAACCTCGTTAGATTCATCAGATCTCAGATCCAATGTTATTTTGAGCAGATCGTATTTCATTCTCTTCCAAATACTTTAACACCAAAGAAATTCAGGACAAAAAATAAATACAATATTTGCTAATCTTTTTTGTGTTTTTTGAGGTGGGGTGAGGGTTTAATTTTCTTATTAGAGGGGTGCTGAGAAAAATACTATTTCTTGGTTGGCAGTTGATGGATTTAACAGCGGGCAGTACCCAGCACGAGAAGAGAGTGTCGGCAATTGTTTAACAGGATCCAATAATCTCCAGGTAAAAGGTAAGAAAACACAACCAGCAACGGCAAAGCTCGTCCTAGAGTGCGGATCTTGCCATGATTTAAAATCATAGAGAATTGAAATGGATTAAAACGTGAAATTCATCCCTACTGGTCATTATTTGTCGTTGTGGCAGAAGACCGCCTTAACTGTGTGAAATGGTGGTGGTTAACGTTGTAGCACGTGGTGAACATTGTAACTCGTGGTTAACGTTGAAACACATGGCTAACGTAACTCGTGGTTAACGTTGTAACTTGTGGCCAACGTTGTAACACGTGGCTAACGTTGTAACACGTGGTTAATGTTGTAACACGTGGCTAACGTTGTAACACGTGGTTAATGTTGTAACACGTGGCTAACATTGTAACACGTGGCTTACGCTGTAGATGTGGGTAACGTAGCACGTGGTGAATGTTGTAAGTCGTGGTTAACGTTGAAACACATGGCTAACGTAACTCGTGGTTAATGTTGTAACACGTGGCTAACATTGTAACACGTGGCTTACGCTGTAGCACGTGGTGAACATTGTAACTCGTGGTTAACGTTGAAACACATGGCTAACGTAACTCGTGGTTAACGTTGTAACTTGTGGCCAACGTTGTAACACGTGGCTAACGTTGTAACACGTGGTTAATGTTGTAACACGTGGTTAACATTGTAGAACGTGGTGAATGTTGTAAGTCGTGGCTAACGTTGTAACACATGGTTAATGTTGTAACACGTGGCTAACATTGTAACACGTGGCTTATGCTGTAGACGTGGGTAACGTAGCACGTGGTGAATGTTGTAAATCGTGGTTAACGTTGAAACACATGGCTAACGTAACTCGTGGTTAATGTTGTAACACGTGGCTAACATTGTAACACGTGGCTTACGCTGTAGCACGTGGTGAACATTGTAACTCGTGGTTAACGTTGAAACACATGGTTAACGTAGCTCGTGGTTAACGTTGTAACTCATGGCTAACGTTGTAACACGTGGTTAACATTGTAGAACGTGGTGAATGTTGTAAGTCGTGGTTAACGTTGAAACACATGGCTAACGTAACTCATGGTTAACGTTGTAACACGTGGCTAACGTTGTAGCACATGGCTAATATTGTAGCACACGGCTAACGTTGTAGCATGTGGTTAACGTAACACGTGGTGAACGTTGTAACACGTGGCTAACTTTGTAACGCGTGGCTAACTTTGTAACACTTGGTTAACGTTGTAACACATGGCTAACGTTGTAACTCGTGGTTAACGTTGTGAAACTGTGGCCGAAAAAACATCATGGTTTGTATGACGATACACACACGTGTGTGTGACGTATATGTGTGACTTAAACTTCAAAGAATAACTCACATTAAACTGACTTCGGTGTCATTTTCTGTAAACGCCCGATGAGGCAATACCATCTCCATCAGGTTTTCTTTCCTTTTTTGGTGAAAGTCAGTAGCGATAACAAAATAATATGCGTACTCTACATACAGTATAAATAAACACCCAACAAATTCAATTAAATGAATAATTGCTTTTTTTGCACCAAAAAAACAAATGTCAATGATTGTTGGGTAATATGTATGCTGGTATTGTCCAATGTCAAATGTAATTTGATCATGCGACGAGACGTTGGTTTGTGTGTGTGTGTGTGTGTGTGTGTGTGTGTGTGTGTGTGTGTGTGTGTGTGTGTGTGTGCGCACATCTCATAACTGATAACACAGTGTGCACAGTGTGGCCCATATTAACTACCTTACGACTCCTCCCCGCAATGCTTCTCTCTCCGGGCGTCAGCAATTATCACCCTCTCCTCCGCTGGGCCGCACCCGCTCCCTTACAGGTGTCAGCAGTCCTCTGCTGTGCAGTAGAGGAGCAGTCGGCTGTTTCTCCGGCCGGCTACGACACAGGAGAGCCATGCAGATAAATAATGCAGCTTACCCTTCTGTCGCTTACACCGCCCTACCTTTATACACAAGAAAGCATGGCGAGTGAGGAATGTATACACTGGGATGACTCAGAGAGGGTTTTACGTATATCCGGAGCCATATACAATTTCAAGTTCTTCTTCTTCAATGTCTACTTTTGATCTTGCTACCCTCTCTATCTCACACACACACACACACACACACACACGCACACACACCACACACACTACCTGGTGGTGGAAACTGTACAGCGCATTTCCAAACATCAATGTTGTGTTAAAATAACATTGCAGCCTAAACAAATATTTAATTCAGTACTTGAGTGCAGTCTTATTGATATTTCTTTTCTCTTTTCTTTATTTACATATTTGGAATTGAAGTAATCCAAAAGCAAGGACTGCTGACCTGGACTGGGGACATCGTCGGGCGGTGGATAGGGCACTTTGAGGAACTCCTGAACAGTGCCCATGGACTTGCAGACCGGGGTGGTGGTTCCCATCTACAAGAAGGAGGACCGGAGAGTGTGCTCGAACTATCGTGGTATCACACAGCTCAGCCTCCCGGGAAAAGCTTATGCCAGGATGCTGGAAAGGAGGCTCCGACCGCTTGTCGAACCCGGATTCCGTCCCGGCCGTGGAACAGTGGACCAGCTCTTTACCCTCGCAAGACTACTGGAGGGGTCCTGGGAGTTTGCCCAACCAGTCTACATATGCTTTGTAGACTTGGAGAAGGCTTTTGACTGGGTCCCTCGGGGGGTTTTGTGGGGGGGTGCTGCGGGAGTATGGGCCAGCCGGTCTCTGTACGCCTGCAGTAGGAGCTGTGTTTGTATCCTCGGTAATAAGTCAGACACGTTCCCGGTGGGTGTTGGCCTCCGTCAGGGCTGCCCTTTATCACCGGTCCTGTTCGTGACTTTTTACGGACAGGATATCTAGGCGCAGCCAGGGGCCGGAGAAAATCCGGTTCGGGAGTCTCGGGATCGCCTCTCTGCTGTTCGCGGATGATGTGGTCCTGTTTGAGAGGGAAGCCCGGGTCGGCCTGCTGCCACGGCAACCCGACCCCGGATAAGCGGCTGATAATGGATGGATGGAACTGATTTAACTGGAAAACAAATAGTTGTTTTAAAGCATTAAGTTAATAAATAATAAATACATTGTGTTTTCAACAAGAGCCCAGTGCTGCCAGATTACCAAATAATAACAACTAAATTGCACATCATCTTCAGTGAAAAATACATGTTTTTTGTACACAGCATTTCACACATGCTTTTTTTTTATATGAGAAAAGCAAGACTACATAAATGTAATTTTCCTGGTTCGGGGTCCAGAGTTATGTGGGAGCCAGTGGAGCTGAGGGAGGACTGAGCATACCTGGGAGCAATGAAATCATACAGCTAATATATAACCAACCATTAATTTAATCACAATGCATTTTTTCATGTCATAGGCTAAAATGAGCATATTTTCCAAAAGAACTAAGCAGCTTATTCTCCCGTGAACGACAATATGGTTGCACTTCACCGCCAAGCCACCGTGGTAGTACAGTAGAATATTGCGCATGCTTTTCCTGTCGAGACCCGTTTTAAAGAGGGAGCGACAACATGTATCAGCCAACGTTATCTTTATAATATTGCAAATGGTGCTCCTAGCAAGGCCACTGCTGTTATTTTAGAGACCCCCACCGAGCTCAGATTAGAATGCCAACCCCGCATAAAAAGCTATCATCTGCATAGACATACAGATGGTACCATTTGGTGCATATATTACATTTAAAGGGTATCTGCTTTTTGGATGTGCAAGAGATCTATACTTTTCTAGTTTGTCCTATAAAGGCTATTTTCCCGATCAATGCATGCGACAGTCAATAACAATCGTCTATGGCATCCACAGCATCATTTATTACGATCTTTATTCATCACGTTTATTTATCACCGGAAATGTCCGCAGCTGTGAATCCATTTTTAAATTATTCTTCCAAAACCAGTGTTTACTATAGTTATTCCCCTCTAACCCTTACTTAAAACATTTTTTCTTTAAATCAATTCCGCTTCTCTAGAACCACAGTGTCAACTGTGCCTTCGACTGTTGTTTTCACTTCTTTATATTTATTTATTTATTTATGCATCCCCCCCCCCCCCCCCCCCCCCCCCTACAGCCCACCACTTCCGCTCCCCCTTCGCCTTGCCAGCAGACTCCATTAGCAGTGTTTCTCTTGTGGGCGGGACGTGATGTAGTTAGGTGAGGACCATAAATGCGATCATGTCAGTTTCACTCCGGCGCGATGGTGATGGGCCGCACTCTCGCACACAAAACACCCAGATGCAAAAGGGATGAGCAGATATGGAGGAAACGAGAGAGAACGCACAGGGGGTGAATAAAATATTAGGGTCGCTACATGAAAAAGGACTTTGAAGTGAATATATACCGAATAGAAAGGCAGGCAGTGAGCGATATGAATGCTAATTAGTTGCAATATTGTCGAATGAAAAGCTCTGAGAAAGGATGCCCTAATATGAGTTTTCAAACTATGTACCAACGGAGTTCCAAAAGAGGCAGAGCGAGGCCCTAAATCCCGTTATTTAATTGGACGGTCAAATGCTTAAAACAACCTAAGTTTGTCTATGCAAAATGTAGTGAATAGCATGCCACTAACCATAAATCTTCCAAAATCATTTTGTTCTTTTACCATAATGGCAATTCTTAACGTTAACTACAATCTAGATTTTTCAAACAGTAACTCCAGGCAGAAAGAGGTTTCTTCAACATCCTGGAATATGTTGCAAATACGATATCTTATGCTTTTCTTTTGAGGCAATAAAAACCTTGTTTCTGGTTCCCTACAAAGTCCACAGCCCATAAAATAGACCTACTTATTATTATTAGTATTACAATTTTCATGGCTTGAGTCTCTTATAATGGCCTTAAACCTTTAAAAAAAAACACAAAAAGGGTAATAGCAAAATATGCCTTCCAGCTGTGAAAATATGGATGAATTATGAATAGCACACTTGAGGCAATATACCATGTAAATGCTCAAAGTTATGTTTCCAGAGATACAGGGGAACATGGAACATTGTATTCATGTATGTTACAAAACAAACCAGCATGTATTCCCACATGGTAAAACACAAGGTAGTCACTTCCTGACACATACTCTGCTTTAGGGTCTATTTGACTCTAAATAGACCATAATTTACTCAATGAACATCATGCTGTATTGAAGAAGACTTGAAACTAGAGCATTAAAGTTTACTAAGGGAACAATCAAGAGAGAAGTAGAGTCATTTTCTCATAGACTTTTACACAATGAATGTATAGGAGCAGTCACCCCCTGATGACCAGTAGAATTGTAGTATGTTAACGCCAGTGGCGTTAAAATCAGTATGTAAGTTCAATTAAAGCTGTCTTATTGATATTCATTTTCTTTAATAATAGTTTTTGGATTCTAAAAGCAATGGGACGTATGCAAGTTACTTTACTCTACAAGGAACTTTCATTTTATGTTGATTTTGGCGGTCCCTGTAGACGACAGTGGTAGTGTTTCGGAAAACCAGATTCCTGAAAAAAACCTGTGAAATAGGGTCCGACAGTCTGAGCTGAAGGACTTTTTTGGCAAACCTTCACGATTTCATCGGATTTTGCACATAATCTGCCTGCATGGCACCGATGACCTATCATTAGGAATAACTATTTATTAATAGCCAATCTCCTCACTGATGGTCTCATTTATTTATTGAAGTCATATAGAGGCATCAGTATTAAATTGACCTTACCATAACAAGTTAAAAGTTACTCACAGTAACCTTTGTACGATGATAGGTAGGTAGGCCTAAGTAGTAATTGCATCAGAAGGCCGGCTGTGTCCTGGGATGCCTACGAAATCCAGTGGAAGTGGTGGGAGAAAGATGGTTCCCCTCTAGAACACTCTGAGCGCACTGTGCAGCTCCTTCAGGGTCCTTCCTTCCTGCTGCTTCAGGCTGCACAACCAACACTGCTCCCAGTAGACCACACATACGAAAAAAAAAAAATCCTCATTAATGTATTCATTAATGTGCAATATAAATTATTTGTTTAATCCACTGTGCAATATTAACAACCATTCAGTCTGCCTCATATTATATTTATTTTGTTTTAACGATTTTTTACTTATTTATTATACATTTACTGTGTGGTTACGTATTTATTCCTCGTTCTGATCTTGTTTTCTTACATATGTCTCTTGTTAGTTCATTTGCACTGCCCGCTATGTTGCTGTGGGACTAATAAAAGGAGTATCTTATTTTATCAGAATATAATAAGACACCATCTCCTCCTCCTTCACCACCAGCAAATGCAACTCATTTCTATCCTTCTTTAATGACAAAATCATTACAATTCACAACCAGCTGGCTGCCTCTTCCCCCCCCCTCCCCCTTCTCAGCTGCTGCACCCCCCCTCTGGAATGCCCTCCCCATCCACATCCGTCAGGCTCCCACCCTATCGTCATTTAAGCAAGCCCTCAAAACACACCTCTTCAAACTCGCCTTCACCTGCTAACCCCTGCTTCCTACCCTTCACCTGCTAACCTCTGCTCCCAACCCTTCACCTGCTAACCCCTGCTCCCTACCCTCCACTGCAGGACTAATTCGGTTTCAGCTTCTCCAGTTGTTCTTTTTTTTTTTTTATTGTTTGTTTGTTTTGTTTGCTCCATTGTCTTTCTATATTTTTGTTTTGTTTTTTGTTCTGTTTCTCTCTGTCAAGCGTCTTTGAGCATTTGGAAAACCGCTATATAAATTAAAAGTATTATTATTATTATTATTATTATTATCATCATTATTATTATTATTATTATTACTATTATAATACATTCCTTCATTGTGTTATGTTATTGGTACATTCCGATTCTAGGTGTTTTGCTTACTTAATTCTGCAAATCTTTTGCTCCAAATAATGCCGGGAACTACAGTGTCAGAGTTGCTATCTTCTTATTCCGTGCGTGAAGAGCAAGTAATAATACAAACGAAAAGTATAAACGTGGTAACCATTAACTTATCTATTTCCACAGTATCTGCCACATTGCAACTACAGCGTATATATGACGCGGTTCCGGTCAAGGGAAGATCGTTGTTACCTCAACACTTCACCTTTCTGCACAGGCTCTCATTTCCTTGCCATTGAACATAAATCAGGCACTGCAGAATCTTTGAAGAGAAAACAAAACACAAATCCTAGGGCATACAGGGTGAACATCACTGTAACTGTGACTATAACTTCAGGAGAATGGATGTAAAAGAGGGCTTTGGAAACCCACACACATTAAACAGAACGACGCAAGGCCCTTTCACTGCGTGACCGCCACTTCCTGTCGGTCACATCTTTACAAAAGGAAAGCTTCTGCAACACAGACTCACAGACACAAAAAAAAAAAATATCTCAGTGCCTTGACTTCTATATCTGTCCCCTGCAGACAATCAAAACACACAAAGGCAGGAAGTGAAGTCACCTGAAGTGGCGAGGAAGAGCTGAGTAGGAAACTAAAACGTGAATGGCTTGAACAGATTATGACACTGGATGAGTAATTTGTATTTTGTATATTAGTCAAATATTATAACATTAAATAAAAAGCATAATGTTGATATAATAGTAAAAATGTTAGGCTAATGTTAATGTATTATAATATGTTAGTCTATTAATATAATTAAATACATTTACATTAATTGCATACGGTTTTAATATTATATACCACTCGTATACTATTTATTCTAATTAGACAATTCAGCAGTGGCGGCTGGTGGATTTTTTTTTGGGTGGGGCCAGCCAATCAATTTCAGCAAAAATCCTAGTATGATTCAATGCAAAAAAGGTATAAAAAAACGCATTACTACTTTGCAGTTGAATATTTAAACATTTATTCCAACACTAACATTATTCATACAATTCCGTATTTTTTTTTCATATATATATACACACACACACACACACACACACACACACACACACACACACACACACACACACACACACACACACTAATAGAACAAGTTTATATTTTATATTTTAAGATTCCCCATATGAACCTTGTTTGTTGGGGAAACACAAATCAGTGTGGTGAGGAAACCTGCATATTTTAGACAGATTATTTGTAAAGAAACTTTGCTCTTCTGTCCTTCTGGGTGGCAAACCTCTCAATGGCCTTCTTATTGAAGTCAGGCATGTCCCTGACAAGTTTCTTCTCCATGGAGAGCATAGCCAGAGCATTAAGGCGATCCTGTGTCATGGTGTTTCTCAGGAAGGTCTTTCAAAGTACAGAAACACCTCTCGGATTCAGCCGTTGTCACGGGTGTGGTGATGAGGATCCTGAGAAGACTAACAGTCTCTGTGAAGAGGAGAACCGCACCTTGGCTTCATCAGGATGGTACCACATACCTGTAAAAGATAAATCAACTTACATTATCAATAAAGCTATTTTGATGAAAGTGATTCTGATTGAACACTTATGTCCAAGTCAAGTATTTCTACAATACAATGTATGTAAAATCTTACAAAGAACTTTACATGATGGGAAATTATAACTACATCATCAAATGTATCAGACGGTCAGTTACCAGCTTGTCTTCCCCTTCAGAAAACAGTCCACTATGTTATTGAATAGTTACAACTTGCCATCTTCAAAAACAACTAGGCCTCTTCTAGAAATTGACTTGGTGGACACCAGAATAAGCATGTTATTAACTACCCGCATTTTTATAAAAATCTGATTTTTTTTCCCTTTTAAAATATTTAAACAAATATCATTGTGATGTTTTCTATCATATTCATTCACTTTGATGACTAGGCCCATGTAGGCTTTTACAGACTGTTGGACGTGAGCAACTTATCACTCCAGGAAATACACGACACCTTGGTTCTTCTGTTACTGATGGATTTATTCTTCAACGTGCGCCTCAGTCAACACCACCGTCATCAATCCACCGTCCAACTGTTTAATTACATTTCAACAGACAAAACAAGTTGGTATTCACGTTACACAGTAAACTGTTTGCACGTAAATATGCGCGACGAATCATTGACATAAACAACATACCTCGCTGCTGCACACAACTGAGAGGGAGATGGTCCACTTGGATAACAATATATGCCGACAAATCAACACTTTGTTGTCACTTTAACTTATATCTTTTAAACTAGCTTTTAGCAGAGTAAAAACTTCTACCGCGGCACAAGTGTCCCAACACAAACATAGGACGTAAAGATGGTTCCTATCACATGTAAATACGTTAGCTTGCTTATTGTGTGTTTATTCGCTAACAACAGAACAGGCTACTGTGGGCCGTAGCCTAGCCCAGAACAACAGTCAAAACTTCGTAAAATGAGTCACTCTGCTCCCGGTCATAGCCTCCTCTCCACAGGCTCCACAACAACAACAACCCACCTCACTCGCTCTGCCGATCACAGGTAGCTCATAGGTAGACAAGCTACAAGCTACACAGCTCATGAGACATTCACTGACCTCCTGAACCCAGTAATTACAATAAACAGTAATCTTATCTAGAACAACTTCTTCCTGTAAACACAATAACACTTTAAACATAACAGGTTAACATGACATGTCACTCAGTCCGTTACAGTATAGTTATTTACCTGCTTTTTTTAATGCTGTCTGTGAACCTCTGGACACGTCATTTAATGAAGACAGGGTCGATGTTCCTCTTCTGCAGCTGGTTGAATAGTACATCCACATTTGGGATGATGTTGTTCTGTCTGTAACTAAACAACCGTTTTCTCTTTGTGTAGCAGTGCTAGCGGGCTAACGTTAGTCCGCTAGCTAACGGTAGCACGTTAGCCCGCTAGCTAACGTTAGCCCTGGCCTCTCCCTCCCCGTCGCCGCTGCTTAGTTCCGGAGGGCAATGCCAGGAATAAAGCTGCACTGTGGCTCCCCTCATTACAGCAGTCTGTCATAAGCGCTGGAGCTATGGTGTCCGCGGCGTTCTGGATAGTGATGTACCGTTAGCGCCGATGTAGCTTAGCATGAGCATCAGCTGGAAATATCAGTTGACTCTTCTCGTCCACTTGGCGATACAAATCAGCGTTCTTTACTTCCTCCAGAATGTAATCCCTTATAACCAACAGCAGCATGCAGTCCAAGTCTTGGAGGAGATTTGATCAGTGGCGGCTGGTGACATTTTTTTTTGGGGGGGCGCAGTTGGGCGGCGCGGTTTAAATAGCACTCCACAATGAGAAGAAAAGAGGTTTGGAGTAGAATATTCTAAAAAACAAAGCTTTATTTCAAGAAAACACAGTGCTCAACACTGTCCAATAACAACTATCAACAAACTGTAACTTTGGGCATGAGAGGTTCAGAGCAGAATGGTTTAACTCACTGCACACTGGAGGTCATTTTCAGTCGATTTTCTCGATTTGACATAATTTTCTTAGATTCACCTTTTAAGGCACTTGCATATAAGATATATACCCATGTTTTACATCATAAATTGCAGAACAATCTCAGCTATCTATATAATGAGGCACCATTGTCGTAAGGCAAAAGTGTAAAGAAAAAAACTTTATAATATGACACTAAAGCTGAAAAATGGAATCTCGATTTTTGGAAATTCTTCATATCGCTTGAAAAAACCTAACTTTACTCAGGTGGTGACTCTGTTTAGGTGATGGCAATTGGTTTACCAAAGGTTTTAGGTTCACAAAAGCAGTGAAATATATGAATAAAATGTTAGATACATGTAAATAAATGTCTAAAACTAAAGTTTTTATTATCGTTTTTTGAGTAGAAATATGGTCTTTCACAGCTTTCACCAAAATGATAAAAATGGGACTGAGAAATGACTTCATAGTGCAGATGACCATCACAACAATTTTTTTTTTTTTTAAATAAAAATATGTATTATAAAAAAAAAAGAAAATATGTACAGAATATATATTCAGAAATATAAAACAGAACAAAGACTAGACCATTTACAATATACAAGTATATATGCTTCAATGGCATATCCTCATGCCATGGCATGCCAGTCATGGAAACAGTTTCTGTTCAGCTGCAGGCAGAGGGGAACGTTACACGCCTCGCACTTCCACGCCGTGTCTTTTCTCACTTTCTTCATGCTGCAAAGCTCGCAAACCCTGCGACCCACCGTGGACTTAGTTGGAAGAACAGTTTGAAGAGTTCAATGGGTGTTGCTGTGGCACTGACATGTGGACCTGGTGTCCGGGCTGGAACTTGATGACGGGGGGAGCAGTGTCCGGGTCTTCATCCGTCCTCCAGGACAGCGTAGGTGCAGGTGGTGCACACGCTGCTGTCTTTCTTGATCTGGCCTGAGGTGAAAGCAGTCGCCGGGCAGCACGCGCCCTGTTTGCTGGAGATGGTGTCTTTAGTCGTCGGTCAACGCGCTGCCTCTTTGCTGGTCGTGGTAGTCGCCGTCCAACACGCTGCCTCTTTGCTGGCCAGGCTGGTCGGGGCGGCTGGTGCTCCTCTCTGTAAAATAAATCAAGACTAGTCAGTTGAAAGAAAGATGACGTAACGATTGAGCAGAATGCTCCGCATTGGATGTGCAAATATTATTCAGATCATGACTGTGGTAGTAATTTCAGCATAATGCTCCGCATTGGATGTATAAATATTAGTGGTAGTAACGTGAAGCAGAGTATTGTACAAAGCAGATTGTATGTAAACATTACTCAGATCATGACGTAGTAACGTGAGAAGCAGTGTGCACCGCGTGGCTGGCTCTCGTGCTCTCGTGCACAGTGTACACATTACTAGTTTGTACACATTACTAGTTTGTACACATTACTAGTTTGCACCATGCAGCCTTACAGACACGTAACAAAGTTTAGTAACTACACTTACCCATCTTCCTCAGAAGAACTAAAGCCTTCGAGCTCTGACGCGGTGTTGTCGTCCTCCTCCTCGCTGCTCTCCAGAATCATGCGTTTTGCTTCCTCCGTGTTGAATCTCTTTGTCGTCATGATGTTGATTGTAAACTGTAGTGTGTACATGCTGTACAAGTGGGTTGTCCTTTTGAGATTTTCCTGAGTGTACATTGGTTGTTTAGTTCACGAAATGGCGACGGACATATGACTCAACTAATCACAGAGAAGGATTTTTTTTTTCAGCGTCAGATGACACACTGCTGCCCTTTCGCTTGCTTGATGATGTTAAAATTATGCTGGGCTCTGCCTGGGCAGGCACCCGGAAGCAGGAAGCCGTCTCTTTCCGCCAGACGTAAAATTATATTTTTGCGATGTATTATCGGGGTGCTGTGAATATTTTAGAAACTTAGAGAAAAGTTTCAAGTGTCACCACGCGAAACCGCGGGCTCAGTGGACGAAGGGTTAAGAAACATTCAATGTGGTGGCCAGAGCAACTTCAGGGAATACATTGACGTAGCATTCAAACTGGGGGCCCTGCAGTAAGGTGGCACTGGTGAGGTGGTCTTTGAAGGCAAAGCGTTCCCTGGTGTGTCCAAGTATGGTGTCACAAACCTACAGATAAATATATAGAGAGAGACAGAGACAGTAAGATAAGTTGTGGGGAAATATCTACTACAAACAGGCTTCATACTACAGACAAAAAACTATGTTTTGTGTGTCTTGATGGCTCAGCAACATAGACAAAAGGCCAGGAGCCACCTTGATGGCTGTAGCTATCACACACACACACACACACACACACACACACACACACACACACACACACACACACACACACACACACAAACTTGTTGGGGGTTGAATTGGTATTTTAGATAAAGTTATAGCCTGATATGATATCCACCCAAATCTAGCAATGTCCAACATGTGTTCTGCTGTGGGAAAGATAAAACATTAAACTCTAACACAGGCATCTGCTGATTTTGACACTCACTTCTGCAGCAATCCTTCAAGCTCATCTTCCTTCACAGCCCGGCGCTTCCTCGGCTGCTCAGAGCCACTGCACACGGAGCCTCCAGCTAGCAGCTCCGGTTAGCATGTAGCTTGGTGCATGTAGCTTCACTGCTTTGCTGCTGAATATTTAAATCCGGACGTTCGGGTCCCAACTCTTTCAGCCTCTTCTTGTCAACATCTGATCGTGGATTGAAAGGTGTTTCGCGGAGAGATACCACAGAGTTTTCAGTCGCCATACTAACATAATCAAAGTCTCTGCTAGCTGTGTTGCTCGCGTAGCTACGTGGGAGCTATATGGGAGCTGTGAGGGAATGATAAAGGTCTCTGATTGGACGAATAGTCCAACCACGTTGCAATAAGAAACGATGTCATTGGCTAGGGCGCAGATTTGTGCGCCCGAAGATTCACGTTTCATCCGCCAATGAGAAGCTGTCCTTGCCGTCACGAGGGTGAAATGTTTGTTAGCTTTCCATAGACACACATTTGGCCGGCGCCCCGAGAGGGGAGGGGCTTTTCTCAGTAATGATGAATGGCGATATATTATATTTAACTTAAGTGGTTGTTGACAGGGGCTTACGGTCTCCCACACACATTTAGCGCGTCAACACGGTATATTTCTTATTTAAATTATTTGATATATAATGTTTTTTGACAGTATATATTATATTTTTTTCTTCTTCTTTTTTTTTTTTCATCGCAAAGTTTTAGGAGGGGCGGCGCCCTAGCGCCCTCTATTGACGCACCGCCACTGGATTTGATCTAGTTAGGCTTAAGTCTTAGGGCTCCATTGTCATGACGTTAAAATGGCGCTGAGAGAGACGTGCACAAGAATACAAGCGAAGAGAACGAGAACACGCGAGATGAGAACGAGAGACTAGCTGTGAGCGCACCCGGTGAATGGCCCCGCAGAAGTCATTTTTAGGGCGCGGATTGGATAAATGATATGTCCATCATTTATATCTTTAATCAGTGATTGGCTAAACTGCGTATTAGACCTGACTTTCTTTGGCCAAATGCTTCGGGGCCCCGGCATGTGCACGAGCATTAGAGACCAGCAGAGAAGTGCATGAGCAGCTCAGAGCAGAGAGGACGAGCAGGAAAAGCAGATATTTAGCGCAGATATCCTATTTTACAAATATTACTGGGTACATTCCATAGCTCAAACACATACATATTGACAATTAGTATAAGTTATTAATATTTTTATAATTTTTTTATAATAAAAATTATAAATAATGTTGGTTTTTTTTTCTGGCTCAAGGTGGGTGGGGCCAGGCCCCGCGGCCCTCTATTGGCCGGCCGCCACTGCAATTCAGCAAACACATGTATGAAGGTTTCATACCTTCATTAAATCCTCGAGCTAGAAAAATGGTAGCGCGTCTCTAATTTGTTAATGCTCCGAGTACAAACGTGTCAATAATCATAACTGTTCATGCATGACAACGAGATCAACATTTGATAGGTTTGTAATCGCACGTTGACTTTTTTTTTAATTCCCGCCGCATCCTGGCTGTGATTGGTCAGTTCAAGGGAAGGGACACTGACAAATGGTCCACTTTATAAAAGGTTGAACATGTTTCAAGACAAAGGCAACCGATGTAGCTACTTACCGCTTCAGCTGCAGAACCTTGACTCCCAGTTGAACTGGTATAGCTGAGGCTCACTGGCCTGGTGCACAAGTAAAGTGGGCCGACTACGGCTCTCTCTCTGTTGCTCTTGTTTTTGTATACTGTAATGGACGGTTCAAGCTGCCCACGGCCCGCTGGGATTTTTTCTGTAGCCCATTTTGGCCAGCCGACGTGTGGATCCATGTTTGCACACAGCAGCAGCGCCGGAGTCCGGCTGACTGACAGGTCTCTGCAGCGTCAGGCTCTGCGGAGGAGGCTGTCCCTCCCCAGGTATCTCGGTGTGATGTGGGTGGTGCATCTGACAGCTGATGATGGACAAATGTCTACCTCAGGTGCCTCAGCAGCGGCTGGCCTTTTTAACGGTGGGAGATTTTTTTTATTTATTATATGACGGTGAAAATCATATGCCTGAATGTCTTTCAGTTTTCTAGTGCTATTGGAAAAAAATAAGTAAAATAACCCCACACAAATGTCTGTTTTGATGTTGATCGTAGGAGTGTAGAGGCACGCACAAGCTTTTTTTTCTGTCTCTTTTAAATCAAACCTATCTCAGGACCTCTAGTTAGTGACTAGCCCGCTAGCTGGCTAATGTAATGTACTAGATACTCATCAATGTGTACGTGTCAGCAAACTATGAAACATACTCACCACTCGTGCCACTGACGGGCATCGCCCCCATCACCATCATATGGATGTTCTTTATCACTTTCTGTTGTGTCTATTTCCCTTTTCTGTTGAGAAGATAACTGAGATTTTTGTTAGCTTTGAGGCACTGCTGGCCTTTCAATGTTGTTTATAAATGCGTTGTAAAGCATATATAGTCCTGACTTCAGATGGGGTCACACAAAATACTTAACTGACGACTAGTAACTACCTGAATTAATCATGAATTGCAGTATTAATACACATTTATAAAGCACATGTTAACCATTAGTGCATCACCTATAAGTCCTTAATATTTGGTTTGTAATATATATATTACTTAATTTACAAATGGGGAATCCTTCATTTATAAAGTATGAAAACCCAATCATGAAACGCATAATAGTCAAGCTTATTAACCCTTCGTCCACGGAGCCCGCGGTTTCGCGTGGTGACACTTGAAACTTTTCTCTAAGTTTCTAAAATATTCACAGCACCCCGATAATACATCGCAAAAATATAATTTTACGTCTGGCGGAAAGAGACGGCTTCCTGCTTCCGGGTGCCTGCCCAGGCAGAGCCCAGCATAATTTTAACATCATCAGGCAAGCGAAAGGGCAGCAGTGTGTCATCTGACGCTGAAAAAAAAAATCCTTCTCTGTGATTAGTTGAGTCATATGTCCGTCGCCATTTCGTGAACTAAACAACCAATGTACACTCAGGAAAATCTCAAAAGGACAACCCACTTGTACAGCATGTACACACTACAGTTTCTCATACTAAGAGATTCAACACGGAGGAAGCAAAGCGCATGATTCTGGAGACCAGCGAGGAGGAGGACGACGCGTCGTCGTTAGAGCTCGAAGGCTTTAGTTCTTCTGAGGAAGATGGGTAAGTGTAGTTACTAAACTTTGTTACGTGTCTGTAAGGCTGCATGGTGCAAACTAGTAATGTGTACAAACTAGTAATGTGTACAAACTAGTAATGTGTACACTGCAGGAGAGCACGAGAGCCAGCCACGCGGTGCACACTGCTTCACGTTACTACGTCATGATCTAAGTAATGTTTACACACAATCTGCTTTGTACAATACTCTGTTCACGTTACTACCACTAATATTTATACATCCAATGCGGAGCATTATGCTAAAATTACTACCACAGTCATGATCTGAATAATATTTGCACATCCAATGTGGAGCATTCTGCTCAATCGTTACGTCATCTTTCTTTCAACTGACTAGTATTGATTTATTTTACAGAGAGGAGTACCAGCCGCCCCGACCAGCCTGGCCAGCAAAGAGGCAGCGCGTTGACCGACGACTAAAAACACCATCTCCAGCAAACAGGGCGCGTGCTGCCCGGCGACTACTTTCACCTCAGGCCAGATCAAGAAAGACAGCAGCACGTGCACCACCTGCACCTACGCTGTCCTGGAGGACGGATGAAGACCCGGACACTGCTCCCCCCGTCATCAAGTTCCAGCCCGGACACCAGGTCCACATGTCAGTGCCACAGCAACACCCATTGAACTCTTCAAACTGTTCTTCCAACTAAGTCCACGGTGGGTCGCAGGGTTTGCGAGCTTTGCAGCATGAAGAAAGTGAGCAAAGACACGGCTTGGAAGTGCGAGGCGTGTAACGTTCCCCTCTGCCTGCAGCTGAACAGAAACTGTTTCCATGACTGGCATGCCATGGCATGAGGATATGCCATTGAAGCATATATACTTGTATATTGTAAATGGTCTAGTCTTTGTTCTGTTTTATATTTCTGAATATATATTCTGTACATATTTTCTTTTTTTTTTATAATACATATTTTTATTTAAAAAAAATAAATAATTGTTGTGATGGTCATTTTTCATTTGCACACACTCCCTGAAGCTTTATCTGCACTATGAAGTCATTTCTCAGTCCCATTTTTATCATTTTGGTGAAAGCTGTGAAAGACCATATTTCTACTCAAAAAACGATAATAAAAACTTTAGTTTTAGACATTTATTTACATGTATCTAACATTTTATTCATATATTTCACTGCTTTTGTGAACCTAAAACCTTTGGTAAACCAATTGCCATCACCTAAACAGAGTCACCACCTGAGTAAAGTTAGGTTTTTTCAAGCGATATGAAGAATTTCCAAAAATCGAGATTCCATTTTTCAGCTTTAGTGTCATATTATAAAGTTTTTTTCTTTACACTTTTGCCTTACGACAATGGTGCCTCATTATATAGATAGCTGAGATTGTTCTGCAATTTATGATGTAAAACATGGGTATATATCTTATATGCAAGTGCCTTAAAAGGTGAATCTAAGAAAATTATGTCAAATCGAGAAAATCGACTGAAAATGACCTCCAGTGTGCAGTGAGTTAATCAAGAATAACACATTAATAACTGTTTATATATTGCATACTAATGAGTTACTAATGAGTGTTTTGATGTGCTTTATAAATTATGAATTAAGTGTTTACTAATGCTTTAATAATGCTAAATAGCATGTAGTTATAAAGTGTTACCGAAAGTTTAAATAAGGAAATATTGGCCAGAAACAAGAGAAGGAAGTCTCAAATTTGTAATAAGTATTAAGTGTGGAGCTGCTCCATAGATGGGAGACTGATTTAGTTTGTTTTCTTTGTTATTCCCTTAATTATAGCTGTAGTGTAGTGTTCTCAGGAAACAGGAAATGTCCCCATACATTCACCATGGTGATCCCATTGTCCTTGATAACATCTCTATATATTTAATATTTTTGGACTGTCTTAGACCACAGGACTAACGTGTGAGAATTAAAAAAAAACTTTGCAAAACACTTTCACAAGTTTTGCTGCCCTGCGACCTTTCCTAACCGTAACTATTGTAAGGGCCAACACCTGACCTCAACCATTCGAAAATCGATCGTTACCATCTAGACACGACTGTGTCACCCATACTGATGCTTTAGAGCAGAGGTGGGCAAACTACGGCCCGCGGGCCGGATACGGCCCGCCGAGTATTAATATATGGCCCGCCGAGTATTATAATTATTATAACATTAAAAAAATATATTAAAAAAAAGTTATTAAAAAAATATATTAAAAAAAAGTTTTTTATTTTAAATAATTATAAGTTATAGTAAAGACCGCTGTAGCGCTTCTCCGTTCCCAAGTTCAGTTTCCCGAAGCACGATGACCACAACAGACCAGCGTTGATGTTTCTTCATGCTTATGTATTGCACAGCGCTCTTTTAGGCTTTTCGTGTGTGCAGCGGCTGTCATTCAGACGCTGTTGTGGGACTACGGATAATATTATGAACCCAGACACCACGGAGTTTGATGTTCCGACGTATGTGGAGTTTACACAACAAGTATAAAGCAGAACTGGTGGTTATTTCCAAGGTGGATGGCAGAATCGGTATCCGTTTTACGGAGATAAGACCGGCGCAGTTCCTGGAGTCGGAGAAATTCCTGGAGTCGGAGAAATTCACCGAGCTGTGTGCGGCTACGGATAATATTATGAACCCAAACACAAGGGTGTTTCATGTTCCGACATGTTTGGGACTTCCACAACAAGTATAAAGCAAAACTAGTGGTTATTTATTCCATAATCGATACCGGAAAAGACAGCTCTTTTTCACGGAGAGACCCGACGGCGATAAGCCACGCCCCCTTTGTCAAACACTCTCCATCCATCTGATACTGGCCCGGCCCGTCTGTCAAATTTTTTAATTCAATGTGGCCCCTGAGCCAAAAAGTTTGCCCACCCCTGCTTTAGAGCCTGATCAGAAAGAGTTTAAATTCACACGGTAGCCCTGCCCGATTTGTTGCCCGATACAAGCTTCTTTTTTTTTATTGTCAGCGCCACCGACGATCCACCTCTTCTTAGACGCTACCAAGATGACAATGGCCTGACCTCTGCATAAAGACCTTTAATCACTGTGACCACCATGGCCTTTTCCCTCATCAGAACTTGAACACTGTTAGAACACTGTTAGATAAAGCTAGAGTATGTCCAGAAAAACATACAACCACCTGTAATAATTGTGAGGGATTTGGAAGCCCATAATGTTCAGCTTTCTCTGAGCCCGTCTGAGGAAATGCGTTGAGTCAGCTCTGTGGTTATTTCTTATTTGTTTGTTTTTCCATTATTTCACATCATACAGTGGGAATATTCATTGTTTTGCAACCAGAGACACAAAATGATATAAATTCATTGCAATACAGTGCAATATAATGGAATGCGTTGCACAGGCATTGTACTATTCATCTCCCAGGCTTGTGTGCACAGAATCTGAACTCGTCAGCCCTGCAGAGATTGGTGCTCTGAGCATCCCGCGGAGCAGAGCCGTCATCTAACTCAGCTATACTGTGGGTGGTGCAGTAAATGCTTTGGATAAGAGCACACTCGCTGAGAGTGGATCATGTTGGCTGCTCACACCTCATAACCTCGTGCAACACCTTTTAAGATAATGAAGAAAAAACAACAACGCTACAACAATATGATTATTGACAAATACTGCGGACATAAAGCTTCAAGTGATATAAACTCTCTCTCTCAAACAGGAGTCACACAAGTGCTTTGGAACCCTGCCAATGAGTTTCATTACGTGGCCTCGTGGAAGGACTTTTGTGAGGTGACTGATCCGGTGGAATTAGGCAGCAACTCCCGTGTCTTAACAATTGAATTATCTCTACTTACCAGCAGGAGGCGACTCCTTTGGTTGCAAAAATAACTGTATAGAAGTCCATGAGAAAATGACTCTACTTCTCTCTTGATTTATTCCCTCAGTAAACATTGTAAACAGGAGTTTATGGTCTCAATCTCTAGTTTCAAGTCTTCTTTAATACACCATGATCATTTAGTAAATTATGGTCCATTTAGAGTCGAATAGAGAATGCTTTGGGACAGGTCTTACTGTGGTCGACATGTTGCAGCTGCTACCAGAGACGTATACGCCGTCTCTATGTCCCTTCTCCGCATTCCAAATATGATAACTTTGGAATGCGTCGTAACCTGAGATGGCGACAGCGAAATTGTCAAACTGAAGGCTTTAAAACGATAGGCAATGGTCTTCCACAAGCTGCTAACTTTTGGAGATAGCGCTGCTAGCTGCTTTTATCGGACACTAGGCTTGGTTTTTCCGGTTAGATAATTTTTGAAATCTTGCATACTCGTGCTGGTTTTTCAAGACTACTGACCCTTCCTTCAGGGCTTTAAGCCATGTGACAAAAGTACGGTAAACTAAGCCCTGATGCATGATGTTTGGTAATCGAGTAACTCAAACTTCTTGAAGAATCGTTTCAGCCTTAATTTAAGGGATATGAATATTTCATGAGTTCCTCCTTTTTTTATGTTAGAAATGCCCGAAAAAATTCTCATGCCTCGTCACTAACAGGAAACACGAGCAGTTCGTCAACGTTTTTGCCTCTTGCTTCAATGCAAAAATACTTCCTCAGACGAAACCTTTATACTGTTCACTTGCTCATCTGATTTCTGTTTCTTTAAAAGCATATTTGGTTTAGCATATTAGCTGAAAAATAAATATGATTTTAAAGAGACAGGCCGTTTATTGTATACCAAGGGGACCCATATGACAACTGGCACAATTGGATTAAGTAATAAAACTCAGTATTTTCATTTTTCATTTGCAAAAGGGAGTTAAAATGTGTCATCTTTCCCCTCACTGATTTATTGTCATGGGGCTTCCAGATGCATTTGACGCTCAGCCACTGTAACTCTTCCTCTGCTTTGTGGACGGACAGGATGTATTGTGCTGTGGATATTTCCTGTCACTCGTACCGTTAAATGTCCAATAAAGAAAAAATTGGCGGTAAAAAACAACAATAATACTGATAAAGCAATCAGCAACTCTTCATCCACAGCAATCTCTTTTCCTTTCCCAGTGCTGCCCCTCCATCAGGAGCAGCACTGTCATGTCTTTAAGATTACGTTAAAACATGCATTTATTCATGGCGGGCCCCCTTTGCGTGGCTGCACACGGCACTATAACCGAGGCGCGACGTTATTGAAAAAGCATCGAGATGTATTGAACCGGACTCCGAGACGTGCAAAAAAAAATCCTTGTGATTCTCGCTGGTAACAATATCTGCCATCTGGTGCCACAACAAATACAGCGCCGCCTGGTAAAGTAGAGTCGTCACGTGCACACTCAATATGATTCCATGTGCTCTGATAACTCAAAAGGAACACGGAGAGGGGGAGCCAGGAGGGAGACGATTGGTTTTGTTAATGGCTGGCCATTAAGCAAAATGAAAGCTGATGCGATATTGATGAGTTTGTTTCGCGGCATGTTTGCATATGGAAAGCAAATGTGTTCGAAATCAGGATTCTGGCTGCGTCCTGTGAGGCTCTTAATCACGGGAAAGAAACCTTTCAGACCAAATCTATTCATGTCACTTTTCATCACAGCAGATGAGAGCTGATTTGCCTCACACAGGGCGGCCAGACACCAATCATTGTTTACCGCGCAAAGCAAATAAATGGAATGGGAGCAGAGGAGAGAGTCACAGGCATTAGCCGGTGCCATCTGTTGCCGCCTCTTCGTGACAGTGGCGCCTCTGATCAGTGGCAGATAAACGTGGTCCTGATGTTCTCCCAAGACTCGACTGCGAAACAACACGTTTGGATGTGGGGGTGACATGTGACCTCATTAAACGCTACGATGTCGTTAAAAGTGGTTAAAACCCCTTTATCACGGGTGTCCTCAGCAAATTTCAAGAAAATCGGCCTATTAGATGACAAGATATCTTGTGGGCAAAGGAGACATTTTGAAGGAAGGGCTCGAGGAAAGCACATTAGATGTCTGAAGGACAGTTCAGGACTGTCCTCATGAATATGACTGGATGACAATTTGCCCTCTGGATTGTGAATATACTTTTTTTAATGTACTCCAGAAAAGTATAGAAACCTGAGGTCCCCAACCAATCTTCAGACAAGAATGTCAATACTGGATGATTCTGCATCACCACAAATTCATTTTGCTGAGATAACAAAAAAGTAAAACAGAAAAAGGGAGACACACAAGTGTGTGACTGTGGGTCAGTGGTGAGCAGCATCGTCTTTCAATCAGAGGATCGCCGGTTCAATCCCCGGCTCTGCTAGCCCATGTCTATGTGTCCTTGGGCAAGACACTTAACCCTAAATTGCTCTACCTACATTAGGTGAACAATGACAAGTACACAGTAAAATTGACAGTGCTAATGCAACACTTTAAGAGTCAAATTTAACACTGAGTCAGTGAACATATGGTCCCTATCTACAGAGTGTTAAAGTTACACTGAACATAGTGTTAACATTTCAGAGTCAATTCAACTCTGGTAAGAGTTAATATTTTACTTTACACTAGGATGTAAATAACACTTAGTATTTTCATTTGACTCAAATATTACTCTTCATTAGTGTTAGACCTACTTGACACTAAGTGTTGTTTTAACTGACTCTTGCCATTGTTAACAAATATTTACTCTTGTATTTACTCCCTATTAGTGTACTTTATATCCAACACTTACTTTCAATTGACTCCTTTTTAACTCAACAGAATAACTATGAAGTGTTTTGCATTTTCTCACTTTACCATGTCCAGCTAACACTTAAAACAATACAACTAAAACATGTCTGCAGGGGAAAAAACAAACACCAGTATATCAGATCTTAATAACAATTTATTAAAAATAAAAACATTTTAGTTTAGTTTGCATACAATCTTCACTTATGTTTATGAGATGTCACTGTAACTCCCGTCCGTCAGACCTTTCGTCGTTGTAGTCCAGACAAAACGTCTCCACCAGCTTTCTTAGCCAACACAGATTTGCTGTTAAACGATAGAGAAGAGGACAAGACAATGAAATTAAGTATGAAATGATCTTGAAGAAATGACTGTAAATACAAAGATTGACATTGTTTTTTTAAATGAGGCAATCCCCAAAGGAAGCTCACAGCAAACATTGTACACATCAACTTACCTATTTGGCATCTTCATGCTCCCTCTACCTTCTTCTGGAAGGGTTGACGTATCCTCAGCAGCCTGAGAGGTGCAGCACTGCAGCTATAAACACACGGGAGAGAGGACTGAATGTCAATAGACAGCAATATAACACTTACGTTACTTTGAAAAATGATAATTCAGTTGAACTGGACAAAAAATAAACGACTGTATGCAGTAACTGATTCATATGAAACTAATTAGCTTTAAAGTTAATCCCATGCAGTCAAAGGAGCATTTACAGTGTTTGCTATTTTACTGTCCTGTATGCACATTAAAATACACTGTCAATCCTCCACATTGAGCTCTCTTGTAGGGTGACCAGACGTCCTCTTTTTCCCGGACATGTCCTCTTTTCGAGACCTAAAAAAAGCGGTTCTCTCTACAGTCAGGGCTTGCGCAAGAACGTGGAACGTGAGGGAGATACCATTTCCAAAACTTGTAAGGGGGTAATAACTATTTTCCTGTACGTAGCAAAATCCCGGACGTACCATTTCCAAAACTTGTAAGGGGGTAATAACTATTTTCCCGCACGTAGCAAAATCCCGGACGTTTTTGGAATCCCTGCCGGACGCTTTTTTTGGGTCTCGAAAAGAGGACATGTCCGGGAAAAAGAGGACGTCTGGTCACCCTACGTTAGCTCCCCGCTGTAGCCAGCTCTCCGCTAGCTCTCCGCTAGCTCCCCGACAACCAGTGAAGGTAGCGGGACCAGCCCCGGCTCGACACCCGACTCGGGCAGAGGGGCAGTAGCAGCAGCAGCGCTACTGTTTCAGAAGTGATTTAGAGAAACTTACCAAAGCCTTTTGAGAAGTGCAAGATGGCGCAGTGAGGAGACTCATGATCCTCTGAAAGAGTTCATACACTTTGACAATGCATATTTAACACTGGAGAATTTACTGTGTAGTGTTCAAGCGCATTGAGTGGCCGGAAGACTAGAAAAGCTCTTTACAAGTACAGTTCCATTACACACGCCAAATCTTCGATGAGCCCATTCCATGTGTCCATTGGAGAGTGCCGGTCCAATGCAGCGCACTCTCAAACTTGTTCTTAACCCGATAGGGTCTTAAGCCCTTTTCTCGATTTTACACAATTTCTTAAATTCTCCTTTTAAGGCACTTGCATATAAGATACATACCCACGTGTTACATCTAAAATTGCAGAACAATCTCAGCTATCTATATAATGAGGCACAATTGTCATAAGGCAAAAGTGTAAAGTGATAATATGAATCTAAAGCTGAAAAATTAAAGCTAGATTTATAAAAAATCTTCATATATGTTGTGAAAACATACCTTTACTCATGTTGATGTTTTGGTGCTAGAAGTTGGTTTACCAAAGGTATTAGGTTCACAAAAGCAGTGAAATATATAAATAAAATGGTAGTTACATGTAAATAAATGTCTAAAACCAAATTTTGTATTCGCGTTTTTTGAGCAGAAATGTGGTCTGTCACACCTTTCACCAAAATGAAGAAATGGGACTGAGAAATGACTTCATACTGCAGATAAAGCTTCATGGGGTGTGTGCAAATGAAAAATGACCATTACAACATTTTTTGTTTTCAAATAAAATATGTATTATTCATAAATAAAAAAAGAAATAGAAAACAGACCAGGGCTGGTGGGGATGGCTGTGGTGCATCCTCTCTGTAAAATAAATGACTACTAGTTAGATGTTTGAACAGTTCAACGGGTGTATGTGTGCAGCTGAGCTGTGTACCTACCTGGTAAACTGTGTCCAGGCCTTCAGTCTTCCACGTCGACAGTATAGGTGCAGGTGGCTGTAGCGAAGCTGCATGTTGTCCACTGGAGCCTGACAGCTGTGAAGCTTCTCTGTAAAATAAATGATTACCAGTCAGTAATAAGTTCAATGAAAGAAAGTTACGATTACACACCAAAACAGTAACAGAGCTCCGTGCACGAGCTAAACGTTACATTAGCACGTTAGCGCGTTGCTAATGTAAACACATACCGATAGTTAGCGTTACCTCTTACAAACACGTAACGAAGATCAGCACTAGTTTGTACTAAGTGATATTAACGATGCAGTCGGGTTATAAGCTGCTACTACCTGCAGTGGTGTCCCCGCTGTAGCAAGCTATCTCCCGTTAGCTCACGCGAGCTAGCACTAGCGCTAGAGTTTTTCTTGCTGAGAAGTTGGCAACACTGCACAGAGGAGGGGGCCGGAAATTGCAGAGTTTGGTGGTTCTAATAGTAGCGGATTCTTTTTTCTGCGCCGTATTTTCGCGGAGATATGATTTTTTACAAAAATGAAACACTGTATATCATGCCGGCGTGACGCAAGACCCCAGAGGGTTAACAAGGGTTATGATGTGAAAGGTTATGTCAGATTTTGGTGAGGTTTTGAGGTGAAATGTAATTCCAGTTTTTTGCTGTGGTGAAAGAGAAAGAGAAAAGAATAGGAAAAAAAAGCAAATATGTGAAACATTAGTGAGATCCAGGTGGCACAGAGAAATATATCTCACTCACAACCCAAAACAACATGGCTGTAACATTACATTACGGGATAGGATCCACCTCCCAAAACAGGTCAATACCTCATTTTGATTCTTATTCAGAGCCCACATTTCTTTTTTACCTTACATATGTTCTTTTACATTGCCAACAGAGTGAAACTTGGTAGAATCATGTTTTGAGTAATGTATCCCTTTACATTTTTTAATACCATGATATCATACTGTCATCGCAAAACCCCGCAATAATACTGTAATATAGATTTCCGGACATATCGCCCCATCCCTACATCCAATGTCAATACTATTACAGCTCCTACTTTCTAGAATATCTGCGAGATGGTACTGGACATGAATGGTGAGGTACAGAGAGGTCCGAGAACGACGTAATTCCTTCAGATACCAGAAGTTGTCACCCATAGCTAGAGAGTTCTTCCACTAGCTTCTGTTATTTTATGTCATGTGACCAGAATGACCAACGTAACACTTACAGCACATTCAATGAATATGACAGAAAGTATTCACATAATGAGTAGTAGGCATGGAGGTAGAGAGGAGGGATATCAGTAGGGCCGCCATGGCAGGAGGTAGGAGGCAGGATCGGCTCCAGACAGCCACGATCCATGGAAACTTGAGGCGAGGAAGCACAGAGGCTCCCGGGAAGAAGTAGAGTTAGTAATGTGCATTGAAGAGGCATTCATTCATCCAGAGGGATAGAAGATAGAGAGAGAGAGAGAGAGAGAGAGAGAGAAGAGGAGAGAGGAGCTCAGTGTATCCTAAGATGTAGGATGAAACACTTTGTGATTTGAACACCAATTTATCAGCAAAAAACTACAGCCCTCGTAAATCTTTCCACCGTGATGGTACATGAATGACATAATAATCCTTCCTCATACTTCTGTTCACTTCTGTCCATGCTTTTGGAAGAAGACCTTTTGTTCAACCCACGTCTGAACTGGGGAGGTTGATTGGCGACAACTTGGAGTCCAACGATCTAATGACATTAAACCATAGACTGTATACAATAAGTGGACGTAGTCATCGTGACGTCACCCATTGGGTTGTGGACTGGCGTTTTAAAGCCTTGAGTTAGGCGTAGAGGCAGCGACCTGTCAATCACAGTAAACTCGCCTTAAAGAATACGTATGGTCTATTTTACTCTAAATGTGACCATCATTTACTAAATGCGGTAATAAATCAAGTTAGAATTAGGGTAATTTTCTCATAGACTTCCATACAATCTGACTTCTTTTTGCAACTAGAAGAGCCGCTCCCTGCTGGTCAGTCGAACGGATATAAGTTTTAAGACATTTCCGCATTTACTCGGCAGAACCAGAGGTTGATGCCTGCATTAAACCTGCAACTCGGACTTGTGGGAAATGATGTTTGTTAAGTGCCGCTAAAATCAGATCTCAATTTGTTGTGGTATTTTGCTTGCTAGACTGCAATGAAGACGTCACCTCCGTGCACAGCGCCCACCTCCTCCTTGTTTTTAAAGTGCATAAAATGAGCTGATGATATGATAGGCCGGTGCCCCGGAGAAGTATTGATCGCCCTAATGGCATGTGTTTGCTCAGAGACCAGGAGAGCCGACGCGAGAGAACCCTCGTCGTGACGGCGGAGGCTGCTGGAGAGTTGCTGATAATAAGACAGCAGAGATGCAGCATCGGATGAAGAACCCAGCAAATGAATCCAGCAATGCAGAAATCATGTGAGCAGGTGCGTGATTCGATTGCCTGAATAAAAGCTGTTAATCACGATGACACTGGTCGATTACTGCTGTGCATAATGGGACTGTGCTTATTGTTGCTGCACAGCATAAAGACATCCCAGTGCAGCCATGCTAAACTTCTCAGCATGCAGACGTTTATGCAGTGAGTTTGATGTGCAGCAGACACATAATCATTTGATGTGAAACCTTAAAACTCCTTTCTGAATTGCTTGCTAAAATGTTATTGTCAGGAATCGGACAAAATATTATCGAACATATTGTCTTTGCTGAATGATGTGCGCAAGTTGGGCACTATGTCATCAGCACATGAGCTTTATTTTAGGTGTAATTTCACTCCAAGGTTTGAGTCAAAGTCCGCATTGCAACAAAAAAAGGGCAAGAGTCTGAAAGATTAAACCACCCCTACTTCCGTAAGCCACTATGCAACATCAACAAATATGACGGCTACAGCAGCTTGGACAATAGTATGGGGCACTGCATTTAAAGACTTTACTGTTCAGACCATAAATCAGACAAGAATTACACCCTGTGTTCCCCCCAATTCACTGCCAGGCGGGCACCATCTTCAAAAACGGATCGTCACGGATAGCAACTCAAATTCAACCAGCGCAAACCCTAACACCTCTGTCTCTGGATCAGCCGTCTTCTGCCGGCTGTAGTCAGCGGGAAGCAGGGACCCAGGGGCTTGCTCGTGTTCTGTAACCGCTAAATTGTTAGCATGAAAACATGGTGGACTTTTCAAGCTCATGTTAGCTATCCAGCTAACTAGCCAGTTGCTGAATGACAATAATTAAATAACTTAATGCTTCATTTACAGGCTCTTGTCACAGCCTGAGAAAGCACATTGCCATCCCCAGATAATCATTAACAATGATTCACCAGATGTTGTAGTGTGCTGATTGATTAATTTACAGTCCACAGAAAGGACAGAACAGGCTTTTGCTGTGCTGTGATTCTAATAATACACTGAAAAAGTAAAAACAAGGTTAGAGGGCGTTAACATTCTTTTATTTCATTACATAGATTTGTGAACATTTAAAGACATGTAGGATTGATTATCTATTAACCACACTGAAGAGCCCATCAGATGGCTTCAGACAACGGGGCTGAATGTCATTCAAGAGTACTGAGCACTGTGCACGTGTGCAAGATCTGAGCGGGCACCGTGGCCATCGTGTGTAAAAAGGCCATTGATTTGTCCAAGTGGTAACCATGAAGGAGATTGTTTTTAAAGTGGGTAAAGGTTCAAGTAATTGCATTTAAGGTCAGGGAAAATCACCACAATACCATAGCCCAATGCTAGTGACAGACAAAAGGATTAGGTGTCAAGGCCTCAGTTTGCGTCAAGTGCTTGTTCTATCGTCGAACAGAGTCTGCAAGCAGAGACTGCGTCTAGCTATATCGACAATCACGGCCGCTTCATGCAGCGATTGACCAGGCCTTTAAGGTGGGAATGAAGGGTTGGACTTTTCCTCCCTCGTCTTCTGGAGTTTGCACGTTCTCCCTGTGGCAGCATAGGTTGTCTCCGGGTTCTCCGGCTTCCTCCCACAGTCCAAAGACACGCAGTTTAGGTTAATTGATGACTCTATGTACCAGGTCTGCAGTCGGTACGTGTCAAGTCAAACATGTTTGGATTTTCTATAAGTCAAAACATGTAAAGTCAAACATGTAAATACAAATATAGATAATATTATATATTGTATTAAATATACAATTATTAAATATACAATTATCTAATACAAATATAGATAATTTTAAAGTAAACAAAGCAATTAAGAATGGTTAGAGATAATTGGGAAATGGGGCGGAGCTTGTAGACCGGAAATAACCACGGGGTGCACTTAAAGTGGGTGATAAACAAACGGCGCGGAGATAGATTAGAGGACGTATCAGACGATCTGCGGCAACAGCAACGGGGCATCTACGAGTCCGGAGAGGCAGCCGGTTTTTCATCTCCCTCTCTCGTTTGCTATATGGAGCGAATGGAAATGATTGAAATGGCTTTGATCTAAACTCCAGAATAAAAGGAGAAAGAAAAAGGAAAAGTTGTTGTTATTTTGAGTGGAATCCAGTTAAAATCTGTGGTAGATGCACCATTCCCTTTCAAGTGGGGAAATGCACTAGGTCAAAAGACGGGAACTTGACAGTAAGACAACCGATAAGCCTCTGGCGGCAAGGGGCTGTATTTCTGGGGTTCCAGTGTGGCCTGGCCAGCAGATATCCGGGAAAAAACATCCTTTTCTGTGCGTTGCTAATTGTTTACAATCTGATCGGCAACTTGAGATGCAATACTGGAGTTGGAGTTTAGAGACGATGTGTACGACAGGTTTGCTACACAAGTAGCCAGTTACCAAATCATCGTCAGGACGAGATCGGGTTTTCCTCTTTTTCTCTCCACACGGACGGTTTACCTGCATTCAAACAAAGCCTACTTGAACGTAATTGGTCAATACAACTCAGACGACAAACGGGAACCAGAACGCTTCTGATACCAAAATCCTGACCCGTTTCCCTACATATTCTGCATTGTTAATGGAGGTTATTAGGACTCTGATAAATAGAATAATATATTTCAACTGAGTATTTCTTACAGACTACTTTGTGTCAAAGTTTAACAAGGACATTTGTTTTTAAAACATTTTAAGTGGCACACAATAATATCTGTCGTGTGTGCGATCAAAACTATGCGGTATGATTTTATGAGAAAAAGAAAAGGACATGTGGAAACTTAACCATACTACCAAATGAATGTCGACCACATTAAAGAAGATCAATAACAACAACAGTATCAATGGTTACATTTTGTGTGCTCTCATGCACATGTTGGACAATGCGTGGTGGTTGTTGCATGTCCTTTGCAAATAAATGCACTGCTTTTATGGCACATGCTGCTCATTTTGACATTGCTTGGTGCACTCAGGTGGCATCTCTTTTTGTTTCTATCTCTTCTGCCCTTGTCTACCTTTCGACAATCAAGCAGTGGATGGTGTTCAAAGTCTTTTGAGATAAACAGGAGAAGGGATGCAATGAAAATGTACCAAAACATTCAATTTCACTCTGATTCGTCGAGCCAAATAGACTACATTGTGCCCTACGATCGGTCTGACCTAAACGAAAAGGGCAATAGCTAAGTAGTCAACCCAATCATATAATGTCCAATGACTAACGTTCCTCGACATATCCAAAAGACTTGAAATACACCTTTGTGGTAAATCAGCGCTTGTTCGTTGGAATTGGGTTGGCCTTGTGCGGTGCCAGCTACCACTGGGGAATAAATTACTCATTTAGAAGTTCTGATTGATATGATCAGGTTTCTCATCTGTTGAACAAATCCCCCAAAAGGAAGGATGCTCTTCTTTTTTGAGTGGCCCAGAAGTCAGATGAAGGCTGTGGGAGAGGGAGTGCAGGCCTTTTTTGTTGACATGACCCAAAGGAAGGTCTTTTTTACTCTAAAAGCTTCACTGAACACTTATTATGTGGGTGTTGGAGTTCAAATACAGTTTTGAGTCCTGATTGGAATATGAAATGATTTTTCAGCAATTCTTTCAAGTGTTAATGTTTAAGTTGGACTCAACTAGTTCTCATGTAGCGTTGTAGGTATTTGTTTGGTGGTAAGTTAGACATCTCTATCAACTCCGGTAAACTGACGTGTCTTAACTTAATATAAATTGAATTTTGAAGCGACTTGATTAACATTCGTAAAGTTATCAAATATGCTAAAACAACTCCTTTTTTTCAGTTCTCTTAACTACCTCCTCATTCTAGTTCAAATGCTTTCACACTGCCGAATTTATTTAAGAGTGATGAATTTGATACTTTACATTGACATAACATAAAGTCAAAGCAACAAGCAGTGTAGTAGTTCCACTTTTTTTTTTAATTTTATGTTTTAAGGAGGGTTTTCTGATCTAAGTTTCCAGATTGGAGGTTCAACATTGTAACTAAAGGCTGCCATGGTGGCATCTGCTCATCACTTGGGGCTGGCTCTATTCACAGTCCCGAAGGAGGCCTCTGCTCAACAAGTGTTCTAATTAGGGAACAAAAGCATCTTACTTTTCTTCATCTGATATCTGAAATGCTATCTTAATGCGTCATGCGTGATATTTCTGTGTTTATTAGACCTACTTCAACAAGATTTTTCACTCCGTTAACCAGCGCTCGTTGAGAGCATGGTTTGTAAAGGGAACTGTATTTACATTTCAGAGGTATTGGCTGTAATGCAGAATATTTAGCCTCAAATCCTTTGCATTCATCTGACAAGCGACTCCCAGAACTCCTGAGTGGCCCATCAGAGAGTATAACATGTGGCTTACCTGCAAGGGGAAAAGGTTAATTTCACTCTGTGCAAATAGCTTTCCACCACCTTGGTAAGCAGAAAAAAAATGTCCCTTCTCTCTTGTCTTTGGCTTTATTGATTCGGTTTATTGAGCTGATTTTCTATGTTAAGTGGGAACCCCATGACCTGCCAAGCCAGCTCCCACAATCAGATGTGGGTTACCTCTAACATGAGGTTAATCCCAGACAATCACTAACATGACTCCTCCATTAAAAAGGATGTCCCTAAGCCCAGGTCTGGCAGCATTAAGTCGGCCTTATTATCAAAAGACAGGGAAATGGTGTGGGGAAAGGAGCTATAGATCAGTGAAATAACGCTTTTAGAAATACATATTTGTGTTAATGTCATTCCATCATGATTTCCCATAGTAAGACATATAGAAACGTGTTATAATAAAGCCCCCATGCAAGTATGTAATTACATTTTTATTTCTAGGTGCGAGTTTTGTCTCTCTGCTGTTTGAGTTTACTAAGTGTATATCGGTGCTTCCTCACTGCTGCGTTCTGTGACTGGAAATGAGGTCCATAGGAGCATGAAGCAGGTGGCAATAGACAAAATAATTAGGTAAAATAGAATTACGCCTCATTTTTACATAGCCAGTCCATTCATTCCGATTGAATGAATTGAATGCGGCGCTATATACAATTATTTACTCTGTATACTATACAAGGCCTAAAAGGCCCTATAGAGATGTGTAGAGCTGCAGAGTTGGGTCATAATTATATGTGGGTTTTGTCACAACGAGTTTCCCTTTTCCCGCTGCACAATCACTTAATTTTTTCAATTCTTCACCAGTTTTCCAAGACACATTGTATCCTTTTATATTAATGCTGCTTTCAGTTCCAGAAGAGCATCAGCCAGGCATATAAGCAGCAGGTATTTGCAGTCGGCCTTGGGAAATCAAAGCAGATCCGTGATGAAAGCCGTGTAGTATACAGCGTAATAAATGCGGTAAGCCGTTGTAATGATAAGAGAAGAACGAGACACGATAATACAAATTAAATATAAGAGCCGGCAATCATCCTGGAGGAGCAGGGTACAGGCAGACTCCGACAGCATTCAGTCCCACTTATCTCCTCGTCTATTCCCCGAAGTCGGCCATTAACTGCCGATGACAGAACTATGACAAAAGGTAAATTGATCACTTAATCAGTCTTAATTTATGAATTGATGGGTCCTGATTAAAAAGCAACACACCCACGGGTATTCTTGACAGATCACTTGACATACAAGAGCGAAAGAGGCCATTAGCCAGTGCATCCAACTGTGCTCCCCCAAGGGCTCGAATTAAGAGCGGAGTTTATTTGTCTTTGATTGCGAGAAAACTCTCCTTTTTTTCCTGGAGGTCATGGCATGTGTTGTCAGGCCACACCTAACAAGAGCACACAGGCATTCGTTTTGTTACGCTGGGTTTAACACAAAGAATGACAGAAGTAGGTTTGAATAAACCTCCCATTTACACTCTACTGTCTTGGATCCAGATTAAATTCATCAGTCTTTTGATACACTTTCATTTGCACTTTTGCCACGATCGCCTCAACCCTGCCACACACACAAACGCCCATTTTTTTTTGACGGGCTGTCACATTACAAAGAATGGATTAACAGAAATTGCGTTTTCTTTTTCTGTCGAGCTTGAAGCCGGCTTACTTTAGGCAGTGGCGGGCCGTGCATTTCCTACCTAGGTCTGCTGTCTGACATCGTATACATAAATACGTGCATGACGGGATGCTGGTCGGCGCGCACCATCTAAACCTAATATACAGAAACAAATCTAAAGAGCTCCAGGAGGCAACCCTTAAGATTTAAGTCCTGGTTGGTTGAGAATTTCTATTTGTGAAAACAATGGAATTGTGCTCAAAGTTTAGCAGTCTGGAGTCTTGGGCTTCCATACTAACATTCTTTTTTTCTGAATTGTGTACATAAAAACTATAACACTCTCCACAGGCTAGCTTGCTGGCCCTACCACTTCTTCCGGTATGATAAGTGATAACACTCCTGGCTCGAGAAAAGTATGTTTTAAGTGCCAGAAAAATGCGACGCGGGCGCAAAAGTGGGGCTGAAATATAGGAAAACAATGGTTTTGCTGGGGGGAAAAAAAACAATGGTTTTGCTGGGGATGAGCTCTCACTCCTTTAGTAAGTAATAATAAAACATTTCATTTTTAAACGCACTTTTCTTTCAAAAGAAACTCAGTGTGCCACAGAGCCAATATATACTAAAACAAATAAAAACATAGTTAAAACATGATTAAAGCAACCCCTAATAAATAAAGTAAAGGCAACGCAATTGCTGCCTTCTGTGCACACTGCAAGAGGACATTTGTGGTTGTTCACTGTGGAAATGTCGATCTAAAAGATCATACTCGGTTGGTGTGCTAAGCGCTGGAATAAAAGTCCCCGTTCCGTCCGGATGACGCCTTTGGTGCGTTCATGAAGCTGTGCCACAGGTAATGGTCTTGTCTTTGGGGGGTTTGAAATAATGGTCACTATACCCAGTGCTGGTGTCCAAAAGGGGTTTCATAGGATGTCAGAGGACTTGTGAAGCGCATTGAGGCATTTCATTTTTGGTTACAATAATAAAATGTACAAAAAGCAGAAAGCAAGGCAGGTTTGTGGGAAGTGGTCCAGCCAATAGATGAACACAAAAGGATAGGGGCAGAGCTCTGTAGACGTTTCTTCAGTTGTTGTGACGTGCAATCTTTGTTTCAGCACCCAGCAGCAACAAGATAAGGGCCGGCTGTCCATGCAGCGGTGGACACTCGCAGAGACTCCACTTCCACAGCTGTCCCTGCAAGGCTCAGCCACCCAACTCTCAGGCACGTGGCAACTTGTAAGTCGTTATTGATTTCGACCCATGGTGCCCTGCTCATTGAGTTGGGGGCAACAAATTCAGTGCTTTACAGTTTAAAAAGATTGCATTCCAGATAAACACTTTCAGCGGCTGTAGGATGAGGGCCTGCGGCGATAAAAAGGAGGGTCTGAGAAAATACCTGCAGATCGCTATCTTCACAGTGAATTACGGCGGAAGCTGTCTTTAAGGCTGGAAATCGCCTCCTATCTCATCCCCGCCCCTCCCCCGTCTCCCCAACCCCGGGAGGAAGATAAAGATGGGCTTCTTCAGAGCAGAGAAACTGGACTCTCCGACAGTAATGGAGGCAGGGACGCTGGAGAGTCCACAGAGATAGAAAGCTCCACTCCATTTGTCACGTCTGTGCTAACTGGTCACTGAGGTCAAGAGATGAACAGCAAAATTAATCAGAAGGTAATTCCTTTGATGAAGGGAGGAATTAATCAACTAAAGTGTGCCGTTTCATCTACCATCCATAGATTTCGGTCCAGGTGTATAGGCCGATGCTGCACAGTGCAAATGAGTGGATAGTATGTAGAGTCAGTACAAATGTAGATTACGTGAATAGTGTCAAAGATTAACTATAGATATCACCATTAAAACGTAACCCAGTTGATTACTTACATTAAGACAATTTATTTGTTCTTTTATTGCAATTTTTCTGAAAATTTATGTTTAAATATGAAAATGAAAAAACATCCACTCTTTTTTTCCATATATTCCAAAAAGCCAGTCAGATTTGCAGCTCCATGTGACATCCTATGGGGCTTTGTTTATCATAGCACCAAGTCCAGCAACGGTGACCATCCACCTCGCTATCCGGGACCATGGTAACACAACAATGTGGAAGGTATGAGCAAAGCAGACAAATTGAACCAAATCAAATGTCCTCGTGTACTCCTATCATCTAATGTGAAGACCCAGTAGATTCACTCTTATTTTTGACTTATATATGAATATCGGCCGATATATCGTCATCGGAATTTTTGACTCCCGAATATCAGCATTGACCCGATGAATCCAGTAGTGGTTAGGGATGAAACGTAAATACATATTCAGTCCAATTGCAAGCTCTGAATTTGAATCTAAACCATTAATGGCGATTGGCCAATTAATCTTATCACTGATCATTATTCTCCTGGCTTTATTTAGGTCACTGCTCCCATGTTCCAACAAGAAGTGCCTGGTAATTTTTGTTCCTAGACTACTTTTCAACTGAAATGTTCTTTCAGGCAATTGTTGTCTGTGTTTCTATAGCGGTCTAAAAACCAGTGAAGATTAGGCAAATTATAATTAGAAAATGTGTTTTGTCTCACTGCAACGACATTTACTGCTGCGTAGCATCTACTGATGCACGTTGTCATGAATGAAATGCAGAGAAGGAAAATCAAACTGAGATTGTCGGTCTCCACAGTACCTTTTCTGTTGGGTTTTGGATGGTTATTTATCCGTGCTTTAGAACGCATCCGCTGTGAAACATTCAAGAAATACATTGTATTCTCTCATTCACAGCACCACACTACCCTCTCTCTTTTTTATAAATGATTGGCCCAATTTTGAAAACAGAAATGCTCTCCCCTCGTCCTAAAATGGTCCTAAATCAATACCAGAGTACTTGTTTTACGAATCAAGCATTGGCTCATCCGATCTCAACTGAGGTCTAAAAAGGAGTTTAGCCCTCTTAATTTCATATATGGTCTCTTTTTCAGTTCCTCATCGAGACATTATGTTCCCTGCGCAGGGCATTCTTCACTGCTATTATTACCCAGGGGTCCTAATTTGGAAACTCCTTCAAACGTTTGGTCGGGATGATTGGGTTTAGATAAGGAATATATCACCTGCGCCCTCTCATTAAAACCCATAGTAGAATTGTTACAAAAAGGTTTCTAGTATCTGCTTTACCGAACTCACTGGGTTCGTCATCACCTCCACTTCTCTGGTGGCTCCTTTACCCCTTTTAAGGAGCTGCTTGTAGGCTGGGATATAAGGATAAGTGTTCGGATCGGATGAGCCAAGACGGGGCAAAGCTACTGACCCTTACTGAACCACAACATAGGTCGATAGTTTTTGTTCAGTCTGGTGGGGCAGAAAATATAATGGTGAAAGTTGCTCAATGATTTCAGGTTACAGCAGGCTGTTGGGAGACTTGAAGCCTCCAGGTCCTGAAAGCAGACTTTTCAGTGAAGTAGAAGAGGTTTTGTGTTCAGTAGTTACGGATGTGAGAGGAAGTAAGTTGTGCTTTTATTGCGGGACCTCGACCTTCTCTCGTCACTATGGAACCAGAACATCCTCCCTTGCACGGCACTCAGAACCAGACACTAATGCTTTCTTTCCAAGTGGGCGTCTTTTAAAACTCATACTTTGATGAATGAACAAACCCTTGATGTACTTATCATTTCAGTGTAAGACACTCTATTCTTTTAACAAGGTCATCACAAGAATGAACCCATAGAGAAGCATCCTCGGTGAGCAAAACCTTGAACCTAAAACAGCTAGGAAGCAGATGAAAGTGTGTTTCAGGTAAGCTTTCCAATAGTTTATCATAAGCCACAGATATTGGTTTCCATAGGTACCTTGGGCTACACTACCTTGGGCTACACTGCAAGAAATTCCTATTTTACAGCATACAAATTGTCTCTCTAGCTTCCTTAAACCCATTTCCAGTCCCTCATTCCCTCCCTTTCTGTCAGACCCCTCTTCAACAATCATCTGCTGTCAATATCAGCTGCTTTTATTAACTGATGACCGATGGAATTTTTCAGCAGAGCAACAGCAAGCGCTCTACTTGAATCCCCTTTTCCCCGTTCATCACATTTGTTCGCGCACGCACCCTTGCTCCGCTGACTCATCAGCTGTTTATCCCAACGCACTTCGCCAAGCGGCGTTTATGAAGCGGCCAAGCGTCTCAGTGTGATCGAGGCCTCACACTGCCGGAAGGTAAAACTTAAAATAAAGAATATTCATATACATGGCAGAAGTCCATCCAACAGTCAGATGGATGATCCTTAGGGCAATTAATCAATCATTGCAACCATATAAATAAAGACATTGACTTTTGACCAGGTCAAAAAGAAAATGGGAATTCTTGTTTGTTATTATGGTGACAACACAAGTCAGTGGGGCCGGTAAGTGTATCACATCTTGTTGCTCTGTCGTTCAGCTGGCAGCAGAGGTAATCACAGAGGGTAATCGACATCTGTTAAGGTCAATTCATCCTTTCTTTCTCCCTTATAAAAGAGACATCCTGCATGGCTGGATACGCACGCACGTACGCACACACACACACATACACACGCGCACAAGTCAAATTCATGCACCCTCAAATCCAATTGTCGTCCAAAAGCATCCCCGATCACAGCTATCTTTTCTTTCTAAATTATAATCTACGTTTAATCAATGGAGGAGAAGTTAATCATTTTAGTTCAGGACTACTCTGAGGTTTACTATCCGTCCCAAGTAATATTAAACTTGTTTCACACTTGACATCCAAGGACTTAACAACATCCAGTAAAAGGTCAGCAAAGGTTGGACGTTTCAAAATCATTTGGGACTGGGTTATTTTGGTCTATACAAAACGTATCAAGTACTGACACCCAGCCCTATTAGTCTCACAATTATTGTGATCATAAAACAGCACCATGCATACACATGGCTTTATAAATCTGACGTCAGAGTTAATGTTTAATTAATGTTTCGATCTTCATGTGCACACATAGACTTTTGTCTTGAATCTCCACAAAGTGTTAAGCATAGAGGCCCCCAGGAGTAGCACAGCAGGGTTTCAGGAAGAGTGACAAGTTGCTGGAATGACTTGAACTTAAAAAAGGAGGTGAATTGGAATTAGGGGTTGAGAAAGAGTGAGAGAAACTTGGAATTAAGCAGCAGAAGAGAGAAGTGACACAGGTATAAGGAAAAAAGAAGAAAACAAAGAGTTTGGAGTTTGGTGAGGTATATGCAGAAAAAGAACAGGCAGATCATAGTTGTATTATTATTTTCCCTGTTGAAGTGCGTGAGAGCAGACATGCATGGAGATAAGGTCCGTCTCATCCATTAATGTATGATTCAAAGACCAGCAGAAGATATGAGTCGATACATCAGCAGCCTCTACCAAATCAAGACAGCCACAGAGTGTTATCTTTCTGCCGACGCTGAACACTGATAGCCTCTGGGGTCCAGTGGAGAATGTCAGGCGTTGCCTCTTTCTCTTTTCATGAGAACGAGAACATCAATTTATTCTCTTTCCCTCCACCAAGAGGTTATGTTTTTGGTTCAGGTTTGTGTCTTTGGTTATTGTCCACAAGATTACGGAAAAATTACTTCTGACCTGATTGTCATGAAACCCGGCGGAATGGTGTAGCAACATGGGCCAGGGAGAAAACCAACACATTCTGGATCAGATCCCAGTCACGGGTCGGATACACGCATTGTTTGTCCCTCGTGGAAACGGTCTGTGCTCTCCGAATGAGCTTCCACTTTTAAATACAATGCTGGATGAGAGCAGTGGGAGAATCAAACGAACGTGTAGGGACCGCTGTCACAGGGCATTTGAACCTTTTCACTGATGGTGACAAACAGTCCTGGAATGTCATGGTTTGAAGCTTACTGTCTTTTGGTGTTGTCAATCTTGGGGGAGGGGCTTTCTGTGCATCCATTGAACCAACGAAGGAGACACTCTCTGCAATGACCTGCGAGTCCCTCAAAAATAGACTAGGCATGGAGTTAGTGGGGCAGAGTGGAAAGCCACTTCTTAGATGCTTCAGGGACACTTCTGAGACGCGCTGCAGCCGGTGGAATCAGATGCATCGTTTAGAGTGGCTGCGATCAGCGCTGGTGGCCGCATCGCAGCCAGAACCACGAGCAACTGTGTTCTGCAGTCAAACTATCATCATAAATTGCCCCGTTTTCCAGCAGTTCCTGGTAGACTAGAAGTTGAACCTACCACTGGTTAACAAGGTTATGTATTGTCATTGTACAACAGGGTTATGCAACACAATGCAGTTTGTAGTCCCATTTTGCTCCATAATAAAACAAAATTAAAAAAAAAATTTCATATGTGTACGATGGAGGATGAATTAAAGACTCCTACAGCCTGAGGAAAGAAGCTGCCCTGAAGTCTTGTGCTATGGCAGCTGATACTTCTGAATCTCTTGCCAGATGGCAGCAGGGTGAACAGGCAGTGGCTGGGTGGGTTTTGTCTTTTAATATCCTTGCAGGTCTTCAGAGACACCTCTTGTCATCAATATCACTGATGCCCGGTTGATGGGAACCAATGATGTTCTGGGCGGTTTTAAATCACACACTGTAGAGCCCTCCTGTCCAGTTTGTATTGTTCCCAGCCAGGATGCTTTCTATTGCACCTTTGTAAAATTGAGGAAGAATTTGGGCCAGGAATTTTACCTTCTTCAGTTTCCTTCAGAAACACAGCTGTTTTATGAGCTCTCCTCACCAGGATGGAGATGTGTGATGACTGTCAGGTTGTTTGTGATGCTGATTTACATGTACTTAAAGCTGTTAACGTGCTCCCCCTCAGCTCCATTGATGGTTTTCCAAAAATCAACAATCACCTCCTTGGCTTTAATGACATTGAGCAGTATGTTGTTCTGAGCACCATTCTGCAAGATTTATTTCCTTTCCTATATGAAATCTCCTCTTTGTTTGTAATACGCCTGATGAACTGATGAAAACCGCAAAATCAGCAGGTGCAGCTGGTCATCGAGGCCACTGTGGCTGCGGGGCCAGACAACGTTCTAGCTTCAAGATGGCGACGCAGATGGCTGCCTCGGTGTGTTGGTGCTCACTGTTTTTTGTTGTTTTTGTCTTAAATACTATGTTCTGCTGTGATTCCCGCAGCTCTTTCACCAGAGATGAGCTCATGAACATCAGGGGAACAACTCCAGTGGACTTACTTCCAACTTTTCTAACTTCTGTGGAATTACTGGACATTCTCCTCAAAGGTGCGGTCACCTTGGCTTACGCAGTAAAACGGCGTCGGAGAGGGAAACGTGCTGGCGCGCTCGTGCGTCTCCGTAAACGTGGATCTCGTACAGCGCTGCCGGGCATATTTCTTTCCAACGTCCACTCACCATGCAACAAACTGGACGAACTCCAGCTGCTGGTGGGGAGAGACAGAGGCACTGGCTCTGTGTATCGATACCGGACTGCACGTTCCAGCTGTTCAGAGCGGACCGTGACACGGAGCTCTCTGGCAAAACGAAGGGCGGAGGAATCTGCTTCTACTCCAACAACGGCTGGTGCAACGACGTAACAGTGATTCTACAGCACTGCTCGCCGGACCTGGAATTCTTCATAATTTACTGCAATCCCTTTTACTCCCCTGTGAGTTTGCTTCATTCATCCTGGTCGGGGTTTACATGCCGCCGCAGGGCAACGTGCAGGAGGCACAGCGGACACTCGCCGAACAGATATGGTGTGTGGAGCGGACCTACCCGGACTCTTTAGTTATTGTCCTTTAACAAAGGAAACCTCAGCCATGAACTCCCTAAATACAGACAGTTTATTAAATGTCCAACTAGAGAGAAGAGCATTCTGGACCACTGCTACACCACAATCAGTGGGACTTATCACGCCGTCCCTCGTGCTGCACTGGGTCACTGTGACCACATCATGGTTCATCTGATTCCCTCATACAGGCAGAAACTAAAGCTCTGCAAACCTGTGGTGAGGAGATTCAAGAAGTGGACCAGTGAGGCTCTGGAGGATCTTCGGGCGTGCTTGGACTGTACAGACTGGGATGTCTCAGGACTGCTACTAACAGTCTGGATGAGTACACAGAGGCTGTAACTTCATACATCAGCTTCTGTGAGGACAGATCAGCCCCCCCCGCCCCAACCCAGCAGGCGCTCACGCCTCTGTACCACCCTTCACAGCGGTGGTACAGGATCCTGTCTGTCTGCTTTTAACACCATCATCCATCCCTGCTGCATGACAAGCTCTCCCAGCTGCACGTGCCCGACTCCACCTGCAAATGGATTACAGACTTCCTGTCTGACAGGAAGCAGCACGTGAGGCTGGGAAAACACGTCTCAGGCTCTCGGACCATCAGCACCGGTTCCCTCCAAGGCTGCGTTCTTTCCCCTCTGCTCTTTTCCCTGTACACTAACAGCTGCACCTCCAGTCACCAGTCCATCAAGCTCCTGAAGTTCGCGGATGACACCACCCTCATTGGACTCATCTCTGGTGGGAACGAGTCCGCCTACAGGTGGGAGACTGACCACCTGGTGACCTGGTGCAGCCAAAACAACCTGGAGCTCAACGCTCTGAAGACAGTGGAGATGGTTGTGGATTTCAGGAAGAACGCAGCCCCACCCGCCCCTCTCACACTGTGTGACTCCCCCGTCGACGCTGTGGAGTCCTTCCGTTTCCTGGGCTCCATCATTACCCAGGACCTCAAGTGGGAGCTGAACATCAGCTCCATCACCAAGAAGGCCCAGCAGAGGATGTACTTGCTGAGGCAGCTGAAGAAATTCAACCTGCCAAAGACAATGATGGTGCACTTCTACACTGCCATCGTTGAGTCCATCCTCTGCTCCTCCATCACCGTCTGGTACGCTGCAGCCACTGCCAAGGACAAGGGCAGACTGCAGCACATCATTCACTCTGCTGAGAGGGTTATTGGCTGCAATCTGCCATCCCTCCAGGACTTGTTCGCTTCCAGGACTCTGAAGCGAGCAAGAAAGATCTTACCCTGGACATAACCTGTTGGAGTCCCTTCCATCTGGCAGGAGGCTGCGGTCCATCAGAACCAAGACCTCAAGCCACACCAACAGCTTCTTCCCGTCGGCAGTCAGGCTCATCAACAGAGCCCGGGTCCCCCACCACCCTGACCCTGTCACCCCCAGGACTATTTCTTAACGGTCACTCCCCTGCACATCCTTTCACACTTCATATTTATTAAATACATATGTCACTTTAACATTACACTTTAAATTACTGTTATCTGTTTGTTGTTTGTTGTTCTCATTGAATGTTGATTGTCTCGTCTAATGTCTAATGTTATGCACCTTCCACCAAGAAAAATTCCTTGTTTGTATAAACCTACCTGACAAATAAATGGTGATTTATTCTAAAGGGGACCACAACTGCCCTGGTGACAAACCTACAGATAATTATCACATTTTAGTTCAACATTAAGTAGATGGTGAACGTAGTAGAGCATTTACTTGCAAGTATTATTTTAAAGAGTTTGGTGAACACCAAACCAGAGCCTAAAGGAGAATTACAAATTTGACTAAAATATGTTTGGTGGACAGCAGCATGACGCAAAATGAATACTTACGTTGCTAAATGTCGGCTGGATGTGTAAACACACATATGCATTTGCTAACATTAGCTATAACAACTGTTGCTTTGAAGCAAGACTTCAGACATGTACCTCATGTGAAAAGCCAGTGATGCTGAATGTTGGTTTGAACACGTTGACCCGCTGCCTCATGACCCAAAATTCCTCATGACCCAAAATTCCAAAAAGTTAATACCACTTAATTAGAATTGTGATCACATTAAGCCATGGTGGTTTATAGGAAGCATAGCATCAAGTAAGTAAGCCAATGTGAGCCAAGGTACGCTTGTTCTGACCAATGGCAAAGCAGGAGGCAGGCGCCTACCCCCAAGCTTGAGCAGAGTCTTGCATGAGGACACAAATGCATACAGTGTCATAAGCCAAATTTAGGTGAAAACATGACTAAGAATACATATGACTAAACACACTATACTGTATATGGACAGCGTGGGTTATGCTTCAGGAGTGGTTTGAGAAGATTATATGAATGTTTTGATATCCCCTGTAAAATTTGTTCACCAAAATTCATTCTTCCCTTATGAATTTAGTCTGACTACAGTTGCTGCCCTGTTTTGGGTTTGAGTATCACTTCAAGTTCAGAGGTTAATGTGTCTTATATGAATTATGTGTGATCAGGGATGACAATTTCAATCAGAGTCCAATTGAAAGTGCTATTACCAAACAAATACAGACTTTTATTGTACATAGTCTGTTGCGTTCACTTAATAATGCGCGTGAGACAGACTGTGTACTGAAGCTGACATGTTTATTCCGAGCTCACCCCGTCTCCGCTGTCCCGCCCACACATTCACTCCCTCGTCTTATTGGTCCACAGCCCCCCCACCTGGGCATCCTATTGGTTAAACATACATGCCAATCAACGGTCATGAATAACATTGAACAGTGCCACATCTTCCCTTTTAAGATAATAAGAATAAACTGTTGTTCCCATCAGACCATTCGAACCCTGTACGGAAAACAATGTTAGGCACTTTGGTGAGCATTGGAACTAGTATGAAACAAGTGTATTAATTAAACAACTGCAGTTCCCTAAATTCTCCCATTGTAACATTAAGTGCTTTAACTAACCTTAATAGCTTCAACTAAGCTTTCACATAACCATGACACCATAACCCAACAATAACTCAACATATATTTCAACGATTTTTTTCATTTCCTATCAGTTCACAAGTTAAGCCTATCGGGCTTAATGATGGCTCTCCCAGACCTAGTTCTGAGAGTGGGAGACTCTGCAGGTAACACTGGAGGTGTCCCAGCAGGTGACACGGAAGCCTGCTCTGACATATGCTGCTGTGGTGATGTCCTCTCTTGTGTAGGCTCCTGTAGAGGTATCAGATGCAGACGGTTGCGTCTCACCACCCCCTGAGGTAAATCCACCAAATAAGATCTTGGAGAAGAGTGTTTCTGGATCACAGTTCCAGACGTCTTAGCGTTGGTGACCCATACATGCTCCCCTGGTGACAAGACGCTGTGCATTTTAGCACGGTGACGCCTGTTGTAATGTGCAGCATCTGACATCCTCTTCTCCTTTTCCTTCCGAGTCAGTGCGCAGCTGTCAGGCAGTGCAGGGTCCAGATGAGAGGGAACCGTTGGCACCGTGGTGCGTAAACGTCGGCCCATGAGAAGCTGAGCCGGGCTGTATCCATTCTGAAGAGGAGTGGCTCTATACGCGAGTAGAGCCAGGTAGGGGTAATCTGCCTTCTTTAGAAGGTTTTTCACCGTCTGGACTGCCCGTTCTGCTTCGCCGTTACTTTGCGGGAACCTCGGGCTGCTGGTGACATGTTTGAATCCGTATGCAGCTGCAAACAAGGCGAAGGCCTGTCCAGAAAACTGAGGTCCGTTATCCGACATCATTACCTTCGGGATGCCATGGCGAGCGAAGATTGACTTGAGATGAGTGACGACGTCGGTGGACCTGGCGTGAGATAAGAGTGCAATCTCAATATATCTCGAGAAGTAGTCGACGACAAATAAGTACGTCTTACCAAACAGTTCAAAGAGGTCCGCCCCCAACCTCTGCCATGGCCGGTCAGGGTGCTCTGAGGGCATGAGCGGCTCATTGTGATTATGTCTCTCTTGTATGCATGTTCTGCATTTGAGTACCATGTAATTTATCTGCTGACCAAGTCCCGGCCACCATACAGACTGGCGTGCGCGCGCTTTACATTTCACGACACCTTGGTGTCCTTCATGCAGCTTTGCCAGCACATCGTTCCGCAGCGTTGCAGGTATTACCAGCCGCCACAGTCTTCCACTGTGAGTGTGGCTCGCTCTAGCCAGTAGTTTTTCAGCACTGATTCCTGTTTATCATGCGCTGGCCATCCTTCTCTGCACAGCATCATGACCCGTGAGCAGACATTGTCAGCTTTGAGCTGCTCTTTCAGGTTTTCTATGTAAGAGGGGCTGGCAGGCAGATTTTCAATGATAAAGTCCACATATATGTTTGTGCTTTCCATCAGTTCGTTTTCATCTGGGGACATGCTCGCTGTCACAGGCGAGCGTGAGAGTGTGTCTGCTGTCCAGAGTGACTTCCCTGGCGCATGTATGATTGTATACGAGTAGCGCATGAGCCTCATTCTGAAGCGCTGGATCCTTGGCGGCAGCAGATTGAGTGCTTGGGCTCCAAGAAGACTAAGAAGAGGCTTATGGTCGGTCTCCAGGATGAAATGCTTTCCCAGGAGGAAATCCCAGAATCGTTCACAGGCCCATGTGAGGCCCAGAGCCTCCTTTTCAACTTGTGCATAGCGTTGTTCAGTTGGAGAAAGTGACCGCGATGCATAAGCCACAGGACCCCATTCACCGTTCACCTTCTGGAGAATAACGCCTCCCAAGCCATACGAAGATGCATCGGCTGATACTTTAGTGTCCCTGTTTGGGTCATACATGGCCAGCACTGGAGGAGAAGCAAGTGCCTCCTTCAGCTCCTTAAACGCCCTGACCTGGTCCGTGTCCCACACCCAGCAGTTCTTTTTCGAGAGGAGATCGCGGAGTGCTTTGTCTTTTTCAGCCAGCTGAGGAATGAATTTTCCCGGCTGGTTGACCATGCCGAGAAAACTCCTCATCTCACTCACATTTGTGGGCTCCTTCATCTCCGTGATAGCCTCCGTCTTCTTCGGATCGGGCCGGATGCCCGTGGCTGAGATGATGTGGCCCAAAAAGGCCATCTCGCTCTTGGAGAGGTCACACTTTTCCACATTCAGGGTGATGCCTGCTTTCTCTACTCTTTGTAGCACCGCATGGAGTCGAGTGTCATGCTCGTCTTTGTCCCGCCCCCACACTAGTACGTCATCAATGTGGCAGACCACACCCTCCAACCCCTCTATGACCTCCGCCATCATGCACTGAAAGTGTTCGGGTGCCGAGTTGATGCCGAAGAGAAGGCGGTTGAAGTGGAACCGCCCGAAGGGTGTTATGAATGTGGTGTACCTGACTGACTCTTTGGCTAAGGGGATCTGCCAGAACCCCATGTTAGCATCCAATTTACTGAACACCTTTGCTCCGGCTAGCATTCCAAGGGACTGATCCACAGACGGCAGAATGTACTTTTCACGGCACACATACCCATTCAAGCCAGTATAATCCACACACAGTCTCAGGCGTGTACTGTTTTTCTTTGGCATACCGGCACACCAGTCTGTTGGCTCCTCCACACGGCTGATGACGCCCAGCTTCTCCATTTGCTGGAGCTCTTCCTTGACTTTCCCCACCAGCGGCAGGGGAATTCTCCTCGGGGTTTTCAGTGAGAAAGGCACAGCATTTGGTTGAAGTTTTATGTGATACGCCCGTTTCACCTCACCTAGCCCACTGCACAGTCTAGGGTACGTCGACTTGAGAGTGTCCAAATCTATGCCGTCAACACGTTTGAGCAGGCCAAGGGCTTTAATGGCTGGAAATCCAAGCAAGGGCGCACTCAGGTTTTTGACCACATAAACCTTCTGCATGGTCTGTTTGACTCCACTACTCAGCTGCAGTCTGGCGAACCCTGACACATCCAGCGGCATCCGTCCCGGACCAAGCAAAGGTCTCTCTGCTTTCTGGAGAACAGGCTGCTGTGTACCAGAAAATATGCGGTTCATATCAGTCTGTGACACCGCAGTAACATCCGCTCCGGTGTCGAGTTTGAACCTGATTGTGGTGTTCATTATTCCTATGTTAGCGGTCCATGCAGCTTTGTCGGACGTCACAGAACCCAGGAAGAAACTTTCATCCTCCTCCTCCGTCTCAATACCGTCCACATTTTCGCCTGCACGACAGACACGCTGAAAGTGACCTTTTTTCCCACATGAATAACATTTTGCATCGTTGGCAGGGCACTCATGTCTAGGGTGAGGTGAGCCACCACACTTGTAGCACTGGGAACTATGTGGATGTTTACTCTGGATGCCAAAGTGTGGCTTTGCTCCATCACTTTTGTATTTATTAAACTTGGGCTTCTCTTTTTGCTTCCTGCCTTCGAACATTCTGTCCACCGTGGCTGCATCCATCTGCACTACACTACTGGCATCACTCCTCAATGTGTTTTGTTGCTTTTTTATCTCCTCTGATTGCCTTGCCATGTTAATGGCTTTTTCCAGGTTCAAATCCTTCTCCATCTGCATGCGTTCGGAGAGCCTTGCATCAGCCAGTCCCACTACAATCCTATCTCTGATTAGCTCGTCATACAATGTCCCATAATTGCAGTGCTCTGCTAATGCATGTAAGGCAGTTACAAAAACGTCAACTGTTTCATTGGCCTCCTGTTTACGCATGTTAAAACGCGCGCGCTCATACACGATGTTCTTTCTAACAATGAAAAAAGACTCCAATCCGTCTCTCACTTTTGTGTATACCTGCTGGTCTGCATCGCTTAGTTTCAAGCCCCTCAAGACGTCATCTGCGTCGTCTCCCATGCAGTATATCAAGGTATTCACCTGGTTGACTTCGGAGCTTGCAGATAGGTTGCTTGCCTGACGGAATCTCTCAAATCTCCGAATCCATTTTGTCCAGTCGTTCGGCTTGGAAAAATCAAAGGGCTCCGGCGGCTGGATGTTAAACGTAGCGCTGGGAGTGTTAGCCGCCATGCTAACGTTAGCTGCTTCCCCGTCCTGCTCGTTGTCACTCATCTAACTTCACCGAACACTTCTTCCGAACTTTTACCTACGTCCCTACAGTAGTACCTTGTACATATCCTGCTTTAGCTACACAGCACTTCTGACACCATGTCGCGTTCACTTAATGATGCGCTCCCAGCTCTCCACCTCCCACCGGGGCTCTGACTGCAGGTCGAAGACGGAAGAGGAAACAGATCTGGGTTCTGCCGGAGGCCCCCACTGGAATCAGAGCAGACAGGAGTTTCTGGTGAACCAGCATGATTTTGTCTGATTTCACACATAATCAATGCCAAGCATTTAATAACTATAGCCAACCTTCACCTTCTCGCTGACGCCCTGAGAAAAAAGGAATCTTGTTCTACTGAATGGCCCCTTTCAGAGTGTTTTGTATTATTCTGTCATATCTTTTGTAATGGATGGTCAATGTGAAACACAGTTGAAATATTTGATTTATTGTCATAATTTTGCAGGTATTTGGTTAAATATTTCCTTATGATATAAACCTGATGATGGGGCTTGATACAAAGACAGGGCATCACCAACGTTATTACAATTCACCTTTGGGAGACACAAAGGATCTGAACCAAATTACAAGGAAATTCCATTCCAGTCAATTCCATTTGACATTTTGTGCAATGCACAACATTCATAGCAAAAATATAGCAGCAAACTACTATTTGTTATCAGAGCTTGTCCCTATTTTGCTGACATACAGACACTGTTATTGCTGTTGGCACCATTTAGCTCTGGTTTTGAGGAACATATCTCTCTGTTGCTCCCTTAATTCCATGCATTTTGCAAGTTGAAGTGAGAAAAGCAGGGCAGCTTCATGAGAGGGCTTTTAATTAATTGTTTGAATTATTTTTGTCTACTGCATGCCGAGAGGTAATTAGCTTACGTTTTCTGTTAGAGTTTATTTGAAGTAGGTACCTGTTAAATGTTCCAGTGTAGGTTCATCACTATAAGTGTCCCTTTTCACAATGTCCCATTGTCTTCACATTGTCCATACATTGTAATGATAAAACACATTGATTATAGCTAAGTACAGTACTTGGGGAAAAAAGAAGAAAACTTGCATCAAAAAATTTGTGTTTGCATGCATTGACTTACACACAAATGCTCAGTCGGACGTCAACAAAATATACACTGGCTGTATAGTTCAGGGCGAAGCAGTGGGAGGGGCTGCAGGGTGTCGATGGCAGACCCCCCCAGTCTGTCTCGTCTGTCTCTCAGGCCACGAGTGGCACTGAGAAGCCTCGTGAGGTTTGGTTAAGAGCTGCCCATCAGTCAGCACAGACATCTGAGACATCCATCCCTACCAGCTGCTGGCAACAAAGTGCTTTTAAGAGAAGCACTGTCAGCCCAAGGTCAAAACCATACGGTTGAACGTACGGCATGTCAGTGGCAAACATACAACAGTGTGACGTGCAACTGTAACAACTAAAAGACACTTTTTAAAGGTGGGAAAGCATGATGAATCTATTAGGTAGGTATTCAATTCATTGTATCATAATAAAGGCTTCTGAAATACAGTTTAGTGAGCTAAGAAATTATTCTTATCCACCTTACTGTAACCAAGTGCTTTCATCTAACAGGTTTTTCCTTTTTTTTAGTCTTCTGTGTCGCTGTAAAGCACGGTGGAGAAAGAAGGCACCTGGAGGAGAGAGGGGTTCTCGTGAGGCAGTGTAATAAATAGTGAACGGAGGCGGACTCCCAGCTGTGAGTATGAAAAAACATGAGGCTTTTCCAGTCCTGTACCATGAGCAGGGTGTGTTTTCTAGTAATCCTCCCACTCTCAACTGTACCAACATTCCCAGTAATTCTGAATAGAAAGGAAAATGTAATCCCACTCGCTGTGGTATGAAGCAGACGTATGAGTGGGACTTTCTTTTGTTGCAAGACTTTCATTCAATCTCCAGCAGTCATTTGACAATACACATAATGCGTGAGTGGCTTCTTAGATTTGGGCTTTTCAATTAGAAGCAAAAAATAAATAAATCAATGGTGGCCCCAGAAACCAATAGTGTTCCGCTGTAAAGCTCAAGGCATCTCTGGAACAATGACTCATGGTGAAAAGTATGGTGTTCATCACACTTACTTATCAATAAATTACATGTATATGGCACTTTATTATATTGCACAATGCATTGGTTTATCACGCTTATTGTAAATAAATACAGTAACCTATATCGGGGAAAAATGTATCCTATGCACTCTGGATAATTACTATATAGCTTAGGAACCACCATGTGTTTACTGGATACCTGTGTCTCCGACGTGTCAAACATGAACGATTACGAATACACCAGGGAGGGACGGGGAGACGAAGTGTTTTTCTTACACATGGCTCTGTGCTCCTTTTTATAAATGTACACATCTATCTCAGTCCCGGTTCCATTGAACACAGATTGAACACAAAACCGGGATGGGCCTCTCTGAGGTGTATTAAAACTTCACATTGCAGTTGTAGCTGGGTCAGAACTTCTTTCCCCCTCCAGTAAGGAAGAACCTTCTGACCATTCAGCTCAATGTACCATGACTTCTGTCTGTACTGTGACTCATGTTTGATGACTTGTAAACTTGTTATAATCTTTCTATAGCTCAGTGGTTCTCTCTAGTGGGGTGCGGAAGGGGAGATGCAAATTCTTAAAAATTCAAAAAAAAAAAATATTATTTTAAAATAAATAATCCTTTATTAATCCCACAGTGGGGAAGTAATTCTCTGCATTTTACCCATCCTTAGTAATTAAGGAGCAGTGTGCTGCTGTGAAGCACTGGGGCTTCAGTGTCTTTCTCAAGGACACTGAGACATGCAAACTATGGGGAGAACAGGGATTTGAACCGGCTACCTTGTGGTTTCAGGACGAACACACTCTCTCAAAACAGAATATAGATATAAGATCAACATTGAGCATGAATTGAGAGTGGCAGTATCAAATCTACAACCCCGTTTTATAAATATTTGTAGAGGAAAGCAGCTCACTGCTGCCACTAATACTGATACAACGTGATGGCTCACACATCTGCACTCATTTAGTTTTGCACAGGTTGAACGTTATTGTTATTATCTTGAAAATATATTCAGTGCAAAACAGGTTATTTGCAGCCACAATCGGTAATTGTTTTGCCAAATATTAGTTATTTTTTGCACAGATATAACTTTATTTGCATTGTTCTAACGAAGTGATTGCACATGTTATTAGTTTTTGTCTGATGGAGCAATCTGGTTTACTTGAAAGGGATTTCAATTTTCTTTATTCTATTATTTAAAAAAGCACGGATGGAGGAGTCACAAAAAGCTGGACCGTTTTGTTACAATTTTGTTGGGGCGGTGGGGCCCGAACATTTTTCTTCCTCCAAAGTGGGGCGTGACAGAAAAAGTTTGAGAACCACTGCTATAGCTTATCCTGTAATAAAGTATTCTAAGACTAACGTGCTTAAAGTACTGTTGATTTCCCACCCAGAAACTATATTAATTTCCACAACAGCCTACTGAGTGTATTTTTACTGCTTTGTATTATGTCCATTGTATCACATCCATGCCCCAATAACATCAAGGTAAACAATACAACCTAATCATTTCGATATAATGTTAAACACAGTGGCGGGCCATGGGTTTTCTAACTGGGCCTGCCGTGGATTAGCTGTTCGCGCCGCTAACAGTGAGCTAGCGCAGACCTGCATTCCATCGCGCCTTGGGTGGCCAGGCAGGGTGAGATGCGCCGCGGGGCGGGGAGGACAGCAGGTCCAAGTGTTATACAGTACTGTCCACAGGAAAAGTATGCAGCTGCTGCTGCTGCTTCTTCTTCTGCAGTTTAATGGCGGATTGCAACCAACTTGACTAGGTGCATACCACCACCTAGTGTACCGGAGTGTTAGAGCCCATCTAGCTGGCTGTCTCCATGTAATTTAACCGGCTTCTCTACCATAGAGAGAAACAGAGGCGATGCGCTGGTGCCAAGCTGCTCAACCAGCGCACTGGCCAGAAGCTGACAGACAGGCAGGAGGAACATACAAGACAGGAGATTTTTTTGTGTGATATGTGATCCTGCGATTCTCATGTGATCAAGGACATCGCGAGAATCTTGCCAAGGTAATGGTCCACCCTGGACCGGTTGCTAGGTAATCACAGACAACCATTCACACTAACACTCACAGCTGTGGGCAATTTAGAATCAACAATTAACGCCTACATATCATTTGGACTGTTGGAGGTCCTAGAGAAAACCTATGCTAACAAGGGAGGGGGGGGCACATGCGATGTCCACTAAAAAGAGCACCAACGGCAGCCAACGGGTTCCTTCTTGCATTAGGAGACATTGCTAACCATTCCACCACCGTACAGTCTAAACAGACTTCATACAAAATCAAATGTGTTGGTGGTTTACATTTAGTTACAGGCAACTTCGATATAATCAAACATACTGAAAAACAGCAAAAAGGTCTAATTAAAGTGATGCTAAGTTGACATGATATAAGCAAGTGTTTGTCTGCTGGTGTAGCAATGGGCAATCACAGTAAATTAGAGTAATATTACATCAGAGTTGGCTATACATGTCTGTCCATGGAACTATAAAACTGTAGTGTTGTAAGGTGTGTCTTTTAAGCACCACTAACTCATTTCCCAAGCGTCAATGAAGGATAGTCTGGCGTTTCCTTTCTCAAACCTCCTCCGGGAAGCCTCCTCACTTTTGGATCCTTGCTCTTCAGCAGAGCAGAAATAAGACCAGTGGAACATTCTTAATGATGGCAGACCAGATCAATCTCTAGGTCATATGAGGATTGAGCAGCAGGGAGGGAGGAATGATCAGTTCAGGAAACTGGCACGTACTGTGGGTGTGCAGTGTTGTGGGGCATGAAGACCTTTCTTGCTGTTTTAAACTTTTCGCCAATAAAGTTATGGGTTTACAATAGTTCAAATATGGAAGATGGAGGAAAGCCCTTATCCCTATGTCCCTCGACAAAGGGATAAGGATGAAGGCATGCAGGGATGATGCTTGAGATGAAGGGATGAGGGTCGAGGGATGAACTTGAGATGAAGGTCAAGAGATGAAGGGATGAGGTTTGAGATAAGGGGATGAGGGATGAAGGGATGAGGCTTGAGAGTTGAAGGGATGCGGGTCGAGGAACAAAGAGTAGGGTTGAGGAATGAAGGAAAGAAGGGATGAGGGACTAAGAGATGAGGGTCGAGGGATGTAAGCAAGGGGTTGGGTGAGGGATGATGGAGGTATGGGAATTGAAGGGTGAGTGATGAAGGGATGAGGGTTTGAATCTGGGTTTTGGATGGATGGAGAGCGATGATAGGAAAGTATCAATCAAAGTTGGGAATCTAGACTGAGAGTGGGGGGAGCTATGTGTACTTGGATCTGGATAGTGCTCCCCGTGGTTCCAATATTCAAACAAAAGAAAGAAGGCAGAGACAGAAAAACAGAACAAGGAAAAGGGTTTTGAGTCAAAGGTGAAGGGAACGGATCAGGGTGCCTAAATACTTTTGTGCAGAATGGGATGTGTTCGGGTTTTGGTCTAGTTGAACCTAGTTACAAAACGTCATTAATTTCGTCTGCTTTATTATGGTGGTTGTGCTAACTAGACCATCCATTTTTATCCCTTTCTAACTGAGCCTTGTCCATTTATTGTTGTGGAGCAATGGCTAGTCAGACGGCTGTTTGAGAGGGCATTTTAGTCTGGTAATTTCATGATGAAACCATCAGTGGTCATGGAGGCTGAGAGGTGAAAGGAGAGGGGAGGGGATTTAAGTGACCATAGGTGTAAATTAATCATAGGCCCTGAAGCTTGTGTCTGCCCTGGCTCCCATAGCTCAGCGCACCGTCTGATTGGCCTTGACAAGTGCTGTTGGCATGACGACCATAACGTATTGGCAAATGTGACGTGAAACAACCTGAATGAATTCTACATTATGCTATACAAAGATCAAGTTATGATGGACTAATAGTCCTCACTCAGTGTGTCCTAATGGGAGATCAAAGCCCTTAAGCATTTAAGACTGCTAATTTGAGACCTGACCTTTGACCTCTGAACAGATATTTTGGAGGACGGCCATCAGCCGGGCGGAAACAGTCCGGGAGGGGGCGGGCCGGAGGACGGAAATCAGAGCCGGGACTCTGAAGGGGAACGGGACCGGGACTCTGAAGGGGAACGGGACCGGGACTCTGGGGAGCAGGGAGACGACTCAGGGCAAGTAGACTCGGGGGAACTTGGAGACGACTCGGGGGAGCCGGGCTTGGGGGAGCCGGGCACGGGCACAGCTCACGGCGCTGGCGGGGGGCCCGGTGTCGAATGCGGCTTTGAGGCGGCAGCAGGGACAGGGGACGCCGACAGGACAGGGGGAGCCGGGACCTTGTTTGGGAACAGGGCTTGGAGGGAGTCCATCATGTCCCTGAGAAGCCGGTCGTTGTGATGGAGGCATGGAGCAGGGATCGGCCGGAACGCCGACTGGAGAAGTGAAGCAGGAATCGGCTGGACCGCCGTATGGAGATGAGGGTCCGGGATCGTCTGGGCCGCCGACGGGAGATGGAGAGCTGGAGCCTTGTCCGGGTAGAGGGCTTGGAGGGACTCCACCATGTCCCTGAGAAACCGGTCGTTGTAAAATGCTGCTGGGTCCATGTTTTGGCCAATTTGTACTGTTAGGTACACAGTGAATCACAGTGAGCAGGACCCACGAGCAGACAACAAGGCGAGGTAGTTTGTTTCAAAAGAACAAGGTTTACTAGGCAGGGTTCGGTACACAGGAAACCACACACGGCCGTCAAAAGACAAACAGACTAAATACACAGAGGAACGAGACACAGGTGGAAACAATGAGGGCGGGGCTTGCAATCACACAGGAGGGCGGCACACGAGGAGGGAGGAGTCTGGAATGAGAGACAAGGTGACTGACAGAAAACACAACAGAAACAGACATTGGCCCAATCTCATTCTCCACCCTTGCGGACTCACGGACTTTGAGGCGCGCTCCCGCAAAGTCCTTGAGGGTTTAGGGCTGTCCCACTGTCACATCGTAGAGTGCTCGAGGGCTCTCTGGCAGACATTTTGATCTCTTTATGATCCCGTTCCGTAAGTCAGCGTTAGATGCTGACATAAAACCTGATTTACTTTTCCTTTGTCTCGGTGCCGTGCTTATTGAACTAGATTTACAACATGATTATTTAAAGAGTTTGCTTTAAGGGAGATTTTTGGGTGAAAAACTGAAATGTGTGTTGAAATGTCATTCTTGTAACAAAAAACATTTAGCGCCATCACAAAGAAGAAACCATGTAGACAGCAATGTAGGTATGTACAGCTTGATGACCACAAAATTTAATGATCTAAAAAAAAATTCAACAAAGGTTTTAAGGATAAAACAGGATTATGGCAGCTGGTAATAAACAATATAAATCTACACAGCAATTTCTCAATTTATCTGCTTGCATAATTATGATCCCTTAATGGGCCTTGGAGGTGCTGGGGTGCTAATGTGTGGGCACACAGCCGGTTCCTCATGTGGGCCCCACTCCTGGATGTCATCAAGTGGAGCAGGTGGACCTGGTTCTTCAGGCTGGAGGTCTGGCTCTTCCATGACATCCCCATATCTCAGGCACACATTGTGGAGGAACGCACATGCCAGGGCAACTTCAGAGCAGAATTTGGGCCGAACCTTGAGCGCTTTGAAGAAGGTCGCCCGCCACCGTGCCTTCATGACCCCAAATGTCTTCTCAATTACTGAGCAGGCTCAGTAATAAAGCGCTCCTGCATCCTCTCTTCTAATGGCTGTCTGAAAGGGGTTATAATACCAATAGGGAGCTCGAGACAAGGGTAGCCTCCATCTCCCAAAAGAAAATAACCAGGCGGGGGATAAAGAGAATTGAAATAAACAGGGCTGTTTCTCAAAATCCTTGTGTCGTGTACTGAACCTCCATAACGAACAATAATGTCAAGAAATCTCCCAGAGGATGGCTTGCATTTGAAGCGAGTGGAACTGCTTGTAATTGAAATAGTCTGCCTTGTTATTTTGGGGTGGTTTAATTTGTATGTGACAGCCATCTAAGGCCCCCACTGCCTTGTTGAAGGCCTCATGCTGTGCCAGCTGTTCAAATGCTCTGCCAACTTCCTCTAAGGTGTTCGGACTGGGGAAGGAGATGACTTTGGATTTGCATCGGCAAATTTCTTTCACGATCCTGTGCACAACTCTAAATATAGTTGATTTTGGCACATCAAAAAAGCCTGTGCTGTCACCCGGTAAGACACCCCATGAGCCAGCCAAAATACGAAAATGAGGATCTCCAAATTATGTCCCCAGCCATGATCTCTCTCCTGGTGCAGTATGGCCAGAAGACCGTTGAAGGCCTCTCTGGACATCCTGAAGTCCATCCTAATATCTCTTTCTACATTCAGGTAGAGTCGGAGGACTGGCACATGGCGGTTCAGCCTGGTGTAGGTGCAAGGGAAAGCCTACATTTACACAGAAACACAACATTAAGGATTTAAGATGGCGCATAAAACACATTAACACATTAAATTAAGTCAATGCAAGCATATTACAAAGCAAGTGTATTCATCAATGTCTTAAAATGTTTGCTTTATGATAAGTTGACATAAATAAGTAAATACATTATTTGAGAATTTACCTGTCGTCCACTCTGCAAGGCAAGAGCCTGCAAAATATTCCAATCAGGCAGTCGACGCCTCCTTGGCCGCAAAGCACGAAACAAATTTAAAGTAAGCATTCCCAATCTCAGAATTGCACGCAACATTTTTGTCTCTGTCAAGGTGACGTCACATGACACAAAGGGCTGTCCCATTCCTATTTATACCATTCTGAGCCCTTGCAGACTCTCACACTCAGGCACTTAATTGACATCAGCTGCCAAATGCCTGAGGGTTTAGGGTTTAGGGTGGAGATTGAGATTGGGCCTTAGGCTGCGGTCGAATAGTCCATTTTGGTTAGGAACCTTCCTAACTGAGTGAAATGACCCGGAAGTACATAAGTGGCCGCCAGGATAAGTGCCGGTCGAATTGTCCAAACGCAAAGGAAAGGAGCTTCAATGCTTCCTAATTTAGCTCCTTTAGCATAGGAACCACTGGACCTTCCTTTATGAAAGGAAAGGAGATAATGCCGACCCACAATTCCTTGCGGCAGCAACATTTAAAGTGACGTATCATTCAGCCGTTCACGAGAACAAACGATCATGACCGACAAACGCTGATCATGTAAATAACTGTTGCTATAATTTAGAAATACTTTCAATAATCTGTTAAACCTGCTTGCAAACTACGGACGTTATGTTGCTGAAAACTGCTGTAAAGTGATCAAACTGACGTATTTGATATTCTCTCTGGTGTTGAACTGCAGCTTCAGCCCTCATTCTTTTCTTTTATTTTACTTCAGTTACAGAAGCTTTAATGAAAGAGTTAAACTGGACGAGCTTTTCAGTCTGACTCATGTTTCTAATTATCATCTTTTTAATCAACTATTTTGTCACATTACAATAAAACATATCAAGTCAACACGAGTTGTATGGTGTTTCATAAACTGTCTTTCCTTAACCCCGTGACGTTTGCCACAGAGGTTAAGGAAAAGTGCTTAGGGTTAGACGTTAGGAGGTAATTATTTGACTATTCGACCGCAGCCTCAGTGTGTGCATGGTAAAAAAGACCTCCCCTGAATTATTCTTCTTCTTCTTTGAGGTTTAGTGGCGGTTGGCAAATAACTGTTTGGTGCATTACCGCCACCAACTGGTATGGAGTGTGAATCAGGACGTCTATCACTTGCCCTACCAACAAATAACAATACTAAATAAAATAACAAACGACAAAAACAACCAACAACAAAATAAAATAAAACACATGTATATATACATATACAGTCAGGTCCATAAATATTTGGACATTGACACATTTTTCATTATTTTGGCTCTGTACACCACAACAATGGAGTTGAAATGAAAAAAATCAAGAGGTGCTTTAAGTGCAGACTTTCAGCTTTAAATTTGAGGGGATTTACATCCAAATCAGGTGAACGGTGTAGGAACTACAACAAATTAAAATGTGGCCACCCTCTTTAAAGGGACCAAAAGTAATTGGACAAATTAATATAATCATAAATCTAATTGTCACTTTTAATACTTTGTTGAAAATCCTTTGCAGTCAATGACAGCCTGAAGTCTGGATTCCAAAGACATCACCAGACGCTGGGTTTCGTCCCTGGTGATGCTCTGTCAGGCCTCTACTGCAACCGTCTTCAGTTCCTGCTGGTTCTTGGGGCATTTTCCCTTCAGTTTTGTCTTCAGCAAATGGAATGCATGCTCAATTGGATTCAGGTCAGGTAATTGACTTGGCCATTGCAGAACATTCCACTTCTTTGCCTTAAAAAAAAAACTCCTTGGTGAGCTCAGTAACACCAAAAGAAAAATTCGCAAGTGTTTCGGGCAATATTATCTGCTCATATTCAGCCAAATGCTTCAGAATTCATTGGACGGCGCTTCACAGTGCAGATGGACAATGACCCGAAGCATACTGCGAAAGCAACCAAAATGGGGTGGCCACATTTGAATTTGTTGTAGTTCCTACACCGTTCATCTGATTTGGATGTAAATACCCTCAAATTAAGCACCTCTTTTTTCATTTCAACTCCATTGTTGTCGTGTACAGAGCCAAAATAATGAAAAATGTGTCAATGTCCAAGTATTTATGGACCTGACTGTATATATAGCTTCAACAATCCAAATCATAACTAACCAACCTAAACAAACCAACCAAACTAAATAAACCCAGAGCTCATTTTCTCTCCATAATCCTTGTTATCCTCAGATACTGCAATAGTGCTTTATAGCACCCACTCGAGTTACCTTGCAGCACACACGCCATATCCAACCGTACACCTCCCTGCCGAGGCCTCCAACTAGCTGCAGGGTTCATACACATTCTGACCAATGCTTTTCCATTACTTTTAACCAAATTTCCATGACCAAACATTTTGTGAAATCTCGGTGTAAACATGAAAAAGTGAGAAAATTTAGTATTTTACTGAATTGAAATTGAATTCCAAAGCATATACAGTATACCTTGAATGAGACAATAGTTTGATTAAAAGAATAAACATTTATATAGATGCCTGTATGTATGCCTGCTTGTATTTTGAGCGTCTTTCTTTTAAAAGCATATTAATTATTTCAAACTCAGCATAAATGAACGACATGAACACATGAATATAACACATTTCCATGACTTTTACAAAACCTTTGGGATTTTATTTTTTTCAAGGACTTTTCCAGGCCTGGAAATAACCATTTTAAAATTCCATGACTTTTCCAGATTTTCCATGACCGTATGAACCCTGTAGCTGTCTCCTTTCATTCACATACCTCTGGCAGTGTAGAATAACATGTTCGATTGTTTCTACCTGCCCACAATAGTCACATCTTCCCGTGGCGTGTTTCCCTATTTTCTGCAGCATGCCGTTCAGCCCAGTGTGTCCAAATCGCAGTCTCGATATGACGGTTTCTTCTCTCCTGTTCCTTCCTGCCCATCTCATTTCCCCCACTTTCCTCTGGACTCTGTAAAATCATCGCCCTTTTCTGTCCTCCTCCCATTGCTTCTGCCACCTTTCCTTTAACCTCATTTTAATAATCCCCTTGGCCTCTGATTTACTAAAGTTGACTTTGAGCCATTCTTTGCAGCTTCTTTTGCCACTCTATCCGCAATTTAATTTCCCTTAACCCCCACATGTGCAGGAACCCATACTAACACCACTGTCATACCCATCATTTGAATCCTGCATAATGTTTGCTGCATTTCATTGAGGATGTCCGGTCTACTGTCTGCATGACTGTTCCGTAAGCTGTCTAGTGATGAACTGGAGTCTGAACAAATGATTGCCCTCAATGGTCTTGTGTCCTCTATCCACTGTAGTGCAAACGTTATTGCGAGCATTTCCCCTGTGTAAACCGATACTCCCACTGTAATAATTTTATCAATTTTTATGTTAAATTCTGGCACTATAACTGCTATTCCTACCTTATTTTCTGAATTCTTTGATGCGTCTGTGTACACCTGGACATAACTGTGGTAACTATTGATGTGTCTGAATTGTATGCACATTAAACATACCCCCTCTATCCTTGTTCTTCTTTTTAAGTAAAGCCAAGTCTACTGTTGCCTCAGGAAGTATCCACGGTGCAATTGCCGGCAATGGAACTGTTGGACAGAAGTTTAATTCGTCAATGTTAATTTATTTTGCTTTCTGTGCTGCTATCCATCCAAAGCTTCTTGTCTCCCTCCTCTCCTTCTCCCAGCAGGGTACTAAGGTTTCCTGCGTTGAAGATTAGCCCAATAGGTTAATGCCAACTGCGTTCTCCCCCGAATTCTTCAGTATTCATTCATGTTTTCCAGATCTCTTCTGCCTCTCCTTTCACCTGATCCAACTCCCCCCGAATTCTTCTGGCTTCCTGCTTTTAAAATGGCCGCCACTCCAATTAACAGATTGGAACTTGTGGGGGAAAACAAGAGGGGAGGGGATAACACAAAACACTGACACGTAACAGTAGTCATGATCATCTCCTGCTCCTCCACGGAGAAACGAGACGCTCTTTCTCTGAGTTTATTTGCCATTGTAGTGTTTGAAGATCATCGAATCTGTGTTTGACTCCTCCCCCTTTTGAAGAGGAGCGTGCATGCACATTTATCCAGATGACTGACGTCTGGTTAGAATTAACGAGACCGTTTCAGCACGGATCAGGCGTGGAGAAACCGAGTTAGCCTGATGTCAATCATCTCCCTAATTTAAGATGGATAATAGAACATTTGATCGACTTTGTTGAACCACGTACGAGAAATGGGGCCCAGGTATCAGCTGTGCTCGAGCCCAAGTTTTACTCCCGTCTTCTCCGATGTCTGCCTGACTTAAGCAAAATACAAGCAAAATCCAATATTGGAGCGCACAGACTTAACCATTAATTTGTTCTGGTATGATCGGATGACAAAAGTCCATGGAAAAGACAAGGACAGGGCAACTATGTTCATAGTAAGAGGTGTGTGATTGGGTTTCAACCATGGACTGTACTTTATATAAGAAGTGGACCTAGTCATCATGCTGTCACCCATTGGTTTGTGGATTGCTGTTTTGAAGCCTTGAAATGTTTTTTTCCCCGCAATCAATGAAGTGACCTGTCAATCACAGTAAGCCCCGCCCTAAAGCATACCCTAATTTACTAAATGAACATCATGCTGTATTGAAGAAGACTTGAAACTAGAGATTGAGACAAACTCATGTTTACAATGTTTACTGAGGGAATAAATCAAGAGAGAAGTAAAGTCATTTTCTATAGATTTTCTACTATACAATCTGACTTATTTTTCGCCCCCTGATGGTGCAAGTTTTAAGACACTTCCGCATTGGCTTTACTCGGAAGAACCGGAGGTTGTAAAAGTAAATGAGATGTTTGAGATGTGATACTAAGGCACCATAGGATTTTGCCATCAGTTGGCAGCAGCAAAGATCACAGTGTCCATCTGTGAATGCTGAGCATTAACCCTTTGGACGAGTTTGCAGTGAGAAGTGTGCATGCAGTAAATTAAATATAAAAAGAACAAAGCACCTGCCAGAGGTTTGGGCTTGGCTCTTAGCAGCAACCATGAGTAGATGATAGGGACATGTATATTTAAAGAAGAGTACAAAGAGAAGAGGCCAGGAGATAGAGAAGGGAAAGCCCTGGCGACGTGTATGCACACAAGGACCATGAGGCTTTGCGCTCTGCAGTGGACAGCGAGGAGCCTTAGGGTCTCTCTGTGGGCAGAGTTACACTTATTGATTGAGATGAGAGAGCAAAAGGAGAGGATTCAGGATGGAGAAAAGAGAAAGAGAGAGAGACAGAGTGCAGTGGCGGGGGATGATCACACACTCATTCATTGCGTGACTTGGGTAGTAACAAGGGAAGAAACTGAGAGTGTTCCAGTTTTAAAGCAGCAGTGATTCCGTGCTACAGAAGAAGATAATCCGAGTCCTGCTACATTGTCCTGATGCAGGGTATCTAAAGGGACTCTACTGAAATGACCAGAAATCACCCAATACCGTGAGAGCGTCTGCCAAACACATGGTCTCCCTCTCCCTGAATTTGAAGGGAACAGGCTGATTAATAACACCACTTTATGTTGATTCAATGCCGTTGTTACCCTAAACCTCACCAATGTCACTCCTCATGCCTAAACCTGACCAACCCGAGAAAATGACTCTACTTATCTCTTGGTTTATTACGTCAATAAACATTGTAAACGTTTATGTCTCATTCTCTACTTTCAAGTCTTCTTCAATACAGCATGATGTTAATTAGTAAATTATGTTCAATTTAGAGCAGGGGTGTCAAACATACAGCCCGCGGGCCGGATCCGATGTTTCTAGTTTATTGTAGAAAGACCTTAAAATAGGGTTTATCATCCAAAAACCTTCACCAATGATTTAAACAGAGAAATATTCCCGTTATGTATGAGTTATTATGCTATGACTTTACTGATCTGGCCCACTTGAGATCAAAATGGGCAGTATGTGGCCCCTTAACTAAAATGAGTTTGATACCCCTGATTTAGAGTCAAATAGACCATAAAGCAGAGTATGCTTTAGGGCGGGGCTATTGTGATTGATAGGTTGTTGCCGCTACCAGAGTCCTCCTCCACATTCCAAATATGGTAACTTCCATTTATCAGTTCCTCAAACCAATGGGCAATGTCACGATGACTACATCCACTTCTTATACACATTCCATGATATTCATCCCCCCCCGAGACTGGTTGCCTTTCCCTGGTATTTTAGGTGAAAACTGCAGAGAGCACTACAGAGACAGGTGTGGAATTTTAATGAAGCAGAAAGAGAGAGAGCCAGAGAGATTAATTGAAAGGGCTTCGCACAGATGGTGAATGTTGAAAATTATATTTAGGTCAATAGTCAGATTTAGTTAGGTATTCAAAACGTATTGACCAGCTAACAGAAGGGCACCTAGTTAATAAATAACAATCACTCTGGTAGAGGCTGGTACCCTGAAGGCAATAAAGCAGAGCTTGTTGTATTGAAAGCCAATATTCTCTTGAGCACTGTATGAACAATATAGTCTCCACCTCTCATTTGAATTTTCATTTCAAACCTAGAGTGAGGCTTCAATGAATATTGAATTATTCACAGTAAATAACCTCATCAAATTAAGCATTAGTGTATTCATCATTGGAGTTTGATGCTCACCCCTGCATAATGTTTCTTCCAGTCAATGCAATCAAAGCATTGTTTGAATAAGCCAACGAGTGCCTTGTCTAAAATGTGTCTTTTAATTGTCACAAAGACTAGCAAAAGATTAGCCCCATACCGAGCAATTGGCTTTGTGTTTTCAGCAGGCCGATACCCCCTTTACACCTTGGATTAAAATGCATTATGGGTAATTGGCTTGCAATCGGATAGCGCTTGACCACATGAGAATAAAGGTGGAAGTAGACCTAAAATTCATGAGGGACGTATTGTGATCCGATTGGCCAAACCACCTCCGGAGGTGGTCAGGGAACACAAGTGTAAATGCAATTGCTGTTATGATGTTGGTATGTTTTGTGTTTTATTTTGAAGGTCCTTGCCTCTTGTGTCCTCTGTTCCCCTGCACTTCCTGCCCCTCTGATCGTCTGATTGTCTGCCCGGTCTGCTAATTGTTTCCTGCTGTTTCTAATTCCCTGCCTCTCCCTTGTGTATTTAAACCCTGTTTGTCGTGTGCCTCAGTGTGGGATTGTACTAGACTGTGTTTGTCCTGTTGGAGCCCTGGTTTTTGTGCTTCTTGTTCCTGTCCGTTTTTTTTATTCCTGTTTGTGTTCTTCCACCTTTTTCCCCTCGGCCTGTTGGACGCTTGTCCTTAGTTTTTGTAAATAAATATTATTTTTGAACTGTTGCTTTGGCATTTGGGTCCTCCTTCTTACCCCACCCCGTAACAATTGCATTTTCATTCCACATGCAACAACCACGTCGGCAGAAATACATGAACGCCCCAACGCCATGAGGATGTGGCGGTGTGACAATCGTAAAAGGGGTCCCTGACTGTAATGCTGTCCCTGCTATCAGAGTAAGATGATTATGTAGGAGAGTAGGAACATCACAAGAACCACTAATCGTACCTCACCAAAGTTGTGAAAATGTGATTTTTCTACAGGACAGAGGTATACCGAGGCTATATCGGGGGGGTGACTAACTGCTTCAAAAATCTGAGGACGCAGTAAACTCACTCTTGATGCACCACAGATGCATTGAGTGTCATTATGACACTATCAGGCTCTGTTCAGTAAACATAAGTATTGAGCAAAAGGAACATTTATAACATTATGGTGATATGTTCTAATGTAATCCCGTAAAATTAATTTTTGGGCGAGAAACCTTATTGCAGTCGTTTGAAGATATTTTTGCAGCCATATAAAATGGATATTAGAAGATAAATGATGACCTGTTTAACTTCATAATACTAGCACTAAGTGTATAATGTGTTGTGTTCTAATGTGGTATCGAAATGGTAATCAAGAATCGCTGATTTTCACCGATACTAGTATTGATTACTACATTCCTGGTATCGTGACGCCCCTGAAGGAGAGTGTCATGAATAAAAACATGCAGAGGAAAAAGAGCAGTCCAATCTGAAGCAGACATACAGGACTGTCTCAGAAAATTAGAATATTGTGATAAAGTTCTTTATTTTCTGTAATGCATTAAAAAAAACAAATGTCATGCATTCTGGATTCATTACAAATCAACTGAAATATTGCAAGCCTTTTATTCTATTAATATTGCTGATTATGGCTTACAGCTTAAGAAAACTCAAATATCCTATCTCTAAATATTAGAATATTTCCTCAGACCAAGTAAAAAAAAAGATTGATAACAGCAAAACAAAATCAAACATTAGAAAATGTCCATTAATGCACTCAGTACTTGGTTGGGAATCCTTTTGCACGGATTACAGCATCAATGCGGCGTGGCATGGAGGCAATCAGCCTGTGGCATTACTGAGGTGTTATGGATGCCCAGGATGCTTCAATAGCGGCCTTTAGCTCATTTGCATTGTTGGGTCTGGTCTCTTTCAGCTTCCTCTTCACAATACCCCACAAATTCTCAATGGGGTTCAGGTCAGGGGAATTGGCAGGCCACCAAGAGATTTTAGAGCACTACATGCTTCCGTCTGCTGAAAAGCTCTATGGAGATGAGGATTTCATTTTCCAGCATGATCTGGCACCTGCCCACAGTGCCAGAACCACCAGTAACTGGTGTACTGCCCATGGCATTACTGTCCTCGATTGGCCTGCCAATTCCCCTGACCTGAACCCCATAGAGAATTTGTGGGGTATTGTGAAGAGGAAGCTGAAAGACACCAGACCCAACAATGCAAATGAGCTAAAGGCCGCTATTGAAGCATCCTGGGCATCCATAACACCTCAGCAATGCCACAGGCTGATTGCCTCCATGCCACGCTGCATTGATGCTGTAATCCGTGCAAAAGGATTCCCAACCAAGTACTGAGTGCATTAATGGACATTTTCTAATGTTTGATTTTGTTTAGCTGTTATCAATCTTTTTTTTTACTTGGTCTGAGGAAATATTCTAATATTTAGAGATAGGATATTTGAGTTTTCTTAAGCTGTAAGCCATAATCAGCAATATTAATAGAATAAAAGGCTTGCAATATTTCAGTTGATTTGTAATGAATCCAGAATGCATGACATTTTTGTTTTTTTTAATGCATTACAGAAAATAAAGAACTTTATCACAATATTCTAATTTTCTGAGACAGTCCTGTATAACATTGTGTTTATCATTTTTAGCTTTTTGTTGCTCTGAAAAGATGGCGCCACACAGATTTCTGTCGTTTGCAGTCATTGGTGTCAGATAGATGTCCAACCTGCAAAGCCCACTGCATTGTCTTCCCATGTTAATATGTTGAAACAGAATAATTAAGTTTCATTCCCCTGCCGTTTACCTTGAGGGAGTAAATGTAGCCAACAAACCAGGGCTGCACAGCAACCCTTCCGGCTTGTTTATAGCACTAAATGTGTTGACAATGTCGTATGGTTTGCACTCTGTTATATTCATATATTTATTCTCCTCAACTAGCCGTAATCTTTTTTTGTGAGCAAATTGTTGTCCTATCTTGAAAATTCCCTCAGCGTTATTATGAGTTAATATTGGATGCTACCGAAGCAGCTCCAACAGTTTTGATAGTGGAGGTTAAAGTAATTGGTGCAGAGCTCGGAAATAAGAATAGTGTTATTCAAAGTGTTCAGACATTGAGCTGAGCTGTTTTCCTTGCCTGTTTCCCACACAGGTGTACAGGTACTAAGGCCTTCCTGAGGTCCTTCCTGCCCCACCTCGCACTTCATACTACGTCAGTCTCTGAGCGTCTAGTAATGAAGTCCGACAAAGAATGATTAGAACTGTAGTTGTGATACGTCGAAAATAAGCGTAATCTAGGAGAAAATTGACAATGCAATTTTGTTGTAAGGTAAAATAATATTTATGAGACTAGGGTGGATGATCTACCTGTATGGCCATTGTGGAGTTTTTCTATTACAGCACATACATATTCTGTGTGTGTGTGTATACAGTACACAGAATATAACTGTTTTTAGAAGTATATAATGCAGATGTAGGTCAGACAGAAAATGTCTCATCCTTCAACAAACAATGTGACATTTAGTTTTTCCATTATTGTCTGTCCACCAACATGAACTCCCGCTGTGGCCATATTTGTATTTTGCTAACCGCTCACGTCCCACAGACTGCATTCTGAAATGTCATAAATGTGAGTTTAATGCTATGCAAAGAGGTTACAGCAAATAAAGTGGACTTTGAAGGCAGCAAACCACCCTGAACAACGAAAAGACTGCAAGTGATCACAGAGGAGCTGGACTACAAATTACACAAAATCACTAAAATAAGGGACAAAACCACCACAATGAGACACAAAATGACCATGAAGAGATGCAAAACAACTGCAAAGACACAACATACCCACTAGGAGGGGCAGAACAACCACTAAGTGACCCACAATGATACAAAAGGACATAATAAGACTACAAAGAGACTCACAACAACAAAAGAACACACTAAATGACTACAAAGAGGCACAACATAAAGAACAAAGGTGTCTTAACTATAAAGTCTGTGTCTTGCTTCAATATAGTAGAGACAGTGGGCCTTTTGCATGTCTGTGCCCAGGGGCACATTGGCTCATTGATTGTTTGCATGGCAATGAAATAAAAATTCACCAGAAGTTAATATGCCACTAATATTTGCAGTTTGACTTAAAACGACCCCATGCTACATCGTCATCACCACGGCCAGTAAATCCAATGCCGGAGCCATTTTCTGCTGTTTGAAGGGTCCCTCAGGTGGCGTTTATCGAATAAAAATAGGTAAAAGAAGAGCAGCAGGAGCCAATTGTGTCATTTAGCTTTTTGGCGTCAAATATAATTTTTCCAGTAGTGGCTGGTGTGAACACAGCCTTTTTATTCCTTCAACTACCTTCAACAGAAATTCAGTGTTGGGATATTTGCGCATATCCCCAAAAACCTTCATAATTCTTAAACATACAGGACTGTCTCAGAAAATTAGAATATTGTGATAAAGTTCTTTATTTTCTGTAATGCATTAAAAAAAACAAATGTCATGCATTCTGGATTCATTACAAATCAACTGAAATATTGCAAGCCTTTTATTCTATTAATATTGCTGATTATGGCTTACAGCTTAAGAAAACTCAAATATCCTATCTCTAAATATTAGAATATTTCCTCAGACCAAGTAAAAAAAAAGATTGATAACAGCAAAACAAAATCAAACATTAGAAAATGTCCATTAATGCACTCAGTACTTGGTTGGGAATCCTTTTGCACGGATTACAGCATCAATGCGGCGTGGCATGGAGGCAATCAGCCTGTGGCATTACTGAGGTGTTATGGATGCCCAGGATGCTTCAATAGCGGCCTTTAGCTCATTTGCATTGTTGGGTCTGGTCTCTTTCAGCTTCCTCTTCACAATACCCCACAAATTCTCAATGGGGTTCAGGTCAGGGGAATTGGCAGGCCACCAAGAGATTTTAGAGCACTACATGCTTCCGTCTGCTGAAAAGCTCTATGGAGATGAGGATTTCATTTTCCAGCATGATCTGGCACCTGCCCACAGTGCCAGAACCACCAGTAACTGGTGTACTGCCCATGGCATTACTGTCCTCGATTGGCCTGCCAATTCCCCTGACCTGAACCCCATAGAGAATTTGTGGGGTATTGTGAAGAGGAAGCTGAAAGACACCAGACCCAACAATGCAAATGAGCTAAAGGCCGCTATTGAAGCATCCTGGGCATCCATAACACCTCAGCAATGCCACAGGCTGATTGCCTCCATGCCACGCTGCATTGATGCTGTAATCCGTGCAAAAGGATTCCCAACCAAGTACTGAGTGCATTAATGGACATTTTCTAATGTTTGATTTTGTTTAGCTGTTATCAATCTTTTTTTTTACTTGGTCTGAGGAAATATTCTAATATTTAGAGATAGGATATTTGAGTTTTCTTAAGCTGTAAGCCATAATCAGCAATATTAATAGAATAAAAGGCTTGCAATATTTCAGTTGATTTGTAATGAATCCAGAATGCATGACATTTTTGTTTTTTTTAATGCATTACAGAAAATAAAGAACTTTATCACAATATTCTAATTTTCTGAGACAGTCCTGTAGGTGTGTTTTTCCTCCCGACTATAAATGTAGGCTTTTCTTTTTTGGCATGCACCACCACTTCAGCTTGGTTTGTGTTCAACGAACACACCTGGAATCAGTGGTGTATAGTAACGAAGTAGAAATACTTCGTTACTGTACTTAAGTAGTTTTTTGGGATATCTGTACTCTACTATTTATATTTCTGTTTACTTTTACTTCACTACATTTTGCAAAGAAATCTGGTACTTTTACTCCAATACATTTCCCCTGAAACCTTCGTTACTCGCTACAAAATCGAATCTATCTTTAGAAAAAAAAAAACACATCTGGACTGTGGTGGAACATAGACTCCACGAAGCAGGTTTGGAGAATCACAATATTCTGCATTTTCCCTCTACATCCTCTAGTCCAGCGCTCCCAAACCTTTATTGCGCCACGGACCGGTTACGTGAAGACAATATTTTTAAGAATCGTGTCCGACCTCGGGGATGCGGAAGACAACGACACCCGACGTGTGTTCGTTATGTCCAGTCTACTCCTAACTAAACCGTTATGTCCAGTCTACTGCTTAACTTATAACCCGCTTCACAAAGACAGGATGTTGAAATGGAGGCAGGTTTTCATGCTTTTTTGGCGATCTCAGGATACTTTGCCTTGGTTTTAATCCAGAACACTGGCAGAGTTGAAAATTTTTAGGGTAACGTAACATCTTGACATTTCAAGAGGTTCCGTCTGAGGTTACCACAGACGGATGTATCCAGTCATTTTTCACAATAAAACATCTTTCCGGCCTTGATTTTTTTTTTTTTTCATTCGTTCTTTCTGTGCGGAATGAGCATACTTATAACCACACTGTTACAACTCCTTCATAGTGTCATATTGCTTTTTAGAGAATTATGATGATAAGTGCATAGTAGATGCAAGAGTATACTTAGGTACAATATTATATTATGTTGAACATAATATATATGGATGGATCACAACCAACCCAGTTATTTTCAACACAACTCCTGGTCCTTGGTCATGGTGGCCACAGCACTTAAAAGAATAAACTTTATAATTCTCAAAATTCTGACCCTTTGCTTTTTTATTAAAAGCATGTACTTGTACTTTTACTTTCAATACTTAAGTACATTTTATATCAGAAAAATACTTTTGATACTGAAGTACAGAAAATAGTAGATACTTTAAGACTTTTAGTCAAGTAGTATTTTAATAGGTGACTTTTACTTTTACTGGAGTAATTTTCCAGTAAGGTATCTTTACTTTTACTCAAGTACGGCTTTTGGGTACTTTATACACCACTGCCTGGAATAAAACAGGAAGAGGCAAGTATCGCAGAGTGCCGTAAAAAAACTCTTGAGACGCATATTCTGAATGTGCTGTATACGTGTCCAAAAGATCAGAAAATCAGAAAATCAGAAGATCAGAAAATGATCAGAAAATGATCAGAAAATGCTCCATTTAGAATAAGGCCTAATCCATGTTTAAATGAGCCAAATTAGAGCAGGTAGGTCAGCGACGAAATCAGTGCACGGATGTGTGATCAATGTGTCTCGGACAATGGTGCAGGAAGGGGAGAGTGAATACATGGGGTAGCTTTTATGGCCTAAAGGCCCAGGTGAGCTTAATCAGCTGATCGACCCTGTGTCAGCCAGTCGACTGAGTGAGACCACCCCCGAGACATTAGGAGGGGTGTCGCATATCTAATAGTTAGCGAGACATTCCTGCAAAAAACTCCAATGCCCATCTCATTATGGTGCTTGCTGTCTGGGCGTCATCCAAAGTCATTCCCTTTACGTCCACCCATTAAGGAGGTTGCCTTGAAATAAACAACATGAAAGTATTTATTGTTGTATGGATCAAGTTTTGGCCACGCTACTGGGATGGTTTGTAGAAAACAGTCAGTCATTGGAATGCAAGGCAACAAGTGTTAAGATACAAGTGTAATACTGTGTGGCATCTGATCATAATTGCAGCCCATCCTTTACAGAAGTTCAAATAAATTATTAATCAAACAATTAGAGGTGAAAAACAGTGATGACCTAGAATACAGTTTCAGTTCAAAAGGCAGAAGTCCCCCACCTCCTGTTCCTTGGGCCCTAAAGCGCTTACCCTTGACATTTCCTGTGCTGGCAGTTCCTGCTGTGAATTTGGAGGGTGCTTCTCAGCACAGTGGGCGACCTGACACTGAGCAGATATGACATGTCAGAGCTCCACCGACTCCAATAGATTATATGATTATTAACAGGTGTACGGTGACACTGTGGTTGAAAGGCGTGATATGGACGAGTAAAAAGACACAAAAGAAGAAAAGAAATATGGAATAGCCACTTGTCTTTCCAATTTTGTGTTCATCTTCTCCTTTTCTTCCCGTCTTCATCTCTGGAATACGTATTTAGTTGAGAGCTCTTTTGGAGAGCAAGAGAATTAATTTGACCTATATGTTGCACCATTTCATTTTTCATTGAGAAATGTTTCATTGAGAAATTGGTGCACGGTGCCTATTAGACAGTTGATCCTCAGGTTCTACTTTGTTTTAGTCTTTGCCACAAGTCTGCATAAGCTCATGGAAATAAGCACATTTATGTGAGTAGTGCTTAAAGTGAGATCTTACTCAAAGTCAAGTAATAAGGTGATCATGTAGGGGAAGCACTAGTTTGTTTAAAGGTTAATAAAGAGGTTGAGTAAGTCTTAATTCAACAGGAAAGAGGTAAAAATAATACGATTTGGTGATAACTTTAACTGATTGAATAATGGTGGATCACAGTAAAAATGTTGGTCATTAAAAAAGTACATTGTATACATTCTGCATGACAAATCAAGTTTGCAATGTCAACTAGAAAATTTCGCAAGAAATTTTGAAAGTGTGGCTACTACTGCCGTAAGACGTCGCAATATATATACATTACCGGTAGTGAGATGTGTTATTGAGGTTATTGAGGTACATATATGCCAACATTAGCTGTGAGGACTTGATGGTGTCAATATGAATGGGACAGCACTTTGCTGCAACATATCACGTGATTACATAAAAAAAATATTGTGTACAATTGTGTATTTATTTTCTATTTAATACAATAATTCTCATTTGAGCTTTATGTTAAGATACAGTTAATTCATGGGGCTTTTATTTTGAAAGGGAAGACAGAAAGACAGACAGGTAGACAGACAAGAGGCGTTACAATGCCTTGGGACTGAATATCTCCAAGTCATATGTGTGTGCAGATTTTCTACCAAACCATCTGTTAAACCCCAGATTTAGAGGCAAAAACATGCTCAAATCTCTAATAGAGTACATTCACCAGAGAGGAAACGAGCAGCCGATCGCAATGGTATGCTTGATTATTTTTCTGGACTTAATGTGAGCGTCAGTGGAGCTGTTAGTCCTGATTCAAAGTGACATACATATGCGCGCGCACACGCGCGCGCGGCCGTATTAAAACGCGCGGACGTTCACGCGCGGACGTTCACGCGCACATAGACACACACACAGTCAGTTAACTTTGTCTAACACAAAGCTAATTTCTTGCTAGGAATCAAATTCACTTCTCTGTCTCTCCTCTATGGTCACGTGACCGTAATTACACACGCGCGCACACACACACACGCGCGCACTTAGACACACACACAGTCAGGATGTCAGCTGACCAACTGACAGTTCCTCCTGCGTCTGTGGCGCATGTCAATGGTTGCCATGGTAGCAGTCTTGATTAGCTAACTTGAAACACCTGTGTCACTGTCAGGGAGCAGAGACTTGACTGCTGATTTAATGACAAAACAACCTTTCAAACTATTGTATTTGACAGACAACCGTGAATCCCATCGCGAAAATAACGTAATCATGAGAAGCACAAGACTTCTGAGAACGTTTCCGTCTACTTAAATATTTGTAAGGATTTAGAAATGAGAGCGTAAATCCAGTTTATAAAGTGCTCACGTTTGTGTCATGAGAAAAAATTGTGGTTCGAATTAACATGGCGGTTGATGGAGCAGTTGGCCGGACTTCATGTCGCTTTCAGGCTTGCTGACAAAAAAGTATAAGTTTGTTGGATTCCACGACGCATGTGTACCACAAGCACAATATTTCCTACGTTTTGATGTATAAATTATGCCTCAAAAGTAAATATTGTGGAGTGAATGGCAAAATACAAATACAAATACAGGAGTTAGTAAAAAAATCATTCTCACTCTAGCGATGACATCACCACTCTAACCTGCCCCATACACACCCATTGTAAACTCTGAAATGGTCCCAACATTTTCCTAAACAATAATTACATGAAAACTGTGCTAGCTATCAAAAAATGTCCAATTGGGCAAATAAACTGCAGACTTTTGTCAACGTTTTAAACTTTAAATCATTTCTCTACGTTAAATTATGGCGAGTCACTGTGGGCAGAAAGCTGAGTGTTTTTTTTTCTCTCTTCACGCCGAAACCCCATTCAAGTGAAAGGGACAATTTCTCGCCGTTTTTCGCGTTTTTCGGGAAAACCGCCAGTCGAATCTCTTAGAAAAGTCATAGCACATGATTCCCGATCAAGCCGCACGTTTTGATGTATTTTTTACGCATGTGCTGGCAACGCTCGATACCCCATTCAAGTCAATGGGCCAATTTCTCGCCGTTTTCGGCGCTTTTCGGGAAAACCGCCAGTCGAATCTCTTAGAAAAGTCATAGCACACGATTCCCGATCAAGCCGCACGTTTTGATGTATTTCTTGTCTATGACCCCTGGAGCTGAAGCCACACTTAATAACAACAAGATGTGACAGTGGAGTGCTACATTTTAACTATGGCGTGATGATGGTGAGGCATGTAATTAATTAGCCAATCAAGCTTCTACTGATGAGACGGAACATTTTATCGGAAGTAACCGTTTGTGTGTCGCAGTGAGGAGACTGGAAACTGAAAAAAATATCTATCATGTTTCAGTCATGTTAGAGGTTGAACTGGTAGGGACCCTTTTATATCAGGAAAATCAAGAAAAAATCATGGTATAAATCCCCCCCAAAAAAATTTAAACATGTTAGGTATCAAATTGAACATAAAAATCAGGGCTACAATAATATATAATCCCCATGTACAACCTCTAAACACAACTCGAACAATAAATAGGATTAGGGGTTAGGGTTATTAGGTTAGGGTGTGGGCTTAAAGGGTTAAAGGCGTCATCTCGTTGCACCCTATTCTTCTGCAATGGTTTAATGCCACATGACTCATTTTGAAAATACTTTGCTGATTGTCTCTCAAAGGACCACCTGCTTGCCCCATACATTTCTTTAAAAAGGTCAAATGTGAATTTCTGTACAACAACCTTTTTATTTTGGCAAAATAGTATATACAGAAGTGTTGACTTTTAACTTTGATCAGCAAACTTTTTCATTTTCAAACTTGTAGTCTTCAGCCCCAACCGACTCTGACTGAAGTGACATGATTTCTGGTCATTTATCTCACTTCTCAAATGTCCCTCTGGAGAGACTAAAATCCTTTCACATTTTCACATATGCCGTAGCGCTCACCAACACCTGGAAACAAATAGGTGGCATTTATGATGAATTTTCTAAAACTGGATCCAGCTAAATTAAGCATTACCATTCACATATGGTTGGAATATGAAATCATAAGCAACAGCTGTCGGGAACACTACATCAATGAGGATCCTGGAAAAGAGAAAGGCCTTCGCTGAACAGAAACCTGCATATGACGACTTCTTGTAATATATCGCCGAAGAAACTTCCATCTGCTGAGGAAAAAACGTATGTAAATGCATATGTATTTACTAATAGCCCCCCAAACTCATATTTTTTGGGATTGCTTATGAAATTATATCATACCTTGTTCTAAAAATGGACTCAAGGTCCACATAGAAGCTTTTTCAAGAGCTTTAATGGGGAACTTCAGGCAGTCAGGTGTTCCATATTGCCATACCAGGTAGCGTTGTACACTGTTGTTGTCGTAGCTATACCTTCAAAAAATTATGCACCGTAATTCGTAGATATCCTACGAAATGTATTCGTATGCTATCTATGTGATAAACGAGGGTGTAAGGGTATAAACAAGGGTGTATAGAGACCGCAAAAACACACAGAGCTTGTTGCCTAAACCCAACCGAGTAGCTTCCTGTGAAGATGGACGTTTATTCTGAAAAGACTGTATGCACGTAACGGGCAGAAATAGACTCATGTGGCTGTCTTTCGTAGGAAACCGTTGTATTCGGATACGTTGTGCAGTTTCACTGAGAAACAATGTGCCAGAAGGACACCTCCCCCCAAACACATTCCTTCTTCTCTTCGGTGTGGAGGAACATGAAAGTGTAAGTGCAGGACTCTGAGGCTAGACTGAGACTCTTCCACATGACTGCTCAGTACAGTGTGGAAAGTGCTACAGCTTAAACGTCCTGGGCAGGGCCGGCGATTGCTATAGGCGAACTAGGCGACTGCCTAGGGCGACAAATGGGTTGGGGGCGCCCTCACAGCGCACATTTCAGCACTGTGAGCAATTCGCGACTGGGGGGCGCTGGCTCCCGCGAGCAGGGACGATTCAGCTGTGAGTTTTCTCATCAAGTACACGCATATCGTTACATCAAAGATGTTCTATTACGGAGAAGACAACAACTCGGCCAAAAATCTGATTTTTTTTTTTGTCGAGAAAACGGGACGCTGATTGGCCAAGACTCGACACGTCACATCAAAGATCTTCTATTGCAAAGATGGCTCACTCCAAAAGAAAAAAATCGTTTGTGCGGTCTGAAAAATGTGCGCGATCTGAAAAATCTATTGCGCGGCCACTTTGACTGTCAAACCTGGTTAACCATAGTTATTCCCTATACAGCTTGTATCATGTTTTGAGGTTTGTTCAATAAATATATTTGGAAAAAGAGTGTTTTGCACAGTTTATAGAGTTAATTTAATCCTAACTTTGAGTGTGTAATAAATTATTTAAAATAATAAAAAAGAAAATGTTCTGAAACTATTCTGGTGTTTGTTGTCCGTTCACCATTTATTGTTGAACTGCAATGTAGAATAGTAGAATTATAAGTGGGTGAAGAACTGCTATGCAAAGTAAAGCAGTTAAGTTAATATATGTCTCTTCAGTGATGTAAAGTATTGTGTGTGTGTGTGTGGGGGGGGGGGGCGCAAAACTCAATCTCGCCTAGGGCAACCAAAGGGCTAGAGCCGGCCCTGGTCCTGGGTGTTTTATGGTCACTTCCCTTTGAGAGCCTGCACGCTGAGAAGGACGGGGAAATTTAAGAGGTCAACGTTGAGATGTGTGCACACATCCTGTACACTAACCTGGTGCGGTGCACAGGGAGAACATATGGCGGAGCCTGTCCTGATATACTGGGCAAGCTGCTGGTTAATAATAAGGCGGTCAGAGGGCATGAGAGTGGCATATAACATGACACAAGATGCTAATACTAGCAGAGGAGACAAAACGCCATCTGCAAACCACCAAACCACTCCGCCTCTGATGGTGGAAGGTATGCCTTAAGATATTCTGACGACGCGTCCCAGCTGGAGTGGATATTGCATTTGTGCTGTACCATTTGTCAAATCAGTACCTACCTGGTGGCCGATGTAGCAGTGGTAACAGTAACAGTGGTGGGAATAGCACACCACCGTGGCATATGTCACAGCTGATTGTGACTTGACGCTTGGTCAGTGGGGGATGCGCGTCCGATACCGAGGCACCGCGATGTCAAGTCACAGCGATGTCGTCGACGCGCCACTTTACTGACACGTTGAAATTCCACTCACCAGTTCCACATTCCCTCAGAGGGATGAAAATGGGAGAAGCTATTCTCAAAAATGAAAATGACGGCAAAAGAGTTTTAAAGTTATTGTAAAGTATTGTAGGCAAACTGAGTAGGCTTGAATGACAATAGAGGTCATTCTCAGCTATACCAGGTTATATGTCGCAAAAATTATAGAAAATAAATATCCTACAATGTAGTAACGTGTTGAAGTCAACAGTAAAAGTGACCTATGACCAATTAGAGGGGATGGAATGGTTTTTGCAGCTGATGTCATGATAAGAGACGAATAAGGGAAAAATACCGACTGAATCTGAAGCATAAAATACTACTGTGCCAGCAGACCGCATTGTGAAAACACTGGTCGTGGTTTCACTGTGAACCCGGGATTTAAAGCAGGACATCGAACACTCTCAAGAACATCAATGATCTTGTGTTTGGGGCCCGGATCAGAGAGACGGGGAGACTGTTTCAAGCGAGGGAATCACACTGAGGAGGATTTGGGTGACAAACAATTGAAGCGGGTGTATGTTCCCGACAAGTAGCGCGTCTGTAGCTGCTGTCAAACATCTTTTCTTTTCTGGCACTCGTGTCTTCATGTATATTTTTTTACAGTTGGGCCATCATTTCAGTGTATTAATGATTTTTTTCATTTGTGAAAAAGGAGATATTTATTATCCTTCTGATGTTTAATAATGATGACCTACAGAGATGGTTTAGACGAAAAACCGGAGACACTATATGAACAAGTATATAGTTAGGGCTGGCTCAGGTTTGCCCTGGTCCAGCCCCTAAATATGCTGCTATAGGCCGCTGGGGGACATCTTAGGATACACTGAGCTCCTCTGTCCTCTTCTCTCTCATTTTCTCCTCTTCTTTCTCTCCTTCTGGATGAATTCATGTCTCTCCAATGCACATTACTGTGATTTTGGGCTATACAAAATAAACTGAATTGAATCCCTGTGGCCCCACCCAGAGACATTCTGGTTCGGGGGAGGGGAGGAGCCGGTGGATACATGCATTTATTTCTCTCATGACTGTTTTCACCCGTGTCTCTTGAGTGCACAGCACCAGCAACCAGACTTTGAAGGAAAGAGCTGCTGGCATGAGCAACACTGACCGAACGTCTCTTTAATGATTGAAGAGGTGCCTCGCTGTGAGGGACAGAACAGTAAACTGGCTCTAAGGCTTTCTGCAAGGCTGGATTTTGAAAGGGCTACAACCAAACAAGAATGTTGTGGCTTGCAACTTGCTATTATCCAATAGAACACATCCTTTTCAAGCTCAATAATGGATGTCAGCCATCTATCGGGGTATAAACAGATGTCACCAAGCTAACAGAGCGAGTGGGGGAAAAAAGTATTTCTAGAGGAAGAACAAATGTTCATAGCAGCATATTATGCCCAATGGAAACTACCAGGAAGTATTTCAGCATGCACACACACCGTGCACAGCCCTCCTCCGTGAACAGAAATAAGCCTTTAGCACCTTTTAATGTATGTTCCTCTCACATTTCAATTTTCACAGCTTGCATCTTCCCAACAGCAAACTGCCAGGCCTGTCCTCTTACACAAAGCCAGGCTTTCCAAGGAACACATGTTTTGAGCCAAGTGGCGACAGTCCAGTAAATAAAACATGGATCTCGCTGAAGTGCCTCATGCCGCATGCGGCGCAGTGCGCTCAGACGTGAAGGCAGCCGTAATGGTGCTGGACTGCACAGCACTACGACTGTAAATAAATCTGCAGAGTATTTTTTTAACACATTTACTCTGTGAAAAGTTGAACAAAAAAAGATTTGGTGAGAATTTGTTTTGGTATGTTGCATAATATAAGCCAGAGAGGCAAACCGATTTTTAGTCTGATGCAAGATAATTTAGCTTTTTGCCCAGATTTATAGATTATTTTCTATTTATATCCGTGATATTTCATGCTAATTATATACTTATTATGTACATTTTTGGCCAGTTACTACTCACTAGAAATGTGTGCTCAGTAGAGTAGATCTATGCCAGGTGTGTGTGCAATGAATATTTGTTATGTTTGATTGAATGTGTTCAAACCATAAATGTCCAACTCTCCCGTCTATGCAAGAAAGCGTATCAGACGCTCGCGTTTTCATCCATGCCTGTGGTTCTGCCAAGTGAAGGCGATGTGGAAGTGTATTAAACTTGGGTTCTCTCTGCTGAGCAGCAGGGGGCGTCTGATTCGGTTGCAAAAATAAGTCTGGTTGTATAGAAGTCTATGAGAAAATGACTCTACTTCTCTCTTGATTTATTCCCTCAGTAAACATTGTGAACATGAGTTTTATGGTCTCAATCTCTAGTTTCAAGTCTTCTTCAATTAAGCAATAAGGTACGAGAGGCAGTACTGTATCGTGCAATAATGTACAGTTCAAGGCAAAACCTTGAACTGTACATTATTGTAGATACAGTACTGCCTCGAGTACCTTATTGCTTTAATAATACTTTATAAATAGTAATAGTAAGCTGCCTTTCAGCACAAAATAGTTGTAGCCGGCAAAACGTTGTGTATCGCATTTCAGCGACAGAGAAAATAGTCCTGTATGTGTACGGGACGCACATACGGGACTATAAAACTGACTGCCTGGTCAGTAAACCGCAGGTTGAAAGCAGGGTGGAAGATGACCCTCAGCCACCGATGTAAAGAAGTGCTCTCGCTGCTTCTGTCCGTCTTTTCTCCGTCATTTTTCTCCTCCATGATGTTTAGAGAACTTGCGTCGGGAAATTACCGACGCAAGTTATCAGAGCGTTATCTGCTCTGCTCCTGATTGCAGGACCTCGAAACATGGAAGCCAAAATAAAAAAAAAGAAGTTCCGTTGCCTTTTCGCAGCTCGCAACGTCAATACTTTACAAACAGTAAAGTCCTACTAATGGAAGATTCGTACAGTGTCTACGGTTACATACGTGGTACTGAGCGAAATCCGCCTTTGTTAGGGGTACTAAATTAGTTAAATAGTGAAACGTTATAATCGCTCAGTCATGTTGAGAAGCTTACGAAATTACGCAATTATAAAAATATGATTATTTTTTTTTAAATGTAGTCCATCGTTTCTCTTCTCGCAAGGGTTTACAGTACTTTAGCCATTTAAATGTATTAGATCGGACCTGTGGATGATGATCTAGAAGCGTTTGAGTTTTATAAAACTCACTTCTTCATTTTCGAAAAATCTGTAAAAAAAAAAGCTCTGGCGGATGAGGTTAAGTGCGCACTGATATGGAACGCTCTAAATGTAAACAGGCTGTACAGTACTTTATGGCTGAATAAAGTACACCCCGCGACTCACTCTCAACCAATCAGAATGCTTGATTTGATCTACCCGTATTATAATTCAGCATAATATTCATTTCACACAGAGTATGCTTTAGGGCGGGGCTTACTTTTATTGACAGGTTGCTGCTGCTACCAGAGACATATACGTCACAAAAATGGTAACTTTTGTTCTTTGGTTGCTAAAAAAACAAAATGCTGACAGCTGTAATCCAAGATGGCGACTGCAAAATCGCCAAACTTGAGGCTTCATAACTACAGTCCACAAACCAATGAGTGACGTCACCATGACTACGTCTACTTCTTATATGCAGTCTATGAATGGCCCCATGAAACAGTCCATCAAAAATATAAGGCTGATGGATATAGCAGTATGGGAGATGAGCCATACAGACACAGATGCACACACGGAATACATGTCACATCTCTAATTAATGTTATCAATGTTCATAAATGTGTTTAATGGTATATCACTAAATGAGATGAATATATTTCAGCTTCCATAGGGGGACATAATAGAAAAGGTTTGGAAACTACTGCTATATGGAGAGTGTGGCACAGAAAAAAGAAAAAACTTTGCTTTTACTTTTTTACTGATCGGCCATTATCCAACTCGTTAATGAATCACACTCGCCCTTGGCCAATCTCACTCTCCAAATATGATTCATTAATATCTTTTGACTAGTTTATTGAATCACTTTTTCAAAAGTGTTAACCTTGACAATGTAATCTGAAATGTTTGTACTTGTAAACTGGTCTGATCTGTGAGCAAATGAGGAAACGGTTCTCCCCGCAGTGGGTTCTGCAGCACCGATCACAAAACCTCGATCACAAACAATCAGAAACGTCATCCTCGAAAGAAAAAGAAAAAAAACGGTCCAAAACAAGCGCCTCAGGTACTTAAGAGCACCGACTTGTCGACACCACTACCGAGTCTCTTTAGCCGAAAGTGTTTGGCGGCTAAATGCAGCCAATCTTGACCAGTGCCGCGCGTTGAGGGGCTGTAGGCAGTGAGATGTGGTGCGTTGGGAAGGAGGCGCTTGTTGTGCCGCGGAGCACTTCCTGTGTCAGTCTGATGACGACTGTGTGTGTGTGTTTATATACTCAGACTCCCGCTGAGAGCCAACCTGCTCCTCAGATGGCGGCTCTCCGTCTCCGACTTCAGTCTCTGCTGATGTCACTCTCTTTTCTTTCTCCGCCGACGTCGTTTTCTTTTCTTTCTTTAATTTTTTCGGCCTTGCAGTCGTTCATCTTCCCTCTCCTTGTCCCTTCTCCTCACCCCCACTTCCCCTCTCCTCCTCGCCCTTGTCGTCACTCTTCCTCTCTCTCGTGCTCTATCTCTTGTGTTTTCCGTCAGAGTGATACAGGCGCTCAGCACCTCGGCCCCACTCATCACTGTGACAGCCACAACCGCCTGACAAGAGGAAAAACAAATTCCACTGCAACCGCCGGATATTAATGGACTGAGCTGTATTTTTCTTGTCTTGTCTTTTCTCTCTCTTTTTTCGTTGGGTTGGGCTCCTTATGCAAGCACACAAATGACAGAATCAAGTAGTGGCTGCACTTTGCAATAAAAACACACAAAATCCTGACAAGATGAGTAAAAAGCAAATCATAAACCAATCAATAATTAGATTAGAAGTGCGAAATAACTCAGAGTGAAGGAATAAATAGCAGATATAAAGTTACCCATAAACAGTGTCCAAAATATTTGATATGCTAAATGCAGTGAGTTCAATTAAAGAATGAACAGCAACAATCCCTATACAGGTCAACTTTATGACCTTTTAACTCATATCAAAGAGATGGATCTGTTGATTTGCTGCCTCAGCAGTTTTGATAGTATCCATAGCACTTATAGCTCCACACGTCTCCAGGCCGGCGTTGATGTCTCTGCTCTGTAGCTCGGGCGGTGGGAGCTCAAAGAGGTCGGGGTTCGTCTTCAATCGGCAGACTGAACCCTTTTCTCCTCCAGTCAGCATGTCTCCTCGGGCACTGAAACCCAAATTGCTCGCGAATGCCGTGACATCAGTGTATGAATAGGTGTAAACGATGACATGTAGTCTGAGTGTTCGGAAGTCTATACAGAAAAAAAAATGAATAGACTCTATAAAGCAAGTCCATTTACGATTTGCCATTCACAAGTTTGTATACAGCACAATGAGAGTCTGCTTAACCCCCTCTCTGGACTACAAATGCTGGTGCAACATGTAGTGTTCAAACATGGCGTCCCGCAGGGCTTTTTCCTCATCTCCCATTCTGTTCTCCATCCAATACAAACATCATTTAACTGAAACACTGACAAGCTGACAGATGAAGCGGCCCCAGTGGCCACCTGCCTGCCAGCAGATCTCCAGCATGCGTACTATCCGATCACCCTCTTTGGAGCTGAACTGTGCGGTGGGAGGAAACTCGTCCCGGGGATGCCGCCCACCAACTGTTCGAGCCCCTGGAATTAAAAGCTGGTTGAGCAGATGGGGGCGACTCATTGAGTCAATTCTTCACCTTTCACACTATCTTGGTACATCTTTCTCACTTTGGAGTAATTACAGTCCACATGTTCATGGGGAAGGCTTCTAAATCATTCATGAGAGATGGCTGCTGGGAGCTAGAACGCGAGGGAAGTCCGCTTCAGATCTGTAACAAAGCGGTAATGTGTTTTACGGCATCCGGGCTTCCAGAGAAGAGGGGGAATGAGTCAAGTGACCTATTTGTCTCTGTTAGCAGATTTTTACAGGGTTTTACAACGCAACATAAAGCTAAAAAGTCCTCTGCATGGTTGTAAAGCTTTAGAGAGAAAACAATAATGTAGAAAAAATTATGTATACTGTAATCGTTTAACATCAAGCTGGTAAACTTGCAGGCTCATTTTCTGCCGCTGCAGCTGCTGTCTACAGTATATAGCTCTGACCCCAGCTCAACGTCAGTATCCACCTGCGGGCTCCAGCTCTTTATGGTTCTCCGAGGAAGGATTGTATTGATCCCTCCCTGCTTATACTGTGGCTAGTTTAAAAGAATATCTGTATGAATGAGACGGCTAAATCTCTGTCAAGACTGTCAATTTATTTGATGGCGCCTTCTGGCATAAAATAATTGATATTTCTCGTACTTCGTATGTGACACCAGTGGTATTGTTAATCACAGTGTCACTCTAAACCAGGGGTCAGCAACCTTTCCTATCCAAAGAGCCATTTTGCCATTTTTTTTTTCCCACCAAAAAAATGTCTGGAGCCGCAAAAGCTATTTGATATCACAGCTTATACAGATATATACAAAAACTATAGTTTGTTGTATTTATGACATTATAGAACAAGAATAAAGACAATTCTTGACATTGTATTGCTATTTTACCTGTTTATAACTTATCAAACTCTTATGAAGAGAGAAAAAAAGTCATGTGTCGGCCTACATTGAGGTCAATTAAGATGACCACTTTGCAAACTTTAACTCCTATCAATATTTGTAGCTGAAGTGGTAGAGTGTTCGTCCTTGGACTGCAAGGTAGCAGGTTTGGTCCCCACGTGAGGTTATTTTAAAACGCATATCTTTTGTTAAGACTGAGTGTCCACACTCCGCCACACTCCCGAGGACGGATCCGTCTTTACTAGCAGACACCTCACTTTCTCATGAGCTGCCACAGAACCAGCAGCAGTGGAGGAGTTTGCAGACTTGATCCACTTCCTGAAAGTCTATTTACTTTGCTCAGTTTGCTGCAGCAGTTGAGGAATCGCTCTTCTTCCCTCTTCTGCAGCTTGATACTTTTCAGCAGATGCTGTGTGTTTGTTCTGGAAGAGTCTTTCAACATTACATGTTTTGTTGTTTGATAATTTCTCGCCACATATCAAGCAGACAGGTCAGACAGCAGTGAGAGCAAAGTAATGTCCACAGAATTAAACTCTACTTTTCTCCGGGACTTTTATTGTATTTTTTTTTTTATCAGTTGATGATAAAGGGTGGAGCTCTGGGAATCACGAGTCGCCACCTGCAGGGGAAGCTGCTTTGACAGCGACATGGCAGGATGTGATGTGCATTTTAGTAAAATAAATATTTAAAATAATTTTTTATTTTCAGTGACCCAATATCACCTCAAACTCCAAGATAGGAGGAATTCCCTTTGAAAGATTTTCCACTTGGCAAAAAAAGAAAAAAAGTTATTTTTCTCTTTACAAAGCCTCAGGGAGCCGCGGGTTGCCGACCCCTGCGCTATACAAAGACCACATTCCCTGTGCATGCATATTATCATTGTAACTGTGCATATGCAGCAAATAGGTAGCATTGTGTCATTTTGTATCATTTCTACAGCTATACATATGGCTCTTTCAGACTGCCATCCAATCGTAACAATGTTCAAAGAATACATTGATACTTGAGTATAAAGTAGCGTGCATTGCTTTTAGCTCCAAAGCCTCAATGGATGGCTGAATTCAACAAACCATGTGACTTTGACGATAGGTGTTCCCATCCCACATGGTTGACCATGCAGGTCCCATATGGATTGACTGTACTGCTCGTAAAATACATTAAGATACTGTAAACAGGTTTACTGTAAATGTTAAATTATCATTTGGATCCACTAATGGTGGCAATGATGTTGCGGAACAGGTCTTCCTGAGTCGTTCGTCATCTGAAATCAGTTTTGTAGAGCGATGTCTGGTAAAGGTAGCATATTTCCTTGGCCACATTTATTTCTGGTAATTGTCTCAAACCGCCTGCGGTGATAATTGTATCCATGTTCAAATTTGACGAGAACTTTTCACTGCATGGCGCCTCCTCAGAAGTTCTCTTAAAAAATGTAAAAAAGGAAGTTTTGCTGCTCAGCAAGTTTATTGATATAACATATACAATAATTCTCTTTGTGGCATATCATTACAAAACCACTAGCTCCATTTTAATTGCTTAAATTTGACATTTTACCAAACCAATGATTATAAAATGGAACGAGCCTCAGCGAGTAATAATTTACAACAGTGAGCTAATGAAAAGCACAATCTTTGCACACATGTAGCAGAAAGATTTCTTCATTCAATTAAAATCAAAGACCGTGCGGATGGAGGAAAGCCCAACAGACGCACACATCACACCATGTGCAGAACATGAAGCAGCGTGTGTTCACCGTGGGGGTGTTATTGAAGGACTTTGTCAGAGAAGGCAGAAAACAAACAGTATTTCATTTCAATAATGTATTTATAATGTATATGTGCAGACCTTTCTGGGGGAGAAAATTGCTTCCCCCTTTACAAGCAGTAGGCCTGTTGTATTATCTGCAGCGTAAGTCTGTCAGTACACCTATACTGTAGGAGTTCCCAATTACACCAATTTAATTTGAAAGAGAACACAAATGTAAATAAAAGTAAAAAGAGCACAATCCCCCCGTCACAATTAATTTGCAGCGGGAAGTCATCCCCATGTTAAGTTGTTCCCAACCCGCTAACCGTATCCTCTCCGGCTTGTTGCCCTGGCGCTAGAAAGCCGTTGGTGTTGATAACCAGCAGATGCAGAGACCCAGGCCCGTGTTCAGAACAAAATTAATCTGAGACTTTATTATTTAAGCTCCTAAACTCTGATGTCCAGAACAACCGATTTCTCTGATGCATCTGAATGATTAATTTGTTGTTGGAAGGCTGGAGCCGCATTGTTGCTGTTCTTTCTGCAAAAAAGAAAAAAAAAGAAAAGTGCAGGAAACTTTGAATGTCAGCAACAGTATAAGAGTGGCTGGTGCCACCTTTCCTCGTTCAGTTACAACAGCGAATGGCAGTGTGGAAAATGTCAAAGGGCGTGTTGCCCAATTCAAATATGGACTGTTTTAAATCCCTAAAGAAGAAGCTGCTGACCGGTGTCATTTGATCTCCCGTATAATTAGCTCCCCGTCAAACACCCTTTGCATTTTCTATTTTTTTATTATATTGCTTTTGCGTCTATTCCTCTCACACGAGCATTGGAGTGGCCTGGTAAGAGATTAAGACCATAGTAAAAGCCGCGGTCCACTGGCTTTGCAAATTGCTCATGTCGCTTAGCATTTCAGATGGTACAGAGTCAGTGGAAGGCTGAAAAGTAGCCTTCTAACCTGCGTAGCCCCAGCACACAAACGGCCTAGGAGGAATTCAGCTACATCCTGAATACGAGCCAGTTCTGCCTCAGTTCTTCCTCAGGTTTTGGTAGATGAACTGAAGGTTGGAAGGAGGGAATGCTCTTTCCCCGTCAGAACTTCAATAAGAATTACCTTTTTTTTATTGTATACACAACATATTCCCTGATTTTCCTCTCCTGGATCACAGGCAAATAGCGCCACCTTGAGCGCTGTGTGTGAACTGTTGAAGATGTGTCGAGAGGCTCGCTGATGCATCACAGACACATTCCAGATATCCAGCATGCAAGATATCGGGACCTGTCAAGAGTCTGCTGGGGAGCTACAGCCAGGCGGCTTTTCAAAGTTGGTTTTGCCGAGTGAAGCCGATGCAGAAGTGTCTTAAAAATGGCATTCTCTCTACTGGCAATCAGGAGGCGACTCATCCGGTTGCAAAATGAAGTCCGATTGTATCAAAGTCTATGAAAAAATTACTCTACTTCTCCCTTGATTTATGCCCTCAGTTTATGGTCTCAATCTCTAGTTTCAAGTCTTCTTCAATACAGCATGATGTTCATTTAGTAAAATATGGTCCATTTAGAGTCAAACAGACCGTAAAGCAGGCTATTCTTTAGGGCGGGGCTACTTTTTGATTGACAGGTCCGGTCTGGGTGTTTGTTTTCGGTTTCATGAAATTTAAATGTAACTTTTTGTTCGCCGATACATTTCTCACTCAGCATTGGGTTGTATTTAGCTCCAACCTCTCGTGTCACTTTTGGTTGTGAAGAAACACGATGGAGACGGCAAAACAGTCGAACTTGAGGTTCGGAACCCAAAGTCGACAAACCAATGCGTGACGTCCACAGGACACGGGTTGAGGGGAACTCGCCCGTAACTGCTCTGCGTTGCATTTGCAACATGGACCAAAGTCTTCAAGACACCCGATAATAAGACAGTGAGTTGTGCATTGTGAACACTGCAGCAATCGCACAGCTTTGAAGGTCCTGTAGTGTGAACGTGGCTTTAGTCAACTGAGAAATTCTAGTCGGGGGAATGTCTTAGAAAATCAATTCATCCAAAAGCAGCACTTAGGCCAAATAGTCCAAGAAAATAAAGCTGCACCACATTGATCAGACCGGTTTTCTACACCTTTTCCCTCAATTGACTTCCAATGAGAGGAAGATGCAGTGCACAAAAACAGCAATAATTACACATTGGTCCAGGATGCCCTCAGAGGGAAAATGATCAATTTAAATATATGAGTACACTCTTCAAGCAGACCCATTGTTTTTTAATATACTTATCTTCAACATTAAAGTTTGATGAAGAGGGAGCTGAGCCGGAAGGCGAAGCTCTCCATTTACTGGTCGGTCGACGTTCCAACCCTCACCTATGATCACAAACTCTGGGACAGAAAGAACGAGGTCTCGGATACAAGCGACCGAAATGAGCTTCCTCTGTAGGGTGGCTGGGCTCAGCCTTAGAGATAGGGTAAGGAGCTCGGACATCAGGAGGGAGCTTGGAGTTGAGCCACTGCTCCTTCGTGTCGAAAGGAGTCAGCATGAGAATCTGAGAATCGGCAAAAACAAAGTTACAACCACACTTACAGGATTTTCACTGGTTTGGAAAGTATATTTCCTGTATTTCATTTTACTCTATCCTGCTGAATACTTTGTGAGATTGTCTCCCATGCTTTATCTCACTTGTTGTTGGACAAACTGCACAGCATCAGCTTTATCTCACAGTGAACATTTTCTCATTGACGCTGCTGTGTGCGTACAAAGTCATTACAACATTACTAATGTGAGAACTGTCTGTCTACTAAAACACACACTGGTTACTGGGCTAATTAAAGAGCAGTGGAGTCCACAAACTTTTACCTAACATTTAATTGTTAAATTGCACACCAATGCAATAATTGTCAAATAATGTGGTTTAAATCATTTTAATGATTGGCTATTGCAATCTAATTATGCTTCAGGCAGATAACTGGAGTAATTGCAATATGTGTGTGCTGAACCTACAGCATATATTATAAAAATTGTGTTCCCAGCTTTGATCAAAGAGAATACATTTCTTGTATTTTTCATTTAATTTTCCATTTTCAATGAATATTTTCCGTTGAAAGTCCAATATTCACTTTATTTTTAGCTCCGTTTGGGTCTCCACCAGCTCTTGAGAAAAAAACAACGGTCTTGAGCTGCTAAACACTTCATTATGTTCACCAGCTGATCTCTAACTGTGTCCGTCCAACACGTTCTTACTCCCAACTCCATGAATCCCAAAGTCTGGTCAGTAGCCCTCTGCTTTAAACTACGATGATCACAGTACCTAGCGAGTGTCAGTTTCTCTTCGTTACATGCACGGTGTCTTTTCAAAACAAACTTCCAACGTGGGCTTACTTACTCAACTAAAGTACTTGGTTGGGCTCAAGAAAGGATGGGAGTCTGGGTTATCATCAAGTACATGTGTTACTTAAAATAAATTCCGTAACAAAACTAGGGTTGAATTAAACCCGTCCATCCTCCCATCCCACTCCATCCTCAGTTAACTTTCAGCTAGGGTACAGTGGGTTCATTGGAGCTTTCAGGTTGAAAACAGCGGTCTGCCTATTAACCAGGTTGATGAGTTTGCAAGCTGAAAAAAAAAGGAACAAAAACAGGCTAAAAGACTCTGTCAAGGGAAGTGCAGAGTTCGAGTGGGTTCATCACCACACTCAACCCATTTCACAGTGTCTGTATGTACATCATTTGATCCATTGTTGAGATAAGTGTTGATTGAAGCAAATAAAAAGATAAAACAAATACAAATAAAACATAGAAAGATAACAGCGTGGAATGAAATGTTTGAGCGTGCAAATTAGCTCTTTATGCTTTAGATATGATTGTATATGCACAAAAGAAAAGAACCCTCCGTCCCTGAATCACACCGCGAGACAGCAAACACCAACTGGGACCCATTTCCACACAGTTGTTAGATTTTTTTTTTTTTACAATTTTGTGTATGTGCAAAAAGAAACGTGCAGAAACCAACACTTAGTCTGTCCTTTGCCACTGCTCATTCTCACTAACCGCTATTAATATTTGCAAGGTCGTTGTGGCAAATAAAATATTGCCTTTTAATTGTTGTGTCTGGGGAATGGCAAACAAGGGAACAAAAAGGTTAAAGAAACCAGAAAACAAACATCACGCTCCATTTCCCGGCATCCATCCCTTGAGCCCCGGAGGCTCTTCCTCTCTTTTTCCTACAACACGCAGATTGGTACAAACAACTCTGAACTGTAACAAAGCCTGTTATGCATTCCACAATCTCGTGTTGATGTTAGTCCATGCTTCCGCCACACTCCACTGGACTACAAAATTGGACCATGAACTGAAAAAATTGCTTTGGGTACAGAGAAGTATGCAAAAAAAAAAGAGAAAAAAGGAAAGGGGTTTGTGTGCGGTCCGATGTTTTATTCAAGCAGGAGTCAAATTGGTGGTGAGATATGACAGCTTGTGTTGTTTACAAATCTTTGTCAATTTGTTGAGCTCGAAAAGAGCATGACAGCTCATTGGCTGCTTTTCTGGCAGCTGAAATGGCTCTGACAAGAATTGGGATTGGATGAAGGACTCACAAGCAATATGTATAAATCTCTTGGACGAGGTTCAGCAGCGGTGGACATAATGCATCTCGGAGTGTAGACGTTCTAAATCGTATTAAAGGGACAGCTCGGGTGTTTTGAAGCTGGGTTGTATGAGGCACTTATCCACAGTCTGAGTTTTACCTAAAGCTGCCAAGGGCTGCACACAGCAGCAAAACAGAGTAAGACCCAAACGCCAAACGTGATGAACCCCACAGCCCCCATTTTAGGGAGCATAATTGTCCTTCATGTGTCCATATGTTAATTAATCAATAACAGACATATTTATGTCCCATTGCAAATTAAACGGCACAGCCTACAAGAGCATGTAAATCAATTTGATATGCTTAAAACACAATCATAAAAATTAACACTAACCATAATCTGGAAATCTGATTGTCACTTCCGACGGTAAGCGTATTGCGTCACTTCCGGTTCCACCGTGTGTGTTGATAACGTACTTGTCTCAGCTCCAGCTAAACCGAGCTAATTGTGTGATATTCTCCAGTACAAGCGCCTGATCACCTGTTGTACATCTTTCACATCTAAACACTCAACTCTCTTCTTCTTTTAGCGGCTCACCGCCTGCATCTAACTGTCCTGTTTTCACTTTGCTTGTTCTGATAATCGTTAGCTACCTCACTTAGCCTAGCAGCTAGCGATGTCTTCCTCCTCTCCCTCTTCTGCTCTCTCCTGCTCAGCGTGTCACATGTTTAGCTATTCCCCTGCCTTCTTTAATGATAACGATACATGTAAGAAGTGTAGTTTATTTGCTAGGTTGGAGGCAGGTCTCAGTGGGTTAGATGCACGGCTCCGCACCATTGAAGCTCAGACGTTAGCTACGTTAGCCATCCCAACTCCCATAGTCGGTGCGGACCAACTAGCTTTAGCTTCTGATAACGTTAACTGTTCCCCGGCAGCCCCCGAGCAGCCGGGGGACTGGGTGACTGTACGAAGGAGGCAGAAGCCGGGATCTAAGCAGTCCTCTGGACACCGCCACCCTCTTCCCGTTTCTAGCCTCTCGCCACTCAGCGGCACTGAGAAACCAACCTTGGTTGTCGGGAGCTCAATTGTTAGAAGCGTGAAGATTGCGAAACCAGGGACCACAGTCAAATGTATTTCTGGGGCCAGGGCGGGCGACGTTGAGTCCTATTTAAAACTGTTGGCTAAAGACAAACGTAAATACAGTGAGATTGTAATACACGTCGGCTTTAATGACTCCCGGCTTCGCCACTCGGAAGTCACTAAAATCGGCGTGGAGTCGGTGTGTGCTTACGCCAAAACAATGGCGGACTCGGTAGTCTTCTCTGGCCCGCTCCCAAACACGGTGACTGATGAGATGTATAGCCGCATGTCAACTTTCCACCGTTGGTTGTCACGGTGGTGTCCAGCAAACAATGTGGGCTTCGTAGATAACTGGCGGTCTTTCCGGGGAAACCCAGGTCTGATTAGGGGTGACGGCATCCATCCCACTTCGGATGGAGCGGATCTCCTTTCTGCAAACATGACCAAGCTTATTGGTCGACTTCGTGCATGACAGACCAGGAAGCAGAAGCAGAGTTGTAGTCTTACACCCTTCTCTGCACTTCCTGCATTTTCTTTAGGGCAGCTGCCCATCTTTAACTCTATAGAGACTGTGTCTGTCCCACGGCCACTTAAATTAATTAAATCAAAAGTAACCAAAAGAGGAGTTATAGAAAACAACCTCATAAAGGTTAACACCACTACTGCAATAGTGCAACACGATAGGATAATTAAATGTGGACTCCTAAATATTAGATCTTTGTCTTCTAAAGCTGTATTAGTAAATGAATTAATATCTGACAACCATATTGATGTATTTTGTCTTACTGAAACCTGGCTGAGACATGAGGAATATGTCAGCCTAAATGAATCTACTCCTCCAAGTCATGTTAATATGCACATTCCTCGAGACACCGGCCGAGGAGGTGGAGTAGCTGCCATCTTTGACTCGGGTCTGCTGATGGGTCCTAAACCTGGATTGAGCTGCAACTCATTTGAAAGCCTCGTTCTTAGTATTTCACATCCAACCTGGAAAGCAGTACAGCCGATTCTGTTTGTCGTGGTATACCGAGCACCAGGTTTGTACTCCGAATTTATATCAGAATTTTCTGAGTTTTTGTCAAGTTTGGTCCTTAAGTCTGATAAGGTTATTATTGTAGGTGATTTTAATATTCATGTGGATGTTAGCAATGATAGCCTTAGTGTTGCATTTAGCTTATTGTTAGATTCGATTGGCTTCTGTCAGAGAGTACAGGAACCGACTCACTGCTTTAACCACACCCTCGACCTTGTTCTTACATATGGCATTGATGTGGAGCACTTAGTAGTGTTTCCACAGAACCCTCTTTTATCAGACCATTGCCTTATAACTTTTGAGTTTATGCTACCAGATTGTACAGCGTTAGGCAAGAGTTTTTACACCAGATGTCTAACTGACGGTGCTGTTGCTAGATTTAAGGAAGCGATTCCTTCTGTATTTAATTCATTACCATGTCTCAATATAACAGATGACTCCTGTGCTAACTTTACTCCCTCCCAGATTGATCAGCTCGTTGATAGTGCTACTGGCTCACTGAGAGTGACGCTGGACTCGATAGCCCCTCTAAAAAAGAGGATCATTAAGCAAAGGAGGCTCGCTCCATGGTACAACCCTCAGACCCGCATATTGAAGCAAGCATCACGGAAGCTTGAGGGCATATGGCGCTCCAACGGTCTGGAGGAGTCCCGGTTGGTTTGGCGGGATAGTCTGAGAACATATAAGAAGGCCCTCCGTAATGCCAGAGGAGCCTACTACTCATCACTAATAGAGAAAAACAAGAGCAACCCTAGGTTTCTCTTTAGCACTGTGGCCAGGCTGGCTGAGAGTCATAGCTCGGTGGATCCGTGTATTCCTATAGACCTCAGTAGTAATGACTTTATGAACTTCTTCAATGATAAGATTATGGCCATTAGAGACAGGATCGGTGATCTCCTGCCCTCGACTACTGCCGGTCCATCCTCAGGTGGGATGACCATGGAGGAGGCTGTGGGCCCTGTTGTGCGTCTGGATGGATTTTTTACCCTCAACCTCGACCAACTGTCTTCAATGGTTTCTACTTCTAAATCTTCTACCTGTCTCCTAGACCCTGTTCCGACAAAGCTGTTTAAAGAAGTTTTACCCTTAATTTGTGCCTCTGTACTAGATATTATCAATGGGTCTTTACTAATGGGCCATGTACCACAGTCTTTTAAAGTAGCTGTAATTAAACCTCTTCTTAAAAAGCCCACCCTGGATCCAGAGGTGTTGGCTAACTACAGACCTATCTCTAACCTTCCCTTCCTCTCTAAGATACTGGAGAAGGTAGTCGCAAATCAGTTGTGCGACTTTTTACATAACAATAGTTTATTTGAGGAATTTCAGTCAGGATTTAGAAAGCATCATAGCACAGAGACAGCACTAGTGACAATTACTAATGACCTTCTAGTTGCATCAGATAGGGGACTTGTCTCTGTACTTGTCCTGTTAGACTTTAGTGCAGCATTTGACACCATTGACCATGACATCTTATTACAGAGACTAGACCAGTCAATTGGTATTAAAGGTACAGCATTAAGCTGGTTTAAGTCGTATTTATCAGATCGATCTCAGTTTGTATTTGTAAACGATGAGGCCTCGATGACCACCGCCGTTCGTCATGGAGTTCCACAAGGTTCTGTGCTTGGACCAATTTTATTCACCTTGTATATGCTTCCTTTAGGCAATATTATCAGAAAACACTCCATAAACTTTCACTGTTATGCCGATGATACTCAACTATATCTGTCAATCAAGCCAGATGAAATCCACCAGGTCACTAAACTTCAAGCGTGTCTTAAAGACATCAAAACCTGGATGACCTGCAACTTCCTGTTGCTGAACTCTGACAAGACTGAAGTTATTCTACTCGGCCCAGAACACCTCAGAAATCAACTATCTGACGATATGGTTTCCCTGGATGGCATCGCTCTGGCATCCACCACCACCGTAAGGAATCTCTGAGTTATTTTTGACCAGGACCTATCCTTTGGCTCCCACGTGAAACAGATCTCAAGGACTGCCATTTTTCACCTACGGAACATCTCAAAGATCCGGCACATCCTGTCTCAAAGCGATGCAGAAACATTGATCCACCCATTTGTTACTTCAAGACTGGATTACTGTAACTCCGTATTATCAGGCTGCTCCGGAAAGTCCCTTGGGTCTCTCCAGCTGATCCAGAATGCTGCAGCTCGTGTACTAACAAGGACTCGGAAGAGAGATCACATTACTCCTGTACTAGCTGCTCTCCACTGGCTTCCTGTAAGATCGAGAATCATATTTAAAATCCTCCTCCTCACCTATAAAGCCTTAGCTGGTGATGCACCATCATATCTTAAAGAGCTTATAGTGCCATATTACCCCACCAGAGCGTTACGCTCACTGAATGCAGGGTTACTTGTGGTTCCCAGAGTCTTAAAAAGTAGGTTGGGGGCTAGAGCTTTCAGTTATCGTGCTCCTCTTCTGTGGAATCAGCTTCCACTTTCAGTCCGGGGGGCAGACACAGTCACCTCATTTAAGAGTAGACTTAAGACTTTCCTCTTTGATAGCGCTTATACTTAGGGCTGTTTCAGGCTTATAGTTAGGGCTGGCTCAGGTTTGCCCTGGTCCAGCCCCTAGATATGCTGCTATAGGCCTAGACTGCTGGGGGACATCTTAGGATACACTGAGCTCCTCTTCTCTTCCTCTTTCGCTCCTCTTCTCTTCCTCTTTCACTCCTCCTCTCCTCTTCTTTCTCTCCATCTGGATAAACTATTGTCTCTTCAATGCACATTACTAACTCTACTTTCTTTTTCCATGGATTCATGGCTGCCTGGAACCGGTCCTGCCCCGGGTCCTACCCCGGGTCCTGCCCCGGGTCCTGCCGCCCCCCCACCCACCCCTCCTGCCATGGATCCATGGCTGCCTGGAACCGGTCCTGCCTGCTGCCATGGCCCTGCTGATGGAACCGGCCTGGAACCGGTCCTGCCTGCTGCCATGGCCCTTCTGATGCACCCCTCCTCTCTACCGCCTTCCGCTTCATGGATTATCAGGATCACGGACCATGCCTAATACTCATTATATGAATAATTTCTGTCATATTCATTGAATGTGCTGTAACTACGCTATTCATTCTGGCCACATGACATCTATTGCTTCTGTCCATCCGGGGAGAGGGATCCTCCTCTGTTGCTCTCCCTCAGGTTTCTTCCCTTTTTTCCCTGTAAAAGGGTTTTTACTATCTTTCTAGGGGAGTTTTTCCTGATCCGATGTGAGGTCCCGGGACAGGGATGTTATGTGTACAGATTGTAAAGCCCTCCGAGGCAAACTTGTATTTGTGATGTTGGGCTATATAAAATAAACTGAATTGAATTGAATAATGCCGTGTTCACACCAAAAGAGTTGCGAAATATTCGCGCGTCCAGATTACATGTTAAGTCAATGCACAGCCGCGTTAGGTTGCGAAAAAGCAGATTTTTCGCCGGGCGGCGCGATACTGGCGAAATGGCGTTGCGAATATTCGCAACTCCGCTTTTTCGCTGGCGATGAACTAATTCGCCCGACGCGGAGTTGCGAAAGCCAATCAGCGTGGAGAAGCTCCGCCCGGCATCACCGCCGTTCTGCCGTCACTGAATCAAACTGCGGGTCCGCTGAAGGAGCGCTGGAAGCGGCTTCATTCAGACACTCGTCCCGGAGGAGTCGGAGCTGTGTGCGACTACGGATAATATTATGAACCCAGACACGACTACGGATAATATTATTCAATTCAATTCAATTCAGTTTATTTTATATAGCCCAACATCACAAATACAAGTTTGCCTCGGAGGGCTTTACAATCTGTACACATAACATCCCTGTCCCGGGACCTCACATCGGATCAGGAAAAACTCCCCTAGAAAGATAGTAAAAACCCTTTCACAGGGAAAAAAGGGAAGAAACCTGAGGGAGAGCAACAGAGGAGGATCCCTCTCCCCGGATGGACAGAAGCAATAGATGTCATGTGGCCAGAATGAATAGCGTAGTTACAGCACATTCAATGAATATGACAGAAATTATTCATATAATGAGTATTAGGCATGGTCCATGATCCTGATAATCCATGAAGCAGAAGGCGGTAGAGAGGAGGGGGGCATCAGAAGGGCCATGGCAGCAGGCAGGACCAGTTCCAGGGCGGTTCCATCAGCAGGGCCATGGCAGCAGGCAGGACCGGTTCCAGGCAGCCATGGATCCATGGAAAAAGAAAGTAGAGTTAGTAATGTGCATTGAAGAGACAATAGTTTATCCAGATGGAGAGAAAGAAGAGGAGAGGAGGAGTGAAAGAGGAAGAGAAGAGGAGCGAAAGAGGAAGAGAAGAGGAGCTCAGTGTATCCTAAGATGTCCCCCAGCAGTCTAGGCCTATAGCAGCATATCTAGGGGCTGGACCAGGGCAAACCTGAGCCAGCCCTAACTATAAGCCTGAAACAGCCCTAAGTATAAGCGCTATCAAAGAGGAAAGTCTTAAGTCTACTCTTAAATGAGGTGACTGTGTCTGCCCCCCGGACTGAAAGTGGAAGCTGATTCCACAGAAGAGGAGCACGATAACTGAAAGCTCTAGCCCCCAACCTACTTTTTAAGACTCTGGGAACCACAAGTAACCCTGCATTCAGTGAGCGTAACGCTCTGGTGGGGTAATATGGCACTATAAGCTCTTTAAGATATGATGGTGCATCACCAGCTAAGGCTTTATAGGTGAGGAGGAGGATTTTAAATATGATTCTCGATCTTACAGGAAGCCAGTGGAGAGCAGCTAGTACAGGAGTAATGTGATCTCTCTTCCGAGTCCTTGTTAGTACACGAGCTGCAGCATTCTGGATCAGCTGGAGAGACCCAAGGGACTTTCCGGAGCAGCCTGATAATACGGAGTTACAGTAATCCAGTCTTGAAGTAACAAATGCGTGGATCAATGTTTCTGCATCGCTTTGAGACAGGATGTGCCGGATCTTTGAGATGTTCCGTAGGTGAAAAAAGGCAGTCCTTGAGATCTGTTTCACGTGGGAGCCAAAGGATAGGTCCTGGTCAAAAATAACTCCGAGATTCCTTACGGTGGTGGTGGATGCCAGAGCGATGCCATCCAGGGAAACCATATCGTCAGATAGTTGATTTCTGAGGTGTTCTGGGCCGAGTAGAATAACTTCAGTCTTGTCAGAGTTCAGCAACAGGAAGTTGCAGGTCATCCAGGTTTTGATGTCTTTAAGACACGCTTGAAGTTTAGTGACCTGGTGGATTTCATCTGGCTTGATTGACAGATATAGTTGAGTATCATCGGCATAACAGTGAAAGTTTATGGAGTGTTTTCTGATAATATTGCCTAAAGGAAGCATATACAAGGTGAATAAAATTGGTCCAAGCACAGAACCTTGTGGAACTCCATGACGAACGGCGGTGGTCATCGAGGCCTCATCGTTTACAAATACAAACTGAGATCGATCTGATAAATACGACTTAAACCAGCTTAATGCTGTACCTTTAATACCAATTGACTGGTCTAGTCTCTGTAATAAGATGCCATGGTCAATGGTGTCAAATGCTGCACTAAGGTCTAACAGGACAAGTACAGAGACAAGTCCCCTATCTGATGCAACTAGAAGGTCATTAGTAATTGTCACTAGTGCTGTCTCTGTGCTATGATGCTTTCTAAATCCTGACTGAAATTCCTCAAATAAACTATTGTTATGTAAAAAGTCGCACAACTGATTTGCGACTACCTTCTCCAGTATCTTAGAGAGGAAGGGAAGGTTAGAGATAGGTCTGTAGTTAGCCAACACCTCTGGATCCAGGGTGGGCTTTTTAAGAAGAGGTTTAATTACAGCTACTTTAAAAGACTGTGGTACATGACCCATTAGTAAAGACCCATTGATAATATCTAGTACAGAGGCACAAATTAAGGGTAAAACTTCTTTAAACAGCTTTGTCGGAACAGGGTCTAGGAGACAGGTAGAAGATTTAGAAGTAGAAACCATTGAAGACAGTTGGTCGAGGTTGATGGTAAAAAATCCATCCAGACGCACAGCAGGGCCCACAGCCTCCTCCATGGTCATCCCACCTGAGGATGGACCGGCAGTAGTCGAGGGCAGGAGATCACCGATCCTGTCTCTAATGGCCATAATCTTATCATTGAAGAAGTTCATAAAGTCATTACTACTGAGGTCTATAGGAATACACGGATCCACCGAGCTATGACTCTCAGCCAGCCTGGCCACAGTGCTAAAGAGAAACCTAGGGTTGCTCTTGTTTTTCTCTATTAGTGATGAGTAGTAGGCTCCTCTGGCATTACGGAGGGCCTTCTTATATGTTCTCAGACTATCCCGCCAAACCAACCGGGAATTATGAACCCAGACACGGGGGCGTTTGATGTTCCGACGTTTGTGGGACTTTCTCAACAAGTATAAAGCAGAACTAGTGGTTATTTCAATGGTCAATGGCGGAAATAGTAAATGTTTTCACTGACATGGAGATAAGCCCCGCCCCCTTTCCCCAGCGATGGTTGCGAAAAACGAATTAACCACTAGAGCAGGTTTTTTGCCGGGCGGCGCGATATAGGCGAAGTGGCGTTGCGAATATTCGCAACTGTTTTGGTGTGAACACGGCATAAGTATGACTTGAGATGACTCAAACGACTCCGAAAGATCTCCCCAAGTTATGGAAATTATGAATGTTCATCACGCTAGCTTGATGCTACACGCATCGACCTACAGGTTCCGTTAAAACCGTCAAATATCTTCTCAGACAAAGCATCAGCAACATTTCAAACACTCCATTCAGCCCAAACATTTTTTACAGCAAAAAAATAAATAAAATATGACTTACTTTTCGATGAAATGATAGTCCACACATGCTAGTTTGGTCTCTAAATGACCACCTGCTTATGCGAAAGCCCCCAGAACGGGAGGCGTTCAAGTTACAGCCAGAAAGTTAGGGGTCTTAGACTGAAATTGGCCTGAGGAAGGCAGAGATAGAGGAATGGGGAAAAAAAGGTTCATCTGCCAATATTTTATGATGATTTGAGGGCAAAGCATAATTTTGGTTGATTTAGTGTATATGTGAATGTATTGAACACCATTAGTGATATAAAAGTGAAATAAATAGCATGTTACATGAGTGTCAATATCACACACAAATCATAGATGTTCCATTTTGGAGATTCGCCTAAACTTCTGTACTAAAAAAATAACTATTTTACTACACTCAGTTATGCAGAGAAACTATTAACAGCTTGTGCTATGATATAGTAGGGGGAAAAAGCTATCATATTGATAGAAAAATTTACTCGACACCTGGTGGTAAAATCATAATCAGGACATGTATTCTTTGCAAAGAGGAGCAGAGTCAGAATCACAACATGGTGTCAATTGCGTATCCTGGACTGCTCAAAGAATAAGCGAAGGGCTACCTTCTTAAATACCAATAGACAGAAGGCCACATGACGTCTTCATATCTCCATCATGAGTCATTACATGTCTTTCGCTAGATTGGCTTGTCAGGGCCAATGTCACAAGGCTTCAAGACATAACTTTCTTAACCCTTCGTCCACGGAGCCCGCGGTTTCGCGTGGTGACACTTGAAACTTTTCTCTAAGTTTCTAAAATATTCACAGCACCCCGATAATACATCGCAAAAATATAATTTTACGTCTGGCGGAAAGAGACGGCTTCCTGCTTCCGGGTGCCTGCCCAGGCAGAGCCCAGCATAATTTTAACATCATCAGGCAAGCGAAAGGGCAGCAGTGTGTCATCTGACGCTGGACAAAAAAAAATCCTTCTCTGTGATTAGTTGAGTCATATGTCCGTCGCCATTTCGTGAACTAAACAACCAATGTACACTCAGGAAAATCTCAAAAGGACAACCCACTTGTACAGCATGTACACACTACAGTTTACAATCAACATCATGACGAAGAGATTCAACACGGAGGAAGCAAAACGCATGATTCTGGAGACCAGCGAGGAGGAGGACGACGCGTCGTCGTTAGAGCTCGAAGGCTTTAGTTCTTCTGAGGAAGATGGGTAAGTGTAGTTACTAAACTTTGTTACGTGTCTGTAAGGCTGCATGGTGCAAACTAGTAATGTGTACAAACTAGTAATGTGTACAAACTAGTAATGTGTACACTGCAGGAGAGCACGAGAGCCAGCCACGCGGTGCACACTGCTTCACGTTACTACGTCATGATCTAAGTAATGTTTACACACAATCTGCTTTGTACAACACTCTGCTTCACGTTACTACCACTAATATTTATACATCCAATGCGGAGCACTATGCTAAAATTACTACCACAGTCATGATCTGAATAATATTTGCACATCCAATGTGGAGCATTCTGCTCAATCGTTACGTCATCTTTCTTTCAACTGACTAGTATTGATTTATTTTACAGAGAGGAGCACCAGCCGCCCCGACCAGCCTGGCCAGCAAAGAGGCAGCGTGTTGGACGGCAACTACCACGACCAGCAAAGAGGCAGCGCGTTGACCGACGACTAAAGACACCATCTCCAGCAAACAGGGCGCGTGCTGCCCGGCGACTACTTTCACCTCAGGCCAGATCAAGAAAGACAGCAGCACGTGCACCACCTGCACCTACGCTGTCCTGGAGGACGGATGAAGACCCGGACACTGCTCCCCCCGTCATCAAGTTCCAGCCGGGACACCAGGTCCACATGTCAGTGCCACAGCAACACCCATTGAACTCTTCAAACTGTTCTTCCAACTAAGTCCACGGTGGGTCGCAGGGTTTGCGAGCTTTGCAGCATGAAGAAAGTGAGAAAAGACACGGCGTGGAAGTGCGAGGCGTGTAACGTTCCCCTCTGCCTGCAGCTGAACAGAAACTGTTTCCATGACTGGCATGCCATGGCATGAGGATATGCCATTGAAGCATATATACTTGTATATTGTAAATGGTCTAGTCTTTGTTCTGTTTTATATTTCTGAATATATATTCTGTACATATTTTCTTTTTTTTTTATAATACATATTTTTATTTAAAAAAAAAAAAAAATTGTTGTGATGGTCATTTTTCATTTGCACACACTCCCTGAAGCTTTATCTGCACTATGAAGTCATTTCTCAGTCCCATTTTTATCATTTTGGTGAAAGCTGTGAAAGACCATATTTCTACTCAAAAAACGATAATAAAAACTTTAGTTTTAGACATTTATTTACATGTATCTAACATTTTATTCATATATTTCACTGCTTTTGTGAACCTAAAACCTTTGGTAAACCAATTGCCATCACCTAAACAGAGTCACCACCTGAGTAAAGTTAGGTTTTTTCAAGCGATATGAAGAATTTCCAAAAATCGAGATTCCATTTTTCAGCTTTAGTGTCATATTATAAAGTTTTTTTCTTTACACTTTTGCCTTACGACAATGGTGCCTCGTTATATAGATAGCTGAGATTGTTCTGCAATTTATGATGTAAAACATGGGTATATATCTTATATGCAAGTGCCTTAAAAGGTGAATCTAAGAAAATTATGTCAAATCGAGAAAATCGACTGAAAATGACCTCCAGTGTGCAGTGAGTTAAACTAGAGACATACAGATATTTCAGTCTCCTGTCTCTATCAGATGATCAGCCAAGGATGTGTCTGTAAGCATGTACCAGATGTGAGTGTTCAAGACGAAGTCACTGCATTATTAATAATATAACTAACTAATGAAACTGTACTAATGATTCTGAAGGTAACATGAAATACAGTATTAATCAATAGTACAAATATTTTTCTTCTAATACATATGCACCATTTGAAAAACAATATTCATCCTGGAAGTTATTTCTTTTTAAATAATGTTTAATGTATATTTTCTTTCCTGTGTTCTATCATCCAATAAACCAGTAAAAAATATACACCTCTAAATTAAGCTCACAAGAGTTTTCTGTATATTATACAAATAGACCTTGTGGTTGAGGAGATAATCTGGATTCAGTATGGGTATGCAAACCATTCAAAAAAAAATTGAAAACATGGCTGTGGTTAAAGAGGTTGAAGAGAAAAATTAAAATTAAATGAAAGCAAGGACACAAGAGGCAGGGAATTTCACACAGGAAGCAAAACTAGACAAAAACCAAGATTGGCGGGTGGCACGCCTCCAGTTTGCATTGTAAGTTGAAGTGTATGTTTACCTGCCTGAAATAAACATTCTGTATTCTTCCCTCTTTATTTTCATTTTCATTTCTCCACTGCCTGTGGACTCTGTACACTTGCATACACACTCACACGAACCCACACAGCAGACTGCCTGGCACCTTCTCACCAACACACACACACACACACACACCGTAAGATTGAACTTTTTTTGTTGTTGTTCGCCGTGTTAAGCCTAATTTATGGTTCTCCGTCAGACGTGACGCCGTCGTTGAACATTCGAAGTTCTGCGTCGAGGGACCGCGTTGCTCTGCAATTAACCGCCATGCCACCAGGGGTGTGTGCCTGTGTGGCTGTGTGGTTTCAGGGGTTATAGCCGAATCCTTGCTTTTTCTTCCGGTCACAGTAAACAATGGCGACCAGGTTGAAGCGGCTGTGTTTGGAGTTGGAGCTCATCAATATTGAAGAGCAAATCAGAATCAGAATCAGCTTTAATGGCCATGTAAATTTGCACATACATGGAATTTGACTCCGGTTTCACTTGCTCTTCGTACTTTTTTCACACACAATATACAAGATAAATATAAAAAATATAAAAAGGACATTAAAGACAGTAGTAAAACAACAAAAAAGTGCAGATAGTGCAGATGAAGAGTCTGTTTAACTGTTCATTAGAGTGACGGCCAGTGGGAAGAAGCTGTTTCTGTGTCTGGTGGTTTTGGCGTACAGTGCTCTGTAGCGCCTTCCAGAGGGGAGGAGTTGGAACAGCTTGTGTCCAGGGTGTGAGGGGTCTGTGGTGATCTTTACAGCCCGCTTCCTGACTCTGGCGGTGTGCAAGTCCAGGATGGAGGGGAGGCTGGAACCAATGGTTCTCTCTGCAGACCTGACGATCCGTTGGAGTCTGACTCTGTCCTGTTTGGTGGCCGATCCAAACCACACAGTGATGGAGGAGCAGAGGACAGACTGGATGATGGCGGTGTAGAACAGGATCAGCAGCTCCTGAGGCAGGTTGAACTTCCTGAGCTGGCGCAGGAAGTACAGCCTCTGCTGGGCCTTTTTCCGGATGGTGTTGATGTTAGCGGTCCACTTCAGGTCCCGGGAGATTGTGGATCCCAGAAACTTGAAGGTCTCCACCGCAGAAACAGTGCTGTTGTGTATTGTTAGGGGGGTAGTGTTGGGGGGCTCCTCCTGAAGTCTACTGTCATCTCTACAGTTTTGGCCTTGTTCAGCTCCAGGTGGTTCTGACCACACCAGAGAACCAGCTGTTCAACCTCCCGTCTGTACGCAGACTCGTCCCCGTCGCTGATGAGGCCGATGACCGTTGTGTCGTCTGCGAACTTCAGAAGTTTAACAGATGGGTCCCCTGAGGTGCAGTCGTTGGTGTAGAGGGAGAAGAGCAGTGGAGAGAGCACACATCCCTGGGGGGCGCCAGTGCTTATAGTCCGGGTGCTGGATATGATTTTTCCCAGCCTCACCTGCTGCGTCCTGTCTGTCAGGAAGTTTGTGATCCACCGGCAGGTGGGGGCTGGCACGGTGAGCTGGGAGAGTTTGGGTTGAAGAACCTCCGGGATGATCGTGTTGAATGCAGAGCTGAAGTCCACAAACAGAACCCTTGCATATCTCCCTGGGGAGTCGAGGTGTTGCAGAATATGGTGCAGTCCCATATTTACTGCATCATCCACCGACCTGTTTGCACGGTAGGCAAACTGCAGGGGGTCCAGCAGGGGCCCTGTGATGTCCTTCAGGTGGGTCAACACCAGCCTCTCAAAGGACTTCATGACCACAGACGTCAGGGCGACGGGTCTGTAGTCATTTAATCCTGTGATGGAGGATTTCTTGGGGACCGGGATGATCAAGGAGCGCTTGAAGCAGGAAGGGACTTCACATAGCTCCAGTGATCGGTTGAAGATCTCCGTGAAGATGGGGGCCAGCTGGTCAGCACAGACTTTCAGGCAGGAGGGGGACACACCGTCTGGGCCCGGAGCCTTCCTGATCTTCTGTCTCTGAAAGAGCCGACTCACATCCCCTTCGCAGATCCTCAGTGCCGGTAGGGGGTTGGATGGGAGAGGTGAGGCAGAGAGTGGAGGTGATTGTTCGATGATGGAGCAGTTGGGCGGGGTGGAAGTGGGCTTGTCAAACCTGCAATAGAACACATTCAGGTCGTCAGCCAGTCGGTGATTCTCCTCAGTGGGGGGAGATGGTCTCTTGTAGTTGGTGAGTACCTCCAGGCCTCTCCAAACTGACGAGGGGTCGTTGGCTGAAAACTTTTTTTCCAGCTTATCAGTGTAGCTCTTCTTAGCTACCTTGATCTCCCTCGTTAGTGTTCCTGGCCTGGTTGTACAGAATCCTGTCCCCCCCTCTGTAGGCCTCCTCTTTAGCCCGACGAAGCTGCCTGAGTTTTGCAGTGAACCAGGGTTTATTGTTGTTGAATGTGCAGAAGGTTTTTGTCGGCACACACATGTCCTCACAAAAACTGATATATGACGTCACAGTGTCAGTTAGCTCATCCAGGTCTGTAGCAGCAGCCTCAAAAACACTCCAATCAGTGGAGGCAAAGCAGGACTGTAGCTCCAGCTTGGCCTCGTTGGTCCATCTCTTCACAGTCTTCACCACAGGCTTTGCAGATTTTAGTTTCTGCCTGTAGGACGGGAGAAGATGAACCAGACAGTGATCAGAGAGTCCCAAAGCTGCACGAGGGACTGAGCGGTATGCATCCTTCAGTACAGTGTAGCAGTGGTCCAGTGTGTTTTTGTCCCTGGTGCTACACTTAATGTGCTGTCTGTATTTTGGCAGTTCTTTGCTGAGGTTTGCTCTATTAAAGTCCCCAAGAACAATGAGCAGGGAGTCTGGGTGTTTGTGCTCCATGGTGGTGATCTGCTCTGCCAGGTGTTGGAGTGCCTCACTCACACAGGCCTGAGGTGGGATGTACACACCGACCAGGATGAATGAGGAAAACTCCCGCGGTGAATAAAATGGTTTGCAGTCTATTAAAATTGTTTCTAGGTGCGGGCTGCATGATTCCTTTAACACCGTGACATCTCTGCACCAACCTTCGTTAATATAAAAACAGATCCCGCCTCCCCTCGTTTTCCCCGACAGAGCCGTTACGCGGTCCGCTCGGTGGAGTTGGAAGCCCGGCAGATGTAGTGCGCCGTCCGGGATGTGCGCACCGAGCCAGGTTTCGGTGAAGCAGAGGGCGGCAGATCTGCTAAAGTCCCTATTTGTTTTGTTCAGGAGCAGCAGTTCATCAATCTTGTTCGCCAGAGAGCGGACGTTCGCCAGATGGATTGACGGGAGCGCAGTTCGAAATCCTCGCTGGCGCACTTTAACAAGCGCTCCTGCGCGCTTCCCCCGTCTGCGTCTCCGGCGAATTCCGAGAAGAGCCGCTGCTCCTCCAACCAAAATCTCAGTAAAGTATTCCGGTTCAATGAAAACCGGAGAAAAAAAATTGTCCAGTGGTTTCACGGAAGTTTAAAAGTTCCACATTGCTGAATGTGATCAGAGAGGGAGAGCTGGAGACGAGACAAACGAACAAAAACAGAAAAAGTACGAGCGAGCGCAGTACCGAGGCTGCCATCCGCGGCGCCATCTTGAATGCTTATATTGCAAATGTTGAAGCGCAGGCGAGGCGACAGAAGACGTTTGCGGAGGTGGTCTGTACGACCACTAAACCAATCGAGGCTACAATAACTTTAAAAATGGCGGCGTAGGAAGACAAACCGGAAAGAGCAACCGCCGGAAATTACGTTCTGAGCGGACCAATCACAGCGTTGCGGTCCGCGTCAACGTGACGTTAGGATTTTTTGGAGGTGCACGTCAGGCTACGGCGTAGGGGTCTGCGTCGACGGCATAGCTATGGCGTAGGTACGCCGTCGACCTGACGGAACACCATAAATAAGCCTTTAACTGTCACAATGCCTTCATTTCTAGTCTCTTCTGTCACTTCTCGCTTTCCTCAATAAAAATGACAAAATATATTAATTAAAAGGGAGCTCTTGATTGTGGAGGTGATGGTGATGTTGTGTTTCTCACACCGACTGTACTAAGTTATGTGCTAATGCACCACTGGGGGAGTTGTCCGTTTCCTGGAGCGAACATTGCCAATACAAGTGTGACTAACTGTACCCATCAATAAACTCAATCGGTGCAAGGACGGACCCAATAAACCTCTGATCTGCACAGTTTCTCTCAGTGTACAACCAGTTCTCCGTCCAGAAATCAATGAGCAGAAAAGTTGTGATTGCAGGCTTATGGATGCATGCCCTTTTTGAGCGTATGCCTCGCAATGGCTCATTCTGACCTAAATTCAAAGAAAGTGCAAATTTTAACTACTTTTGCATCTGAGACGAGTCTTCCTAAAACTAGGGACACACACGGCAAGTCCCAATTTTAAAAAAGTGTGCTGTGTGGAGAAATGGGACAATGGAGAGAACTCTTAAAAGTCCCAACTTATTTTTTTTATCAATGGAATTTGAAATGGGACTTTTCAGATTAATATGTGTGTAGGCTTTAGTGGGTAGATCAAGAGGGTAACGCAGTCAGCAGTTTTCAAATATTTTTGCATGATTGTCTTTACCATGAATAATCTATTCACCAGTATTTATTGTAGAATTGATGAAAACATTAGACTGGTCCCAGACGGAAGGCATCGGGGCGCAATGCATGATGGGAAACGGGGCTTCTGTTACATTGCAGCCATCGCCCCCCCCCCCCGGGCGATGGCTGGAGAGGCTATTGGAGAAGTCTGTCGATGGCTCATAATTGATGGGGATGCTGAACAAACTAAATCAGGGATTGCCCTCGAGAAGGTTTTGAGTCTGTGATCAATTAGGACCAGAAGAACTCAGATCTATATAGTATTTTACTCAAGAAACACCACTTGATTCATAACGTTTTCATTTGTCTATGGCTAAGGAAAGCAGTGTCAAGGCAAACTCTTCTGCCAGGACGGCAGCTTCCTGGAAGGTTGTAGCTTTCTGTTCATTTAGGTACACCATGGTCTGCTCTGGAACACAGTTCCTAAATTCTTCCAGCAACATCAGTTCCCGGAGTGAGCTAAAGTCAGTAGCTTTGCTGGCAAGGCACCATCTATCAAAAAGTATCCCCTTTTCTCTAGCAAACTCAACAAATGTTTGAGGGGGAGATTTCCTCAGGCTACGAAAGCGTCGTCTGTACGCTTCAGGTACTAGTGCATAAGTCCTAAGTATTACATGTTTCACTTTATCGTACCTAAGACTGTCTTCAATGGAAAGGGCTGCACATGCATCTTGTGCCTTACCAACCAACTTGCATTGAAGTAGTAGAGGCCAGACATCCTTGGGCCAAGGCAGGGCAGCGGCAATTTGTTCGACTGCACTGAAATAAGCTTCTATTTCAGTTTCCCGAAAGGGAAGGACCAGAGCAATGTTTTTGCTAACATCGAATGCAGTGGCGGGTCGTGCATTTCCTACCTAGGCCTGCTGTCTCGTATCGTATACATAAATACGCTCATGACTGGATGCTGTTAGTCGCGCCCCCCGCACTAGTTAGCTCGCAAGCTAAGCTTTTTTTTCTGGACTTAATTAACTTGCAGTGTGCATGACGAGTTTGTTATGCATGTGCTATGGTTTCCTTTGGCTCAGATAAATATATCTTCCAAATATTGAAAATTGTCCACAATACACAGTTGAAAATCAAGATAAAATCCCTCTGATAACGACGCAAAAGAAAAGAAAAAACACGGCGTGTCAAACAGAGTGCATTATATTGCTGCTTTAGCATCAACTAAGTCACCCAATTCCAAAGACTGATGTATCTGCAAGTTAAGGACCACCTGCTGAGTTTCATGCTGGGGGCAGTCCATCAAGATTCCCTGTGGGCATAGATGGACAGCTCCTACCGTATATGTGAAGGAGAAGATGACAGGGACAGCAAGGCAAGTGTATTTATACATCGCACGCCAGCAACAAGGCAATTCAAAGCATTTTGCATAAGACATTGAAAGCATCGAGACACAGTGCAAAAGAAACAGTCATTTGTAAATCAAGATAATTGAAAATAACACTAGCTAAAATAGAATAAGACAGGTATGACAAACAATAAAAGCTCAAGCGCAGTGTAAGAAATGGTTTAACAAAAGATGGCACTCAGAACAAAGACTATTCATTTCTATGGAAAAAACAGTTGTCAAAAGTAATTAAAAGTAACAAAAATATGTCCTAAAACAGTGGGAAACAAGAACAAATAGTGCATTTGTTGAGGACTATATTCAGCAGCGGATTATTCCACATTTGGCTATGTGGGATTGAGTCAAAATATACTACAGAGTGTGTGTTCATGGTGATGAAAAAACATGAGATCCGGTGCAACACTCTAGCTTATTGTTGTATGTTTTTTAGTTTTGGACAACAATAAAGCTTCATGGTATTGTTAACAATAGGAAAGAACAGAATACTGCAAGCCATGTAATTTAAGACTAGACACGATGAGCAAAAACTATTTTGAGAGTTTGGGCTATTTTATTTTTATTTCATGTCTTCAAGTGGAAAGAAAACATCCCAAACCAACATGTATGTGTTTATTATACTACTACTACTACTGTCTTTTTGCATTTCATTGGGAAATCTTATTTCCCCCCTGTTTTACCTATAGTGTGTCAAAATGCATGTCATTTTACAATAACTTTAGTAGCACTTACATTCGCCAAACATTCCAGTTTAATTCCTCTCTATATTCTGAGGGGTTATTCATGTATCATTGCCTGATTTATACATTTCATCACAAAAGAATGGAGAAAAATAGATTGCCATGGTTTTTGACAGTATTTACAAAATCCCAAACTTGTCCTTCAAAATAAAATTGTTTTAATGTATAAGTAATCAACTGGTAATAGTAATATTTATAGTTATTGGTTACATTTTCTATCCTATTCACTTGTGTCTGGCCTTAAATGTATAATTTGTAAAAGCAGCTAAAACGTGTTTTAACAGGGAAAAAGTATATTTAGTTATATAATGAGTCGTATGTGCACGGTAACTTAAAACAAATGTATCAATTTTAAGTTACGACTCATTACACCATGGGTGCCCACACTTGTTTGGCTCGCAAGCTACTTTTAAAATGACTAAGTAAAAAAGATTTACCTACATTAATAACGGTGTATATATATATAATGTATAAATATACCGAGTATACTTTATATTTACAATATTGCCGTACCTTGCATAACTACATGAACCCATATGATACAATTCTGTAAATTTTTGGTCATTACATTTTACTCTGATGACTGCACTGAATGGAACCAGCAGTCCGGACAGTAGCCAGCCTCAGGCAGACTTCCAAATGGTCATCAGTCATGGTGGAACGGTGTTTGGACTTAATATTTTTAATATTATTATACAGTCGTCCTTCTCCAGATGCGCACGGAACAGCCATCTTTGAAGAGCTCTCGCTCGAACAGAATAGGCGATCTTCGTTTCCACATCCATGATCTCTTTCATGTTTAGCATTTTAGCGCATAATGCTTGTTGGTGTATTATGCAGTGGTAATTAAGGAAGTCTGGGAAAACATCGTCCTCCCTGCACTTGGCAATAAATCCATTCAAGCTGCCAACCATTGCGGGCGCACCGTCCGTGGTGATTGACAATAATAGGTTTGTTCGAGATGAGCCAGTTCTGCGCAGAATCGATCGCCGGCGATCGGTGTGCAATGCATGCCGGTTGGATTTTAGTCAGACTTGATCCCGACTTGCTCTGACGTCATGCACACGCAGTCAACAATAATCTCACGAGAGCAAGGCGGGCCCCGATTTCAGAGCCAGGCGCCGCAGTAGCTCTCCACCGACTGTGTGGCGCAATGCATGATGGGAAACGCCTGGCTGTCGCCACATCAGAGAGCTGATTGGCTCTTTTTGACAGCAAACACCACGTGTTGTAGAAAATCCTAATTTTATGTGTAGTTGTAATACTTAACGCTCGATTGTTGACTATTAGTCTCATGTTTAATCTAAAAACATATCTTGTGTGGTTGATAATACAAAATCTTATTTCTGCAACACATATCAAAACAAGTAGTAATGTATTTCAAAAGGCAGACATAAAAAGAACAAAGGATGCCGCTACACACACATTTCTCCATAAATATATATTTACAAACACATATGAATAAATCTGTAAACAACAAGAAGCCTAAAGTTCGGAACTAACAGGAAGTCATTTTTTCTGTGACTTCCTGTGTATACTTTGAAGTCAGCTGAAAACTGTCCGATTTGACCGCAGTTTTTTGACTCCGCCTCCTCCTGCTCCCATCTGCTCTCGTCTGGATTCCAGGCGAGGCGCAGCTCTTTCGAACGAGCCTATTAATTTTCACACCGGGGGCTGTGTTTTGTCGCAAATTTTTTTTTAATGCCATGCGATCTACCCACACTACCAGTCGATCACGATCAACGTATTAGTACCTGGTATCCACTGGAGACATCTTCTAGCGCAGTGGTTCTCAACTGGTCTGGCTCCGGGACCCACTATCATCCCTGAATGACAAGGCGCGACCCAAATCGAGGAACATTCTCAACTTCTCCAATGTATTTAATGAAAAGATGGTGCAAAACAAACACAAAAACAAGTTTAATAACCAAAACGAGCAGCTGGTGGCGATGATAGAGAGGGAACTATTCCCTTTTACACTCAATTAGCTGAATTTTAATTAAAAAACTAAAACTGCATCTTCAGGACACGAGGTATTACAACATATATAACAATTCAGAATCTTCAGCTATTTTTAAACAGACTCAACCGCTTTCATGCACAAACAGTCCAACAACTAAGAAGAAGTTTCAAAAAGACTGAAATGACCTAACTTTAACTGAGAACACACACTCACCGAATCTATGACAAACACTTTACTGTGAAACACGTCACTGTGTTGAGGAGCAGCTTTTCCACTAACTCAAAATAAATTAAACAAAAGTGGAATTCAAAAGTATTCATATATACAACATTAACTTCTCTTGTGATTACCTCATCAGTAAATACTGAAAAACATTGTGCTTTACAGAAAATTAAGCAGCACTCAATTCTCCTCCCAACCTCAGAGTTTTTTCCTGTCATGCAGGCAGCGCCATCAGTTGTCAATGTTATATTCAGTAGGCTGTTTAATTTAATTATCCTAAAAACCCAGAGTCTCCCTCATATCAGGATGGTTTGACCCAACCTGGCCCACGCTGCTGAAAACATGGAGGGACAAGTGCAAAACCAGTTGAAACCAGAGCCGGCAAAATAACGACACTCCGCTGCATAAAAAAGTCCTTTCAAAATAAAACCACAGGATGATTTTTTTTTTTTCAGGCAAAGGCCTGCGACCCACTGAAAACGGGTCCGCGACCCACTAGTGGGTCGCGACCCACCAGTTGAGAATCACTGTTCTAGCGTGTATCCAAGAAAACTTCTTTACCACCAAAAACTGTTCTGTTTTCTATGATAAGCTTAATATTTTGCAGAAATAAGTGTATTGTGTCCTTCTTAGTTATAACTATGTAAGTACAGTATGACAGCACTATTCTTATTTTGGCATTTGGGCGAGAAAAAGCTGAACAGTGCTGAACTGCTCTTGAACACACACTGCAACACTTTTGTGCTGAAAAGGAAGCGCTCTTTAGTGCGTAACGGTCTGAAACACACACACACACACACACACACACACACACACACACACACACACACACACACACACACACACACACACCTACCTGTTACCATCATCCAGCCTGAATGTGTATTGATCGGAAGCGGGGGCGGTGTTGCAATGCACAAATAGAAAGCAAGGGATCGATTTTGTGCCTCTCGTTTGATGGAGCAACGTACATTAAAGACAGCTTAGACGAGAGGGAGGCGTTTGAACTGGAGGAGGAACTTAATAGGAGAAGAGAGGAAAATAAAAGATGGACTGTCACTGTGAAGTTGAGATGGAAAAGTACAGATGTGCACACATCTGGGCCCAGGAGTACTAGGAGTAATTTTAATGGATGGATCTAACTAGTATCCTTATAAATGTACTATTTTAACTTTTCAATACAAATGTATTGCATAGTCTTATTTTTTCTTGCGTCAATATCACCATAGATTGCCTCTCAACCTTCACAATACTGGGCCTTAAGATATCTGATCCCTTTCATCTATATATTATATCTCTCTGACTATGCATATAGCTTAATTGCTATCTACAGTAAAATACCTGGGTTATTAAGAAGTTTGGGACAGAGAAACTTCCAGTTAATGTATATTTCCTGTATCCTGCTGAAAAGATATTAATGAAGCAAATTGCTTGCTGTGAAGTGCAACATTAATTTCCCCTTTTAGCATTTAATTGTGAGGTCTTGTAAACTGACAGTTTCCATTTACATTATTCAGTAGCTAAATGAGATGAGGAGCAAGTCGTGCAGGTCTTTATTGTTCTGCTCTCAGATATGAGACGCGCTCTTCAATATGTATATCAGATCAGTTCTTTTTAAGTAATGGTTTGATCAACATCTTGGTTTGTTTGCCTTCTTTATTGATGAGAACATTAATATCGCAGGCGCCGTTGCTTGCATGACTCACACTGGCTATTCAAAGTAAATTACATTAAACAAAGATTGCTTCAGAGACAAGACAATATGTTGGAAGAAAAGATTGATTACCCCCTGAACCCAAACATTAAATCTGTCTGTAGTTTTTCTATCAGGAGTGCAGGTGTAACAGATTACAGCTCTGGCAGCCTTGACACCAGTCCAACCGGCGGATAGAGTTCCGGCCGAGGGGAGGATACAGATACAAATGTGTTTGACATTTTGTCAGTTATTGATTGTGGATTTTGAGAGCGGGGCAGGAAATCTTGGAGAGGGGTCTGACGTGGGAGGTGGAGGCGAGGCCTCTCCTACGTGGTCGTGGGGGGTGATGAAGGCAGAGGCTGTCACCGCACAGTGTGGGTCCTTGGTCCCCGGTGCGTAAGTGCAGCTCATGTCAGCACTGATGTAGGGGGAGTGAGAGACGGGGAGAGCCGATGTGTTGGGAGTGGGTGAAACTCCAACATCTATTTTAAACTGTGTGGTAGTACAATTTCTGACTGAATGTCGAAAAAAGAAAACAAACCACTGTCGGGAAACCCCAGCAACATTGTGGGCAGGAAAATAGTAATACTGGAAGATACCACTTCCCAAATTCAAACCGCATGGCTATCTCCTGCTGCAAACAGTTACAATGTCCGAAGTAACTGTTTTAACTGTAATACTATTTTCCATCTTTATGTCCTTGAGCTTGTGTCAAAAGGGTTTCATCAACGACAGATTGGGTAATTTGTCATAGACAAAGATGGGCTGCTGTATAAATACAGACCAATGGAGACTGGGAAACTGAAAGCAAACCAACCACTGATATTTACGATAGCAGTACGAAGTCATTAGAACTTGATTTAAAAAGCTTAAATGCAAATGAATCCATCTGCTGAGATCTACCCAGGAAGCGATCTAGTAATTGATCTGAATACAGGTCATGTATATGCAAATCATTTGGTAACCATGGCAACATATATGCACGTCAGCGTGTGTATTTTTGCCTGATTAGTATACGTCAAACGCTTTTATGCGATTCTGTGTACTTTGTCACTTCATTAAGTCCCTTAAAAAGTAATTAGTCCCAAATCATTATAGTGCAAAATGCCTTTTGTGAAGAGTTTGTGTACAGTCCTGTATCTACCTGTTAGTCAAATTCCTTCATAACATGTGCTTGATTTGCAGTCTAATTTGGACAATATTGCTTTTAATTTCAATTCAGTTTATTTTGTATAGCCCAAAATCACAAATTAAAATTTGCCTCGGATGGCTTTACAATCTGGACACATACGACATCCATGTCGCAGGATCTCACAGATTTAATCAGTTTTGTCTGCATTGATATGTAAACATCAGGAGCTATTCTGCCCTTGCTTCTTTAAGTAAACTTAGCAGATAGCTAACAGCAAATCCCAGGAATCCGGAGTGGAGTTTAGGTTTTTAGTTAGAATCTTGGTTTTGTAAAACTGTGAAAAACAGAACATGAAATGAGCTTACAAACAGTACATATACATACACATGAATATTAAACTCTGATTATTATTATTATTATCTATTGTATAGATGCTAATCGCGATTAGCATCTATACAACACAAGGTTGTACTAAAACATACAGAGAATATATCGTAAAGATATTTACATGCCACATACAGAAGTACTTACAGACTTAGATCTTTAGAGGCTACCAGACAGTAAGTGTGAAAAGTAGCTGCAGCATGTCTGCTCAGTAAAATCAGAACTAACTACAGTAAGAGAGGAGGGATAAACAAAGATGCAATTATTTTCTCTACCACTTGGCGTCTAGAATGCAACACATGAAAATGTGGGGCAGAATAGGAGCATTAAAGTGCTGCATTAACTTCTGTCGGTCTCTGCAATTCGATTTCTCCCACGGGGGTCCTGATGATGCAGGAGGACAATCGCCAAAACTGTGCAATCAAGGAGTTCTTTAGAACTTCCTGTTTACTTCTGTTGGTTGGTTGGTAAAAAAAAAGTAATTTTGAACAGGAATGGGACCAGAACTGAAATGCAAAAAAAAGGATATATTTGGTTGCCTTGGTCTGGACCATATTAACCCCACTGACTTCCCTGTTCCATAAGGAATAGCATAGCAGCAGTGGTGTATAGTAACAAAGTAGAATTACTTTGTTATTGTACTTAAGTCGTTTTTGGGGATATCTGTAGTTTGACTCCAATACATTTCCCCTTAAACCTTCGTTACTCGCTACAAAATATTTAGAAAAATCATGAGACCAACATCGAGGACTGTGGTGGAACACAGACGCAGAGTTCCCTGTGATGCCCAGGATGCTAGCTAGCTAGCGACTACATGAATAGAAGTCCACTCTACGATGACTGATTTCATGATGGAAGCAGAAATGGAAGCACCTGCTACTCTTGCAACAAACAACGGTGGTGACGAAGTCAACACCCGTTGCGAGAAATGTTTTTTTATGTTGGAATGAAAGATTCTTCGTACCGGATGAAGTGCCTCTTATGCTTACGCAAAGCTACTGAAATATTGGCATTCAGCGTTCAAAAACTCTCCATCCAACCTCAGGAAACACATTGAGGTAAATTAAGATTAATCACATGAGCCACAACGTTAATGTTTAGTTATCATAATTAGCATAAACCTGTTAAGATATCTAGCAGTGTTTCCCACAGGATTGGAGTATATCTTTGGCAGGGGGGGATAGGTGTCTGATCTTCTAATTTAGCTATACATGGTGTATGTTAGGCTAACGTTCGCTAGCTATCGTAAATCAATTGAGACAGATCGCTACCGAGTTAGTGAGCTGAAGAAGTGTTGACAGTTGTGAGATTTTGTTGATTTGGGTCATCTTAGCTATAATCATTGCAGCACTAGTTGGCTAACGTTAGCTAACTTAATGTTAGCTAGCCACCACACCATAGGATTGACAGGAGCCTCGAGAGCGCAGCATTACAATTTGAACCACGTCGGAGTTGGAGATGCATGCAAGTGTGTGTAGCAAGTGGGGCTAGCTAAAGTTGTTATGCTTACAAAATGTCTTTCTCTCACTGTTTCAGAGAAAGCTTGGATCACAGCCAGCCCAACTCCTTGTCCTTGGTCATGGTGGCCACAGCACTTAAAAGAATAAACTTAATCATTCTCAAAATTCTGACCCTTTGCTTTTTTATTAACAGCATTTACTTATACTTTTAGTACATTTAATATTAGAAAATTACTTTTGATACTTAAGTACAGTAAATATCAGATACTTTACGACTTTTACTCAAGTAGTATTCTAATAGGTGACTTTCAGTTAAGTCATTTTCCAGTAAGGTATCTTTAATTTTACTCAAGTATGGCTTTTGGTATAGCAGTGCAAAACAACAACTTACAAAGCACACTATGATTCAATGCCCGTAGCTACTTTGGGTTTATTTACTCATACCATATCTATAAATAAAACCAAACCACCTAATAATTCATCACACCAGCACACATAATTTGTTTAAGGACATTTTTTACACTGCACATTAATAAAACAGAGGGACAGGCCCTGTGCACAGACTCATTACACAATGCGAGTTGGCAGTACAAACCACAGTATTCCTTAATGTGCAAAAAAAAAACAACTGAATCTCATTTCCATTAGTGAACAGTATAATCTGTGAAGCGGTATTATAAATAAGCAAGTACACTGAGGAACAACAGGGTTCTTGTAAAATGTGATAATAATAAAAACAAGTAATTAAAAATATAGGAGACCATGGAGCTGTCTGCTAACTGTGACAGTATGTTTAATACTTGCACAATGGAATATAACGTTAAATCACATCCACAAGTTCATACAGTAAGGTCCATTGAAGGATTGGAAAAGGTTCCTTTTTTTAATTATTTGAATGTCCAGGGCTTCTTTCTTTTGATTCAAAGTCCTCTCAGAGCAGGGCCGGAGCCAGACATTGACATTTGTGTTAACAGAATGCTTGAAAATCTGTACATCATTTGATAGATAGAAATACAATACAGGATGGAAGATCAACAAGATAATAATCTTGTTGATCTTCCATCCTGTATTGTATCTAATTCTTATTAACACAACAAATGTTGAGGATCGCTATTTTTCCCTCCTGCCACCTAAAAAGAGGCACAAATTGTTGCTTTTTATAAAGTTACATAACAAATATATTGACATACTGATCTTGAAGCATTTTCTTTTTATTCTATGCTGGAGTAGAGTTCACTGAAGAAATGTCTGGCTGACAAATCTGCAGAATTTTAATCAAAATGCCGTAATGATCTGTGCAGCTCTAAGTGTAAATCAAGGTTCCCCTACATTGCCAAGTAAATGTGGCCTTCAATACTCTTGAATAGTAGGTTAACAGAAGAACATTTACTCAAATATGATAATAAATATGGCAAAAAATTAAAAACATAGGGTAATGTTTGCCATGTTCACAATCTTAGTTTAGCATGCTAATATTTGCTAATTAGCACTAAACACAAAGTAATTCTGAGGCTGATTGGAATTTCATTAGTTTTGTGGGTATTTGGTCATAAACCAAAGTATGTGACAAACTGAAATCCTGACCTGATGATGGCGCTAGAGGAAAAGTCAGTCAGAGGATCCCCAAAGTGAGGGGGACATTAACGTTCGTACCAATTTTCAAAGCAATCCATCGAAACAGTTGTTGGGATATTTTGACCAAAACCACACACCAATCTTATGATGGAGCTCGAGGAAAAGTCTGGGGATCATACAACCAGTTCATCCTCTGGGGTCCACGAACATCTGTACCAAATGACAGCCACAATCTTGATTCAAGCATCTTCCAGACAAATACCACCACTGGCATGTTCGGACTTGGATTGGCAGGGAGACTGTCATCTGTTTGCTCTCATTTTTTATAAACAGGACAGCAAACCTCCAACACTGCCCATCAGAGACAAGGAAAGCAGATCACAAAAAATAGATAAAGAGTGTAAGGCTTTTCTCACATATTTCCTTCGCCCATGTGTCTTTTCCCATTTAAATATGCATACCTTTATGTATTAATGGAGTGGAGATGTGACAGATATAAATCTACATTTCAGCACCACATTGGCAAATTAATGTGTAATTTATGATAAATAGGGTGAACATTTGTGGAAGTATAGTGTGGTATCTTGGAGGCAGTCTTTGTGTGGTGGTGACTCAATACATTTTTGTTTAAAGAGTACAAGAGGCAAATTTGCAATACTCACAACTTAAACTTTACTGCAATAGTAATACACATAGTACATTCATGAGATTGTACCTCTACAGTAGTCCACTTCTCCTAAATGTTAAGAACGGATTAAATGCAAAGCGCCCGAGGAGCAACGTGGGGTTCAGTGCCACAGTGATGGTGAAAGGAAACTAAAAATCCTAAATACTTAATGATCCCAGAACGGATTTCAGGCACATATCATTATCATAAGTACAGATTACTCTTTTATTCCGCGTTCATCACTGAGGCAGGGAGACAGGGGAAGCAGTGGTACTGCAACTTGAATAGGCTAGTGGGCAGCAGTGGGCAGGCAGGTGTTGTTTAAAAGCTTTTAAAAAGTGTCTAATATTGACAGCCGAGAGCTAGATGGAGGTCGGTTGATTTGAAGCAACGAAAAAACATAATTCTCAGGCCTGGAAAGCGTTTACAGAATGTGATCCACCACAGAATGATTCAAACATTTCCTGGACCATCCAGTTATTTTACACTTGTATCTATAGTTCACAGTCCCAAACATTTTACCAGAAGTGCATTCAACCTTCACAGAAATAAGATAGATGATGATGGATGTCATCAACATGTGTAAGTGCTCCCTTCCTTATAAACCAAGAGCATGTTCAATGCTGTAGGAGAAGTGCTTTTTGTCAAAGAAAAGAGACATCAGTTGGAGCTTGCATTGGTTATCGAGGGGTTGTCTTAAGATGTCCAAGTTGAGCTAGCTGAAATGACAACTGACGGCAGCAGAGAGGAGAACCTATTTAGAAGTTTGACGACAACGATGTGATTGGTTTAACCCGTCAGGGTCTTAGCCTTTTTCTCGATGTTACATAATTTCTTAAAGTCTCCTTTTAAGGCACTTGCATATAAGATACATACCCATGTGTTACATCTAAAATTGCAGAACAATCTCAGCTATCTATATAATGAGGCACAATTGCCATAAGGCAAAAGTGTAAAGTGATAATATGAATCTAAAGCTGAAAAATTAAAGTTTGATTTTTTAAAATTCTTCATATATCTTGTGAAAACATACCTTTACTCATGTTGACGAAACGTTTTGGTGCTAGAAGTTGGTTTACCAAAGGTATTAGGTTCACAAAAGCAGTGAAATATGTGAATTCATGCTAGAAACATGAAAATAAATGTCTGAAACCCAAAAAAATATTATCGTTTTTTGAGCAGAAATGTGGCCTGTCACACCTTTCACCAAAATGATAGAAATGGGACTGAGAAATGACTTCATACTGCAGATAAAGCTTCATGGGGTGTGTGCAAATGAAAAATTACCATCACAACATGTTTTGTTTTCAAATAAAATATGTATTATTCATAAATAAAAAAATATTTACACATATACATGTTCAGAAATAGAAAACAGACCGGGGCTGGTGGGGATGGCTGTGCTAGAGGGGCTGGTGGTGGTGCATCCTCTCTGTAAAATAAATGACTACTAGACTACAGTTCAACAGGTGTACATGTGTAGCTGAGCTGTGTACATTACCTGGTAAACAGGGTCCAGGCCTTCAGTCTTCCACGTCGATAGCATAGGTGCAGGTGGCTGTAGCGAAGCTGCATGTTGTCCACTGGACCCTGACAGCTGTGAGTCCTCTCTGTAACATAAATGACTACCAGTCAGTACTAAGTTCAATGAAAGAAAGTTACGATTACACAACAAAACAGTAACAGAGCTCCGGGCACGAGCTAAACGGTACGTTAGCATGTTAGCACGTTGCTAATGTAAATACATACCGATAGTTAGCATTACGTCTTACAAACACGTAACGAAGATCAGCACTAGTTGGTACTAAGTGATATTGACGATGCAGTCGGGTAATAAGCTGATACTACCTCCAGTGGTGTCCCCGCTGTAGCAAGCTATCTCCCGTTAGCTCGCGGAGCTAGCGCTAGCTCCCTGCTAGCTCTCCAACAGCCAGCCCCGTCTCAGAATCAGACTCGGGCACCGGGGAAAACCACCGAAGGGATCGGGACCAGCTAAATGTGCTCACTGTGCTAGCGTAAATATGCTAAAACAAAGTTGAGTTAGTAAATACACGTACCCATCTTCCAGTGGATCCCTTCTCTCGGCATAATCCTCTCCAGGAGTCGAAGCCTTCAGGGCCTGTCTGACGCTCCTCCGTCCTCATCGCTGCTGGCCAAAATTTCTTCAACGTCCTCCTCTGTTGTGAACTGTGTTCTCTCCATTATCTCTAGCTTCTGACTGTAAACTACAGCATGTATATATAAACCTCAGGTGTGGAGGTTATTGTATCCTAGGTCCTTTGCAGCGTAGCTGGGTGGGGAGGGCCTTAGGGATTTCCTGAGTGTTCATAGGTAGTCACAACTTTTTTTGACGGACACCTGAATTGACTAATCACGGTTAGAGGAGTGTCAGCTTCTGTTACAGGCTCCCAGAAGCTCCCAGAGGAGGGGGCCGGAAACTGCAGAGTTTGGCGGTTCTAACAGTAGCGGATTCTTTTATCTGCGCCGTATTTTCGCGGAGATATGATTTTCTTTTTTAATTAAACTATGTATAACACGCCGGCGTGACGCTTAGACCCCAGAGGGTTAAAGAAACTGCACAGAATCTGGTTGGTTCATTTAAAGTCCCCCCCACCCCCACACACACACATACACACACACAATCAGCTGGTGGAGTAATCGCAGGGAGAATTAGAGACTGAGATTTAATGAAAAGGAGTTTAGAGAGTCTTCCTGACTGAACTTCAGCTGAAGCTTCATGACGACGGCTGTAATATTTGCAGAAAATGCTGAGAACATCCAGAGTCACTCAAAGTTTCAGTCGTGTCTAGATTGTAACCCAGTGGCGGGCCGTGGATTTGGTACCTACGCATGTGGTTTAGTTTAACAGCTGATCGCGGCTCACCCCCCCGGACTGGGGGAAAAAAGTGTCCCGAGAGTTACTGTCACAGATCGACCCACTCAATACACTGCGCGCTGCTCAATACACTGCATGTTCATACAGTCCACCATGTGTGGACAGCAGACACCCACGAGCATGGAGGGAGGTCACAGTCGGCGTGGGGACCGACCCGCGGAGCTCCACCACTTTGAGAGAAAAAAAAAAGAGACAGCCGACGCTCCCGTTCAGCAATGCGCTTTTCACACGAGGCGCGTGGACCGACCCACGAAGCCACTTCAACCACCAGTGGATACCCCGCCAAGCAACGCCAAACAGTTACGCAGCGCCTCTCGGTCGGACGCCTCCAACCTCGCTTCGGTGATGTTGTGTGTCCTGACTGACACACCTGACCAGCCCAACCCCATAAAAACAGCACCATAGACACATAAACACAACACAAAAAAAACACAAAAAGCAGGAAACTTACCAGATACTGTTCATTAAAGACAAAGTGCATCCGCTCTCCTTTAAAAAAAAAGGTTCAGCGACGCTGTTGTACATTTTATCGGTGCGCTTCAGTTCCATGGTGTGTACTGACACACTGACCAATCACAGTGCACGTTAATGGTCACGCAAAACAGATGCTAGAAGGCCTTCTCATATTGTTTAATCAGCTCTCGAGTTCATACAGAAACAGAAGTGAAATGTGATTGGATGAACGCCGTTAACCAGCGGCTGCGTGCAGCAGGCTCAAGGCTGAAGGCAACAGAGGAACAATTAAACTATAAAATAGCTATAACTTTTATTTATACAAAAAATAAACTTATACAAAATTTAAATTTAAACTTTGTGATTCTGTTTAGGCCAGCAGAGAAGGCTTAGCAGGCCCTGACGGCCCGCCACTGTTGTAACCCTCTATTTGCGAAACTCTGGAAAGATAGTTTAGATTAGGCCAGGGATTCCCAAAATGTGGAGCTGCCTCTAGGGGGTGCGCGAGAGGAAAAATGTAATGGTGGTCTAATGGTGTAATAATTAATATTAAACATAATTAAAAAAAAATTAAGTAGGATTTTTTTATTATAAAAATTCCCTTTGTAAGATTTAAATTTAAAATTAAAAACGTACAATTTAATAAATAGATGCACTTCCGGTCCGGCCGCCAGACTGTCTTTTACGTACACACTAGCTAGCCTAGCTTGTGCCCCTAACGTCATTTCATTCATTCAGCAACATCCATGAAAATGTTAAACTGGCTGAAATCGGGGAAGCTGTCAGGTGGGACATCTGAAGCTATCAGTAATAAAAGAGGAGAGGGACAGAGAGAGAGTGAGGAACCGGAGGCGAGAGAAACAGAGAGGTGCGTTGGGGAGAGACCGGGAGAAGAAATCGACCGGGAGTCGGAGAAAGAGGAGACGGAGGAGACCGAGAAGGAGGAAGGGATATCACAGACAAACCGGGAGCACAGAGGCCCATCGCGGAGTCACGGTGAAAAAAGAGGAAACGAGAGAGAGCATCAGACTGGGAAAAAAAAGAGGAAATATGATGACAATTATCTGAGTCTGGGCTTCACTTGGATTGGCAATGCAGATTGCCCGAAGCCACAGTGCGTGTTGTGCAGTGAGGTTCTGGCTAACAGCTGTCTGAAGCCCTCTTATTTGCGCCGCCACCTGAACACCAAGCATGCCAGTGCAAGTCAGAAGCCCCTTACATTTTTTAGATCAAAATTGGAAGAGTTACAAAACAGCCAAAAACAATTGCAGTCTCATTCATGTGTTGAGTCTACACAAAACGCACTACGTTTTCTCACTTTCTCCCCCTCCCTCTCCCTCTCTATCTCTCTTGCTGCAGGCTGAGCCACCTGCGCTGCATGTGAAAATCCTCATATGGACTCCTCCTTTTTTATTTATATCTGTTTCTGAGCCTATGCATGTGCCACTCTTTGTTCTTTACGTGGCTTACTGTGTTTAAGTAAATAAATGTGAAATGCAATCTGCCTCTGAGCCTGTGCGTGTGTCGTCGCCATCCTTATTGCTCTTTAAAAGTGACGCCTTGTGTAACTGAAATTTATAAAGCGGACAAAATCTTGTAACAAACGCCACGCGCGAGCAAACAGTTCTCGCATTGGTCCGATTTTATGCGGCTATAAATAGGCTCTGTTGCGGGTTTTTTTTTTAGGTGTGGGGGATTGGGGGTGCGTGAACCCGGTCGGGATGTAGAAGGGGGTGCGTGGCCTAAAAGGTTTGGGAACCGCTGGATTAGGCATTGACCTTGAATGGTTGAGGTCAGGATAGGTCATCAGGCGAGTTTGACACGTCCGAAACTGGCGCTAGAAGGGTACCTAGTGCATCATAGTTTGAAACGTAGACCCGGGGAGCGAGAATGTCTGTCAGATCAGATGCAAATAGAAATAGTGCAGATACTGAAACATAGGATGCAGAGGAGGATCTGGTGATTCACTTTTTCAACCCAGCAGACAGATCCAGGACATGAGATCCAGGATATTCAAATCCCTGGAAAGGTTGTGGGCACGCCCTTAATAGATCTGGAACCAGGTGAAAGAATGTTCCAATTTTAATTTTCACTTTAGTCGGAAAAAAACTAATTCTCATCAGAGCAAAGAAATATGCGCTTAAATGCTCCAAATATGTCCTAATCACTTGAACAGTGTTTTCATGCCAATACGTAAGTATGACATCATTGATCAAAGACACTTGTGGGTTACATCATGAAATAGATTACTCAGGAAAGTGGCAGAAAATGGGCAGCAATTCAGCAGCAATGCATCAAAAGAGCTTGAGAAGTAGCAAATCAACTCACTGAACAGTGTAGCCTATTTTGTTTTATCTGCATGGACTATACAATGAAGACAAGCATCTTTTCATCTTCACAAAAAATGGACGGCTTAACAGAGTCAAACGGTGCAGAGAGACAAGAGGAATGGGGGGGCTGAACTCTCCAAGGAGGCCCCGCTCCCTTCAACAACGCCAAGAGCCGGGTAACAGGCCTTCATTTACAGTTCAAAAGAAGCATAATTGGTCATCTTCAAAATCATTTTAATTATTAAAACATGATTTCCGCCCCAAAAGAGATAATATCAGACTCTTAAAAACAAGAGTGAAATCCAATTTCCCCCTCAGTCCACCGGGAGAGGGAGGATAAAGGAAGACACTGACTTTGTTATTAAAAGTAGAGCTGGCCTCATTTCGGCACCAGCTGAACTGTGAGACGTGAAGATGGAGGCCGCCATGGCCTCGTTGCCGTTTGTCAGGCGGCGCGCTCTCCGAGGGAAATTGGGTTGAGAGGACGTGCGCTTTATGGTCATTTCCATTTGCTAAGTCACTGTTGTGGTGCCTTTAGTGTTGCATTCTATTGTTTTTCTGTCAACAAACAATATCAAGTTTATATTTCCCCACAGATACATCATGATAGTTGTATGTATTTAAATTGTATATATAAAATATACTGACAGCATATGTTAAGACATACAGATTTCACACATTGTTTTCAGCTGTTTTGTTTTGTTACTATGAAAGGATTTGCATAAAATATAAGTAAAACTGACTGAAGTCAAAACTGTTGTTGGTTAGAGATCTCAGAATCAGAATCAGAATCAGCTTTAATGGCCATGTAAATTTTCACATACATGGAATTTGACTCCGGTTTCACTGGCTCTCGTACTTTTTTCCACACACAATATACAAGATAATATAAAAATATAAAAAGGACATTAAAGACAGTAGTAAAACAACAAAAAAGTGCAGATAGTGCAGATGAAGAGTCTGTTTAACTGTTCATTTGAGTGACGGCCAGTGGGAAGAAGCTGTTTCTGTGTCTGGTGGTTTTGGCGTACAGTGCTCTGTAGCGCCTTCCAGAGGGGAGGAGTTGGAACAGCTTGTGTCCAGGGTGTGAGGGGTCTGTGGTGATCTTTACAGCCCGCTTCCTGACTCTGGCGGTGTGCAAGTCCAGGATGGAGGGCAGGCTGGAACCAATGGTTCTCTCTGCAGACCTGACGATCCGTTGGAGTCTGACTCTGTCCTGTTTGGTGGCCGATCCAAACCACACAGTGATGGAGGAGCAGAGGACAGACTGGATGATGGCGGAGTAAAACAGGATCAGCAGCTCCTGAGGCAGGTTGAACTTCCTGAGCTGGCGCAGGAAGTACAGCCTCTGCTGGGCCTTTTTCCGGATGGTGTTGATGTTGGCAGTCCACTTCAGGTCCCGGGAGATTGTGGATCCCAGAAACTTGAAGGTCTCCACCGCAGAAACAGTGCTGTTGTGTATTGTGAGGGGGGGTAGTGATGGGGGGCTCCTCCTGAAGTCCATTGTCATCTCTACAGTTTTGGCCTTGTTCAGCTCCAGGTGGTTCTGACCACACCTGGAGCTGAACAAGAGTTCAGCTGAGTGCAATGCATGATTTATTAAACATGATCAAACTACCGTAGTGCTGATGGTAACAGGCTGGATAGTTTTGACTGAATGTGTGGGTATTAAGTTAAAGGGCAGCTGTTCCATATTTTCGAACAGTCTCATTGCTGTTGTCAAAACAATTTGTCAAAACTTCATAAAGGTGCAAGAATAAAGAAATACAGCAGGTTGATTCACAGCCAGTAAGCAGTAAGCTGGTAAAGATATGCTGACTCATCAGCCTGATGAGCAAACCCCATTCTCACTCACAATTCGTCAAATATGTCTCGTCATACAATGATGATATGATATCTTATGAAAAGTTACTCCTGATGTTTGCATACGGTATTTTCAAATTAAACTTCTGTCTCCACAGGAACCCACTCAGTTAGGTTTAGGCAACACAACTACTTAAGTTCAGGAAAAGATGATCAAATACTTAGTTAGGTTTGAATGCTGGATCAGATCAGCCTGAATTCATATAAAACATATCTGCGCCTATGCCGTTTACTGAATCAAGAGAAATTCAACATTATTTCAGCTCAATAGCTCAAATGTGGAGATGCTGTTATAATAAGGTATTGTGTGCAATATTTCTATATTAATTTTTTGATTAATCCCGAAAGCGTTTTTTTATATTTCATTTGGTCTTTTGATATGCAAGTGTATGACGTCAGTGGAGCAGCAGAGAAGGAGATACTAGGCAAGGCAAGGCAAGTTTATTTGTATAGCACATTTCAACAACAAGGCGATTCAAAGTGCTTCACATAAAACCATTAAGAGCATCAAAACATAATGCAGAGAAAACAGGATTTAAAACAGTTAAGAAAACATTAAAACAGGATTTAAAACAGTTAAGAAAACATTAAAACAGTCAAAAAGCTAAATAAAAAATAAAATTGAATAAAAGTTGCAGTGCAGTTTAAGAAATAAAATGCAGTAGTGAGATGCAGCAATTGAATCTGGATCAATTAAAGGCAAGAGCAAAAAGAAAAGTCTTCAATCTGGATTTAAAGGAGCTGAGGGTCTCAGCAGACCTGCAGCTTTCAGGGACCTTGTTCCAGATATGTGGAGCAGAAAAGCTGAACGCTGCTTCTCCATGTTTAGTTCTGACTCTTGGAACAGAAAGTAGACCCGTCCCAGACGACCTGAGGGGTCGGGATGGTTCATAAGGTAGCAGCAGATCACAAACATACTTAGGCCCTAAACCATTCAGTGCTTTATATATGGGGTTATTTCAGTCTCTTTATTAGCAAATGCACACAGAAAGATTCACAAATGCGCACAGAACAATTCACAAATATATTCAATTCACAAATGCACACAGAAAGATCCACAAATGCGCACAGAACAATTCACAAATATATTCGATTTACAAATGCACACAGAAGGGTTTACAAATACATTCCAATGATTTATATAAATGTTTAAAAAAATCACAATTATATATCTGCATTTGTATGTATTTGTATGCATTTGTGGATCGCACTGTATTTGTGGATCGCACTGTATTTGTGGATTACACTGCATTTCTTTGTGAAAAGCTTCACATTTACGAGTGGCTTTTGTGAGACTCCCCTGCCGTGATCCGATCCGTAAATGCGTTTTTTTCAACATGGACTATCTGTGGCCAATCAGATGTCGCCCTCATTTTCAACCAATCACATGAGTGCAGCTCCCCCCTCCCCTACCCACGAGGGCGTTGCCAGCGTACAGTTACGGAATTTGCGGAGGTGATAAGTCAAACAATGGCGCTGGTACACACAACTGAAAGTTGACGTTCTCTGAATACTACAGTTGTTGAGTCACAACATGACATTTTAGGATGTTTTCAGGCGAGAAGTTAGTTGTTTAAGCATCAAATCTGTGGCCCGTTCATCTAGAAGCCGCCGGCTTAAAACGATACGCCGACGGTTTGAGGTCCGGCTCGTGGGTCAGCTGAGTCCCGCCGGCACCGGGCCGAGAGCAGCCTGATCCCGGCAGGACTTTTTTAAATGATCCGCTGGCTCTGATTTCTCCGTAGCGGTTAAACATTGATTTTATTGATTTTATTTTTTACTGTAATTGACCTCCTTGGAGCATATCCTGCTTTATCAATTAATTAATATATATATTTTATTTTGAATATATATATATATATTAAATATTGTAATCGTTTGACAGCACTAATATATATATGTAATATATTATGAATATGTAATAATTAATTGTAATTCACAATTAATTCATATGTATTTTTTAATGCATATTATATTTATATAGATACACATATAATTGCAATCAATTCGGTCAAACGTCAAAAGACACCGCTGTAGTTCAAAGTAAAAGTTAAATTAAAATCTTAAGTTATGAATCTTAACCTTTCCCTCCGTCAAACTGATGTAACGTTACTGTGAATAAATAATAAACTAATAAAGATTGCTCGTTAGATCCTCAAAACTGAATTATATCTCATGTTTAACCGCTACGGAGAAATCGGAGCCAGCGGATCATTTCAAAAAGTCCTGCCGGGATCAGGCTGCTCTCGGCGGGCAACAGAAAGCTGACGGCCCGGTGCAGACGGGGCTCATGGTCCCGCGACCAGGAACTCAAACCGTCGGCGTATCTTTTTAAATCGGCGGGTTCTAGATGAACCGACCACAGATTTGATGCTTAAACAACTAACTTCTCGCCTGAAAACATCCTAAAATGTCATGTTGTGACTCAACAACTGTAGTATTTAGAGAATGTCAACTTTCAGTTGTGTCTACCAGCGCCATTGTTTGACTGATGAGCTCCGCTAATTCCGTAACTGTACGCTGGCTCCGCCCTCGTGGGTAGGGGAGGGGGGAGCTGCACTCATGTGAGTGGTTGAAAATGAGGGCGACATCTGATTGGCTACGGATAGGTCCATATAGAAAAAATGCATTTATGAATCCAAAGGACGGCAGGGGAGTCTCATAAAAGCCACTCGTAAATGTGAAGCTTTTCACAAACAAATGCAGAAATATATTTGTGATTTTTTTTTATACATTGATATAAATCATTGGAATGTATTTGTAAACCCTTCTGTGTGCATTTGTAAATCGAATATATTTGTGAATTGTTCTGTGCGCATTTGTGAATCTTTCTGTGTGCATTTGTGAATTGAATATATTTGTGAATTGTTCTGTGCGCATTTGTGAATCTTTCTGTGCGCATTTGCCATTAAAGAGACTGAAATAACCCCATATTTATAAACCAGCAGCAGGATTTTAAAGTCAATTCTTTGTTTGACAGGAAGCTAGTGCAAAGACCTCAGAACTGGTGTGATGTGATCCACTTTCCTGGTCTTAGTGAGGACTCGAGCTGCAGCGTTCTGAATCAGCTGCAGCTTTCTGATTGACTTTTTACAGAGGCCTGTGAACACACCGTTACAGTAGTCCAGTCTACTGAAGATAAATGCATGGACAAGTTTCTCCAAATCCTGTTGAGACATAAGTCCTCTAACCCTTGATATATTCTTCAGGTGGTAGTAGGCTGATTTTGTAATTGTCTTGATATGGCTGTTCAGGTTGAGGTCTGAATCCATAACTACACCTAGATTTCTGGCTTGGTTTGAGGTTTTTAACGTCAGTGATTGAAGCTGAGCGCTGACTTTCAATCGTTCGTCCTTGGGACCAAAAACAATTACTTCTGTTTTATCTTTGTTTAATTGAAGAAAATTCTGGCACATCCAGTTATTGATTTCTTCAATGCATTTAGACAGCCCTTGTATGGGACTATAGTCCCCTGGTGATATAGTTATGTAGATTTGTGTGTCATCTGCATAATTATGATAACACACTTTGTTGTTTTTCATAATCTGAGCCAGTGGAAGCATGTAGATGTTGAACAGAAGAGGCCCCAGTATTGAGCCTTGGGGAACACCACGTCATCCTAGTCAGCTCTGATGTGTAATTAGCTACCGACACAAAGTATTGTCGGTCCTTCAAGTAGGATTCAAACCAGTTAAGTGCTGCGCCAGAGAGTCCTACCCAGACTTTCAGTCTGTCTAGTAGTATGTCATGATCGACCGTGTCGAATGCACCACTGAGATCCAGTAATACTAAGACTGAAGTTCTGCCACTGTCTGTGTTTAAGTGGATGTCGTTGAAAACCTTAACAAGAGCAGTTTCAGTACTGTGGTGCTGACGAAAGCCATCGAAACAGTTATTTTCGGCCAAGAAGTTGTTCAGCTGTTGAAAAACCACTTTTTCCATTATTTTACTTAAGAATGGGAGGTTTGATATTGGCCTATAGCTTTTCAATATTTCGGGGTCTAAACTAGCCTTCTTTAGGAGTAGTTTAATCACTGCAGTTTTTAGGGCTTGAGGGAAGACACCTGAAAGAAGGGATGTGTTTACAATTTGTAAAAGATCAGCGGTCATGCAGTGTGAAATGTTTTTGAAAAAGTGTGTTGGTAGAATATCCAAGCAGCAGGAGGATGTTTTCAGATGTTGTATAATGTCTTCTAGGCCCCTCTGGTTAATTGAGTCAAATTGTGTCATGATATTTGAATGGCTGTTAGATGGGGACAACACATATCCGGTGGTTGGTGAGGAGCCACCGACTGCTTGTCTAATTTTCTGAATTTTGTCAGAAAAATAGGAGGCAAATTGATTGCATGCACAGGTGGATTGGAGCGTAGCAGTTACCGACACCGGAGGGTTTGTTAGCCTGTCGACGGTAGCAAATAAGGCACGTGTATTGTTATTGTTTTTGGTTATGATGTCAGAGAAGAAAGACTGTCTTGCATTTTTAAGTTCCAAATTATAATTGCGAAGTCTCTCTTTATAGATACCACAGTGAACCTGGAGATTAGTTTTTCGCCACCTGCGCTCTGCTTTCCGGCACTCTCTTTTCTCTATTCTGACCAGCGTGGCATTTCTCCAAGGGGATCTTTTCTTACCCGAGACAACCTTCACCTTACTGGGTGCAATGGCATCAATAACATGTTTTACTTTAGATACTAAGACTCTTTTTTTCTCAGATAAAAGAACGTTCAGTATTCTGGCTCCTCTACATCAATGCATTCCTTTAAACCAGTCGATACAGACGCCTTGCCTTTACTGCCACACAAACCCAACTACCTTCTATGTTTGTCCAGTCGATTGAATAGCAAAGGTGTCTGTCAAGCGATTGAGTAAGAAAACTAGGTATTCTCGTCATAATAACTAAATAAGCCACATCTCTTTTGTAGCAATGCCTTGACGATCCCAGCTGTACGGTTTTTCCTTTCCTTTCTTTTTGGACATCCTCCCTATAGCAGATGGGTAATGTTAATTTTAGTTGGTGTTGATATAGCAGCGATCGATAATTACTCTGAGAGGTCCCTTTGCAGCTCTCCCATTATAGAATCTAATGCGCACACGAAGCTTAAAAAACAATTTCCCTCCACCATTATTTTAACCACGACGGTGGGAATGAGCCTTTCTTTCTCAAACTGGACATGATCGGTGGCATAAGCTACACCTGTCATCTTGTCACAGCGCTGATCCTGTACTCGTTACTGTTCAGCCACACAGCCGTCATTTTCTGATAGCCTCGCGTCGTCCTTTTTCGTGTCCGAGCATCCATGCGGCCTGGGCCTGACTGACAGCTGCTCAGCCATCAGTCATCTAGAAAGAAAAAAAGACTCCCCCCTTTGCTGACATGCACTACGTTACCTAATCTGCTCTCCCACAGCTCTCCCCTCGACCGCCGTCTTCACTCCACCGGCATGCCTCAATTTGGACATCATTATGCAAAAGAGGTGTGCTTATTTGCTGATGCGGCAGTGGGATATTCATAAACATACATTCACCTTTACTGAGGGCAAACTCACCCTTGCACCAATGTATCAGTGATTTTCAATGAATAATGATATGCAACCCAACGTTATCTACGAAGTTTGTTCAGAGAAAAGTGGATAAAGTTAAGATTTCTGCTTGCTTAAATTACACTTACAGATAAGGACTACCTTAGACAAACCGTCTGTTAAAAAATGTGTTTCCTGCAGGCCTTGATGGGTATATTATAGAGGTCAGTCTTCATTCACGTTGCCCCTCGTTGCATCATTATTGCCTCTCAGTGCTCTCATCAGACACTAATCCATAGATCAATAGAGTGTGATGAGCACACTAATTAGACCAGTCCAACAGGGAGACAGCAGTGTGACACACTAAATCATCACTTTGTATGTTTGTTACTGCTATTCACATACTCCTATATATTAAGTATACAACATGTTCAACAAAACACACAAGATTGTTTGGAAATGGGGGCTATAGTCTGTGGGTCAGCTTTAACATTACGGTGATGTGTCCCAGATTATGGGCTGAAATGATCCATGATGATTTTAGTATTCCAAGCAACAAGTTCATGGATCAAGCATCAATGCAGATCAATTTTGTCCTTTCTCTGAAATAGTTTGGCATTTCTTCTTCTTCTTCTGCACAACATAATGCATTTGGCCATATTGCAAGAACCAGTTGTAAGAACACATTTGTTCTTAAAGAAATAATAGAACTAACATTCCCATTCAAATCAACGTAGCAGGATGGTCGAAGCGGCGACCATTTTTAGTTGTACCATTGCCATTCCGACCACTTTAGCAGGCTTTAAACTAAACCCACTGAGGTGAGGTTTTGCAGCGACGACTAAAACGAACAATGGAGTGGTAACGTCAAGTAGCATAGAGAGCCAGAGTGAAATAAAACTACTGTGTGCGTCAGGAAAACACTTTGCTATTGACAGATGAGTGTCAACTTTGTTCTGTTCATTTCTGTGTTATGAGAGGATATTGGTACTGATCTCTTGTAATTTAGTTTGGAGGATTTGGAGGATTTTGCAGATCTAATGTTTGTTTAATTCTTTTAAGCAGTTACATTAAAATGCAAGTCAAGACAAGTCTGTGTCATCATCACTGTTGGCATGTTTTTCTTTGCAGATGGTTCTACTATTTTATGTGGTCTGATTTAACTCCACTTAGCCAACAACATATGATATTGAGACGTGTGCACTCATTGCAGAGAGATGAAATAGATTAATTGTTTTTCACAAATGCACTACATGTATTATAATTATTTTTCCCTATTAGCATATTTTCTCATTGCACACCTCCTCTGTTGCTCTGTTGCCTTGCCTTCAGCCTTGAGCCTGCTGGCTGGCGCGGCACGGCCACTGTTTAACAGCACTCATCCAATCACATTTCACTTCTGTTTCTCTATGGACTCGAGAGGTTATTAAACAATATGAGAAGGCCTTGTAGCATCTGTTTTGCCACAGCGTGACCATTAACGTGCGCTGTGATTGGTCAGTGTGTCAGTACACACCCTGGAACTGAAGCGCACCGATAAACTGTACAACAGCGTTGCTGAACGGGTGGACTTTGTCTTTAATGAACAGCATCTGGTAAGTTTCCTGCTTTTTGTGTTTTTTCATCTGCAGTGGCTCAGTCAGGACACACAACATCGCCGAGGTTGGAGGTGTCCGACCGAGAGGCGCTGCTTGGCGGGGGTGTCCGCTGGTGATTCAAGTGGCTTCGTGGGTCGGTCCACGCGTCCTGTGAGCTCTCCCCGAGCCCAGAATGGCGCTCCGTAAAAAAGTGCATTGCTGAACGGGAGAGTCGGCTGTCTCTTTTTTCTCTCAAAGTGGTGGAGCTCCGCGGGTCGGTCCCCACGCCCCGTGTGACCTCCCTCCATGCTTGTGGTGGTGCCGTGTGGCGAAGTGGGTGTCTGCTGTCCACACATGGTGGTCTGTATGAACGCGCCGCGTGTTGAGTGGGTCGGTCTGTGACAGTAACTCTCGGGACACTTTTTTCCCCCAGTCCGCGATCAGCTGTTAAACTAAACAGACAGAGCATGCATAGATACCAAATGCATGGCTCGCCACTGGAGTCGAGTCATATGACTTCAAGCATCACACATTTGATGAGATTAGACTTGCAACTCAACTTGGACTTGGGCCTTTTAACTTAAAAGTACTTGATACCTTCCTCCAAGCTCATTTAACAAGTACGTTATATAAAAAGTGTGCCACGAATCAATTCATTCGTTGCTATCTTGACAGCTGGGAGTGAGGACAACAGCCGTATTCATTGTTTACATTCATTATTCTAATGTTGGGGGAGTGTCTTTGGAGGGAGGTCTAAAGGGACGTGCTTACACTTTTTTTTACCTTTTTTTGATTAAGCAACTTTTGGCTAGCTGGTGCTGCTAGCTACTTATATCCTGAAAATAATAGAACGGGCGAACGTACAACTGGAAAACCTCCTCTGCCAGCCAGCATGGAGGCTTAAAAAAAGACATTGAGGGAAAGACCATGAATTCAAAACACGTGGAAAAGGCACTTGTTTTTTGTCTGCGATGTGGGAATGTTTAAACATAGTGTGAAGCTGATGCACACCACATATCAGGTGTGCAGATTACAATACAATACAACCATCAGTGACCTCTGCGACTGTTGGGTTTATGAGAGGGCTTTCAAATTTACAGCCATCGGACAGGTTCAGTCCGGATGAGGATCACCAACGGCCTTCGGAGCTTGACAAACTGCTGGATGCTTCCAGGTAATACTAATCCTGTGCAACTAGGGTTTACGGCTGCCACTGAAGGGACCGGGATGTGTGTGAGGTACTGTATTTTAATGAGATTACTTCCCTCACTTTCCAGGAAGATGTCTTTAAACATTCAAGCCACGACGCAGGACCGCAGAGCCGATACTGTACGTCATAAACTCAAGGTGGCCTAATCCTACCTCCTACTCTATATCTCTGTATCTCTCTTTACAGAAGAACTATTGATTGTCTTCTTTCTGCCTGTTCAGTCATTTTATAGGCCCGATCCCCGTTTCTCCCAATCGACCAGAAGGTCACAGCACGTGGGTTCCACTGCGGTTTTAGTTATGCCACCATCAACACCATAATTACAGCGTCTCATTTTCTTTTTCCGCCGTTTACCCGGCTTTTTTACCATTGTGCTGTGGTTTGTATGTGATCTTTTGTGGTTGGTTCAGAATCTTCCTCTTTCTCTTGAACCTGATGTTTCCATTCAAATCGTCAAGAAACGTTAAGCACACTGTTGGAATGTGGGAAAATTGAAATGCAAATTAGGAGCGTTTTCATCAACCGGGTTGGAGCGAATAAGAGATTATGTCCACAGAAAAACGTTTGAAGAGGATTTTATTTTGAAATGGAAACGAGAAGTTAAAAATTAGTACTTTTTTAATTCCTGTGACATATTCTCATTATATACATTGATACTGTTAGAATTCTGTCACTATACTGTCAACAAATTATTTTCACTGTCTATTTTTGCTGTGTACCCTCCTTGCTTAGGTTTGTTACATGCAGCCCTTACGTTAACATTGAGAGTATCGATGGATGGAAGCGTTTGCTGAGGAGACTTGTGTAGCTCGCTGGTGATGTGACCTGAGTGGCTGAGCGGCGGTATTGAGGCTTGATTTTGGTAAAATATTAATGACACATGCTAGCATCTGACCATAAATTAATACATGGGACAATTTTGACGACAGTGTTCTATTAATATAACTAACTGTATATAATATAAATAAAGGTTTACGGCGGAAAGCTATAATGTAATATTTTCTTTTTGTAGAGCACTTTTCTTACCATGGTTACAAAGTGCTTTATAGAAAGAAACAGGAGATAAAAAAACAAGAACAACAATAGACTATATTACAGAAAACATAAAAACACTCTGAGTTAAAATAAAGTACAACAAATAAAAAGAACGGCAAGAAGAGGGATGCCAAAACCTAAAGACAGCTGAGTTGCATTAATCTAACAGAATGTTCAAGTACATAGGGGTCAATAAATCCTTGATAGTATATGGAGCATAAGAGGCAACTAGTGTAAATTGGCTAGCACAAGAGTCTAGGAAGATATTCTTGGTGCCTGATACAATTTAGGCAGACGCGTTCTCATTCCCAACTGAGCTTAATCAGGACCCCATGACATCACTCTCTAACACATCAAACTATGACGCTCCACTACTGTCCCAACACAACATGTGATTAACGTTGTAAATTCAACCAAAAAACGCTTGGTTAGTTTGAGGATAAGATTGGTTTGGGTTAAAAATGAGTATGTTAATGAGTTGGTATCAGATGCTGAGGGAAGTGACAAACTGTATGTGTCGCCTTGGGAATGAGATTGGACTGGATTCCAACAAAGTGCATTACAGTAGTCCATGCTGGGATATTTGAGAAACTGATTTACTGAGTGCTGGGACATTAATAGTTTGAAACTGGGTAAGGGAAATAAGACTGTTGGTGAAGGTGGGTAGATAGTCTTGGATCTGGTGAAAGTAGAGACAGAATGTTCTCCATCTTCCCAATGAAACAACCTTAATCCATTGAGAACCAAGCTAACTACCCTTAATAGGACTTTGGAGTTATGGGTATTATGTGTTTTTACATGACATTTATGGGAATAGCAGGTTTAGACCCAAATGCAGATGGAAAGTTGAGGAGGCAGCAAGGACAGTTTCAATGATCTATGACAGTGATTGTCAACCACTGTGCCGCGGCACACCAGTGTGCCGTGAGAGATCATCAGGTGTGCCGTGGGAAAATGTACAATTTCACTTAATTGGTCCAAAAAAATATTATTTAGTTGCCGCAAATGATTTTCCATTGTTGAGCGTCTGAGCTGCAATATAGTGGCTGGCAGAGTAATATAGAACAGGTCTGCACCTTGTTCTGCTATTAAACAAACTACACGGCCGTATGTTATTGATCTTATCCACACAGCATGTCATTTCTGGGTCGCGTCTATACAACTCTGCTCTGTGTCGCGCACGCGGAGTTCCGCCTGATGCGCTGCACAGGTGAGACACAGCGGAGAGAGACAGAGAGAGAGCGGCGAAAAATAAGTTGCGTGCTTTTCACAATGGGATTTGCTGCTGAAGCTATCAGTATTTTAAGATATGAGCTCTCACTGTTAAAGCCTAACAGTTCATGTGTTTGCAGGTCAAGACAAACAGCCTGGAGCTCCATCAATGACGTTTCTGACTCAGAGAGGCTCTGGAAATATTCTTCCAAAAGCCTGAAAAACACACTGCAGTGATAAAGCCTGCTCACTTTGTGGTCGTCATTAAAATAAATGAACACCATGTTTCCTTTAAGTCAGTATTTATCAAACTGGGGCGGTATTTATTACAGGTGTAATATCTTTATTACAGGTATTTATTACAGGTGTGGCGCAAGAGGAAATGCTGGTTTTAAATGTTCACAGTCCGCCGTTAACAGGTTACGCTTGCGCATGCGCCGATTCTTGGCATTTCGCCAAAAGCCGATCTTTATGAGATCTCAGTGAGGTCGGCTTTCTGCTGTTGTGTCTCTATCATGGAGCATGAACTGAGAGCCGTATCAAATCTACAACCCCGTTTTAAAAAGATGTGTAGAGGAAAGCAGCTCACTGCAGCCACTAATACTGATACAACGTGATGCTCACACATCTGCATTCATTCCGTTTTGTTTTGAAATATCTTATTGTTTTCCACAATAAGATATTTAGTAGTAACTAAATATTAGTTCTTTTTTGCATAACTTTATTTTAATTTTTCTAACAAAGTGATAACACTTTTTTTTTGTCTGATGGAGCAATCTGGTTTACTTGAACCACTGAATACTCTTCCATGCCAGTAGGTAGCGCAATAATGAGCTACCATATACGCTGTATTATGCTACAATGTGACATTTTGTAACTTTTTAGGTTGTTGGTGTGCCGTGGGATTTTTTTATTGTAGAAAATGTGCCGCGGCTCAAAAAAGGTTGAAAAACACTGATCTATGATAACAAATTACTTCCGGCTTGAGTCCAAAAACAGGACGGTAAAAGATATGACTCAAACAGATACTAGGAATACTGAACACTGGAAACTAGGGCAAGAACGCTGGATACACTAGATGCTAGGACTGAAGGCGACAACCTGACAGAGGGATAACACACAAACTGAATACACAAGGGACAAATCCACTGATAAAACACAGGTGAGATAGAAAAAAGGCAGGAAAAAGCCAAAGGCACTTACAATAGAGACTATCTAAATAAAACTAAATAAAGGAAACAAACCCTGGGCCCATGACAGATTATTCCATTGCCCACCTCCCCTTATGTTAATTCCGTCAGTCTCTACTTTTATGAGGGAACAAAGCGAGATGTGACCGAAGGGAAACCTGCCTACTTTCTTGCCTTTTTGCATCGTTAGCGTTCATCATAAAGTGAGCGATTGATGGATTGTTTGTTTCTCTATTACTCTATTAACCTTCTGAATGCAAAAAACTGGATGGAAAAGATATTGTCTTTTAAAAAATCTACACCGTTTATCATGGCAAGCAGTTGCAAACACTTTTTATATTAAATTGTAAACTTTAATTATTATCTTCAGATTTTCATCTTTCCGACGGTCCTTGAACACATCAAACGCTTTCATCAGAAAAACACAAAATAAAACTCAGCCTAAAAGAACATTTTATTCTTCATGTCTAATTTAAAATGTTGCCCCAAATGAATAATTTACTCGAACCAGATCCTGTTTAAATACATTAAGTGTTACGCTCCTCAGTGCAACTAGGAAGCCATGATTGATTCGGCTGAGACCAAGTCACGTGACAAGAATTTTGTGAGACTTCCATTGAACTGCAGGCTGCTGAGCACAGAGCAGGTTGTAAAAATGTGAATAGCTTAATAAATATAACACATAGAGCCTCCTTTTTTTCCAACATTAGTAACAGCTGTGGCAACTTGGAATTTTTTTGGATATATAGATTCCATTGTTTGACAGTCTTTGTAAAAGAAATTGTGAAAGAAATTCCACTTTGATTTCTTTTCATTTTTATGATGTGTGGCATTGTAACTGATATCCATAGAGGTGCAGGACTGTATTCAAGGCCACAGAGAGAAAAATGGGAAAGGAGTGAAAAAATAGGCTCAAAACTGTTTGGGGTTCAGAGAACCACACCGAGGCTTTAAGTGTGGATGTAGTCTTTGTTTTGAGGGTTAAGCTACTTATTTGCTAACCCATTTTGGTACTAACACAACCACTTCCTCCCCATATATTGTAGAGAAAGGTCATTGCTATCACTAATGAACTGGATCCAAGCTATGGATAACTTGTATACATTAACATGCGTGAGCAAACTAGTAAACAGTTGTATGTCTGTGTCTAATGGATAAGTATCAAGGAATCTCTACTCTCTCATAAAGAGTAAGAGGGAAGGAGGGTATCAGCACACCCACCTCCTCTGTGAGGAACACTCATCACTCATTACAATCAAAAACACAGCCGTCATCTCGACCGCGTCTTGTCACTCTCTTCATTAGAGTGCTAAGAACGCAGATGGGGATCTTCGTGGCAAGCCACGAGCAACCGGCAACATGTCATCACCATGGAGAGGGGAAGGGGAGCATTTATCTGCGGTGAAGTGCTCCACCGAGGGCACCATTACCGCGCCACATCTGATTGTTTCTGCACATCCTCTCCCGCTGACTCCGACAGGTCGCCATCCATGTCTTGATTTTTTATCACCGGTGTTCCTGTCAAGTCATCTGTAGTGGCTCCTCCAATCACTGTGTGAGATTGGACAGCTTGATATTGATTCAGAAATCATATCGCTAGCCCCTTATGTTCAAGAGCCCCCGGGAGTCCCTACTCAATGTTCCTAAGTTTACTTTTGGCAATGGAGGATTTTCATACCAAGTTATTTAATTGCCACTGGTAGCTGATGTTCTGTTTCACAGCTACAACAAGTGACAGACGCTCTACGAATCAGTCAAAATAGTTTTAAACTCAATTAAAAGACCACTCCACTAATTTAGTTTTGCCCAATTGGACCAATATGTCCTACAGCCCATTATCCCACAAACAAACACCCATTCACCCATCCACCCAAAGGCCCATTCAAGTAATGCGTTTGTGTCCGGAATCTCAGTGACCAAACAGTGTCCCGTAAGGAGCTACTGGCAGCTATGGCCGTGGTTTATCCAATGGTCCGTCCAATCACCTGTCAAGTACTTTTTTTAAACCTAAACCCCAATCAGAGATAACGGATATTGCGGTGGTGCTCATTAACTTTATTTAACCCTGGCCCTTTATGGGGTTACTATTGTGGTGGAAATCTATCATAAGTGTTTTATTCTTAAATGTGTAGTTCATCTTGACCCAGTCTAATCAGCGCCATCCGTGTGAAGCAATAACCGGTGGATCTCGGTATTGTTTTGGGTTCCTTACCTTTTGTTTTCTCCTTTTCTCTCTCACTCTTAACTCTCAGGGCCGCAGCCAAACAACACCTTCCAGACAGGCATCAAGGCTTGTCTGGTGGGAAGGAGGACACTGCAAGGAGGAGCACGGTGGAGGGGGGAAAGGGCAAACATTTCAATAACCATCTGTGGTGACGAGCTCTCGATTCAATTCAATTCAATTCAGTTTATTTTATATAGCCCAACATCACAAATACAAGTTTGCCTCGGAGGGCTTTACAATCTGTACACATAACATCCCTGTCCCGGGACCTCACATCGGATCAGGAAAAACTCCCCTAAAGAGATAGTAAAAACCCTTTCACAGGGAAAAAAGGGAAGAAACCTGAGGGAGAGCAACAGAGGAGGATCCCTCTCCTCTGTCCATTCAATTGAATTATTCCAAGTTTCTGTTTAAAAATGCTTAAAGACATTTAAGTGTTTCACATTGCATTTGTTTTCTCTAAAGGAGATTGATAAGGTTAATTAATTTCCATTGCAACTATTAAAAGGGGGCGGTTGGTGCATATTGGCACGATTGGGTGCCGGCTACTTCAGTCAAGAGGTAGGTTGTTATAATAGATAGCTTTGAAGAGTATACAAAAAGTATTTCTGCAAAAAGCAACACTGTTGCTGCAAATAAGGAATGCTGGAAGAAAGTTGATAATTGGGTTAAATTGTTGGGAAATATATCTATTTCACCACTCAATTCACTCGTGCCTACTGTAAGGTTTTTAGAGTTTAGTTAGTCAAATTTAAACTTGCACATGTAAGAAAGGAATTGTTTATGTGTACATTACAATGCATGAAATATGACAATTAATAAGGGATATTATTATGAAGGATTTGTAATTGTATGCATATGAAGGTCACTTTTATTTACTGTGAAATGATTAATGTGTGAATGAATGTTAGAGATTGCGTGCTGCAGGTACTTCTAGTAGTTCTCTTGTTCGCCTGAGGTGGCGGAGTTGAACATTGACTTTTGAGACTTTACCGGTCAGAAGAAGAAGAAGAAGAAGAAGAAGAAGACTGGCTCCATCACTTTAGCTGCGGGCCAATGAACGAGTAAAAAGGCACTCAAAGGTGTTAAAAATTACGTTAACGAATAGGAAGGGCTCTAGGCTCCATGACTGGGAGATAGAAATTAACTGCATGAAGAGAAAACGTTCTCTTTTTCAGGCTGCTAGCGAGCGAATCGGACCTGCGTGCCCGTGGAGTTCTCTGTGGAGCCAAAAGAGCTCGATCGAAAGCATAAGCTGTCTGTCTATCATTTTTTTATTAAATATTCTTTTATTATAACTTTTTTGGACCCTGGACCTTATTTCCCGCATCACCTCCCAGGATTGTTGATCATTTTTCTTCACTACCTTTTAACAACGACTGCAGCTCTAACGCCAGAGGAGCTGCATTTAGGTCTGACGATGTTTCATAAGAAAGGCTACCTGGAAATTACTTTAGTTTTTGGCCAAATCAATGAAATGGGCTAACGACCATTGCAAGTATCTGAACATATTTGATACGGACTATGACGAAACTGGTCTGTTATTTAAAAAAATATAGCTTTTCATTTTAATTTCCTAAAAAGTAACTGCTTTGGGCATCCAAAGTTTCTGACCAACAAAGATAACACAGAAGCATCAGTTTGTGTGTATGTATATATATATATCAGTGGTGGGTCGTGGATTTTATACCTGCGAATTCAGTGCCATCTGAGTCATAGTCTCGATCAGCTGTTTAACAGCTGACGGCCTACCACTGATATATATATATATATATATATATATATACACCCATATTATATATATGGGTATACCCGTATATATATATATATATATATATACTGTGTATATATATATATACTGTGTATACCCATATATATAATATGGGGGTGTGTATATATATATATATATATATACATATATATATATATATATATATATATATATACATATATATATATATATATATATACATATATATATATATACATATATATATTGTGTGTGTGTGTGTATATATATATATATATATATATATATATATATATATATATATATATATATATATATATGGGTCAATGACGAATAAGGCTTCTAAAAAGGTAATCTTTTAAAGAAAATTCTAAATTGATGTAATGGATATTTTGGGATCTGAAACATTGTGCTTTAACAAGTCTCAGTTTTTGTTTTAAATAGTTTTTAACTGTGATGCAACCACATATTAGTAAAATATTCCAAATAATTTTTTTTAAACAAACTTTTGAAAAGTTATCCCTTGGAGTGTCTACAGTGCTTAACATATTGTTATTTTGTGGTTGTGTTTATATATATATATATATATATATATATATATATATATATATATATGTATTTAAGATAATTGCATTCTCTAGGTATTTAGTATATTTAAGATTTGATTTACAATTAGATGGAGAAATAATAATACAAATATAGAAATGAATACATTCAATACAATAGTTCTTCAATACAATAGTTCTTCACATCATATCCAGCAACCATTTCTCAACCTTTTATTTATTGCTTTAAATTACAATTTTATCTGGCTGCACCACCTGACGTTTATCAATTGTGCCACCTGACAATGTTAGCTCCCTGTGTCGTGCTGATTTCTCTTGACTTGACAGCGTCATCTTAAATAGTAAAATAATATTCAATATTATCATGAAAATGGTTTGAACGTGTATAGTATATTTAACTTAACACTGTTAAACATTTGAAAAATGTAATAAATGATCTTAAGCGCCAGATAACAATTCATATAGTTGTAATGAAGTGGAGCTAGACACATCTTGTATGAACGGAATCACTTTACTTTCGAACTGCAGTATTACAAACTGTTAAAGCGATTCAGAACGCGCTCTTGCACCCGACATTATTGTTAGCGTCAACAAGCACGTATCATTCTACTTTCTGTCTTCAAAGTTTTTTGTTAAATGCACTTCCTGTTTCCATACTCTTCACAATAAAAGTCAATCATGCAATCAAACAAGTTACAACAATAGTGAAATTACTTGCAGTTGCGACATTTGACATCTGGTTGCGTCACCTGAGTTTTGCAACTAATTTCAAATTAAACGGGCATATAGTAGGACGCTAGCATTAGCTTTTGTTCTTGCTTGCAACTTCATTTACATACTTTGTAAATACAATAAATAGTTTTATGATAAAATATGTTTCTAGTTTTAGATTGGTTGTATGACCTGACATGAAAAGTGTACCATCCTACCTGTAAGTTAAAAGTAGATATTTTAATCAATATTTCAGAGAGCTCTACAAATATTTTCACTCAGCCACAGATGGCAGTTGAGGTCCTCTTGATGATACAATATCAAGCTGGCCATAGAGGATACCGGGGATTTCCACCGGTATGCCGACGGGGTTGGGCTGGTCAAGTGGGTCAATCAGGACGCACAACATTGCAGAGGCGAGGTTGGAGGCATCTGACCGAGAAGCGCTGCGTAATTGCGCATTGCTCAACGGAAGCGTGTCCGCTGTCTTCTTTGTCTTTTTTTTCCCATCAAAGTGGTTAAAATAGCTTCGTGGGTCGGTCCACACACCCCGTGTGACCTTTTCCCACGGCCAGAATAGCGCTCCGTAAACGCACATTGCTCCATGGGAGTTTCCGCTGTCTCATCATATAAAGCGCCTTTTCTTACTCGTCAAAGTGGTAAAATAGCTCAGCAGTGTGACCTCCCTCAATGCTCGTAAAAGTGGAAAAAAATTGGCCTTATAGCAAAGTGCCTGCTGTACACACATGATAGTCTGTATGAACGCGCCTTTATGCTGCGTTCACACCAAACCGGTTTACCGCGGCAGTTTACTAGCTCGACAATAAAAGCTGTTTCACACCAATCGCGCCGTGTCAAAAGGGGGCGTTGTTTATCTCCGTTGCTTGTCTCCGTTAAAAGAGCTATCATTTCCGCTATCGACCATGAAATAAATAACCACTAGTTCTGCTTTATACTTGTTGTGGAAGTCCCAATGATGTGGACTATACAGCACTGAAGGCCTAGGTAGAAAATACACGGCCCGCCACTGATATATATATATATATATATATATATATATATATACACACACACAAGCATATTGGTATATTCACTCTTCAGATTATCTGATGACAAAAAATGGTGTGATACTGCATTGTATTTTTTGAAGAATATATGAGAAAATCTTTAAGCATTCTAGACAGTGACAATAGAGGGCCACCCACCTTGAGCCACCAATTTTTTTTATTATTATTAATTATGAAATATATAATAATATTAATAAATTATACAAATTGTCTATTTGTGTTTTTGAGCTATGGAATATACCCAGTAATATTTGTAAAATAGGATATCTGCGCAAAAATATATGCTTTCCTGCTTGTCCTCTCCACTAGTGCACCTCTCAGCTGCCCCTGTGCACGTCTCTACTGCGCTGTGCACGTGCCGGGGCTATTTTGCCCAAGGAAGACGGGTCTAATACGCAGTTTAATCACTGACTAAATAAATAAATGAGTGAAGTACAATTTATCCAATCAGCGCCCTAAGGGGCCGTTCACACCGGACGCGACTCTCAAAAATGTGTCGCTAGCAAAACCATTGTTTCCCTATGGTACGGCACGCCTTTCAGGCACGCCTTTTAAATGCAGCGCGTCGCGTTTTTCTAGCGTTTTTTCGTCACGCTTAAAAGTTGAAATATTCTCAACTTTTAAGCGTGAAGCGCGGAGTCGCACAGCTCATCAATGTCACACTCGGTATACACGGTTGCGCACGCAGGCCCGCTCTACAGGCGCACCGGGCTGTTTTGCCCGGCGCGTTTTTGCCAAGGCGTTTTAGAGGCAACTGCGCTTTTAAAAGTCGCGTCTGGTGTGAACGGGCCCTAAAAAAGACTTCCGGAGGGGCTATTCTCATCTCGCCCCAGGGTGCGCGTTCCCGTCTCTCCTTCTCCTCAGGCGCGCCACCCATTATAACAACATTACAGCAGTGAGTGTGAGCACTGCTCTTCACAGAAAACCAAACGCTAACTCGGTATAATCTCTCCTCCAACACCCGTTTGAGAGAAGACCTTTGGCGGAGAAACTGCAGGTAGAACACCTGGTCCCAGATCAACCGGACCTCACCATAAAACAAAAGACTGGTGTGAAAGGGAGCAGCTTGAGCTTTTATTTTTTTTATTTATATTATTCTATTTTATTTTATATATATCTTTCATCCCTGTTGCTTCTTTATATATTTTATCTTGTGTGTTTATTTGTATCTTAAGTTGTAAGGCGCTACTTCGACAACAAATTTCCCATTGGGGATTAATAAAGTATTGTCTGTCTGTCTGTCTGTCTGTCTCTGTGTGTGTGTGTGTGTGTGTGTGTGTGTGTGTGTGTGTGTGTGTGTGTGTGTGTGTAGACGGCTAAACTACAACATGAAGGTTTGGCTAAGCTAGCTGCTGGATGCAGTCGTGCTAACACCATATTTTACTTTCCATGTTTGCTTTTTAAATCAACGTGGACCGATCCAGCATGGACAGCTACGAGAGTAAGGGACATGAAGCACTTGTCGGAAAAATTAAGACAACTCGGAGGACACGTATGGATTAACTCCGTCAAGCTACTAAGCTAGCATATCAGGCTAAATCAATATCGATACCCACGGACACAGGACTGTGGCGAAGAAACACAATGAGGTGGATAAAAACGGGGACATTTTATCCAAAACAATTGATTGTGCAAAGTTTTGGTGGGCTTTTGAGTTGCTCTATGAGGAGTGCTGGTGGAGCACCGTAACAGACAACGTTTTTAAAGACACGTTAAAACAGACACGAGCTGTTGCAAGGCATGCTGTCGGTATATGATATCTAAGTAACCCAATTTGTGTTCTGGCTTTAGAAACTCTTTGTCAATCAATGTTGTTGTTTTTGTTTCATCATGTTATTTACCTGCGTTAAGATGAGATGCTTTTATTTTGAAGGTGGCTCGCAACTATAAAAAGGAAGTGTCATTGTATGTCAAAAGCTATGGAAAATATGGTCATTTATTTATACAAATTAGAAACTGTAACGGTATTAGCACTCCGCGGAAGAGGCACAAGGTTAGTTAAAGTTGTAATAACTGTGTATGTTTTAAGGAAATTGCCATGAGTGTTGGCTCTGTGTGTGTGTGTGTGTGCTATTAATGCAAATGAGGAGTAAGCAAACATAATTATCGTTTTTGTGCCTTTGTACACAACTCTTACGTTGGTTTTGGGAATTCATCAATACATTTGAAATCATCAGTCAAGTGCAGGATTCTTTCAGAGGGGTATGCGACAAGATATATATACTGAATTGTATTAATAAGATGTCCTTATTATGTCAAAGTGTTGGAATAAATGTTAAATATTTAACTGCAAAGTAGTAATGTGTGATACCTTTTTTTGCATTGAATCATACTGAGATTAGATGGCCCTACCAAAAGAAATTGCCACCAGCTGCCACTGATTCTAGACATGTTTCAACGCCTCTCAACAAAAAAAGAAATGGGAATGCATCTACTCCTTAGGAGTCTAATATTCTAAGTAATCTTTAAAGTAAAAGTGAACACCCTGGAGATCCATATTGTGTATATAGAGCAAGTTCCTTCTTGTGATTCCACTGAAGGAACGTCAGAAGCCGGGGTTAGGTCCCAGCTGATTGCCTCAAAGTTGCTTTCGCTGCTTCGGCTTTGAAAGATTGCTTAGTTGGCACCACTTCACTGATGGAAACCAGATCCAGGGAACTGACCCAGCTTGCCTTCTCTCCCTCAATTTCCCATTCAGAGCAGTCTCCAATTTGGAGCTCACATTCAGATTTGATTTTAAAGGCCACCGTCTGTGCTGTGGATCCTAGTATGGCAGAGTACCATTTGTTAAGTACACACATTTCTCATCACGCACACGGGGTGAATTTAGACTGAATGACACAGGGAGGAAGACTGTGATTGCACCGCTGTATGTGATGTAACAATGGAGGATTTCAGCCATCAACAGCAAAAATGACTGTTGCAACATCTCGTATTGGGCATTAGTCACAAGTTCTAAAAAGTGCCATTTATTTTATAGAGTAAGCCTTTCACAGGAAGGACTTTCATACAGTTGAGTGCTGTATAGCGGCTTGGGCGTGGCTCTGACCAGACATTCTGGGAGGTCGTGGAAAGGCGCGCAAAGTAGGCGGAGTTGTCAAAGAGTCAAAAAGACACGATGCATGTAACGAGATGAAACGGAAAAAACACTGTCCTTGACATGTCCGAAACGACCGCTAGAGCTGGAGCGAGTGGAGCGGGGTAATTTATTGGAAAGGAATGCTGCTTCCTCAGGCCTCCAGAACATGAATGGCAAAAAAAAAGTCCAGAGTTAACTGCATGGGTTTGATGTTTTAGTTTCCTATATTTGTTTGAAAATGTTCACGGTTTACATTGAGTACATTGGGATTTTAGGTTACATCACAAGCTAATTCCGATGTCTGCATCCATTATTTACCTTCATATTTAAAGCACTTGGAGGCATACACTACAGCACTCAAAGCTAACATGAAGCGTGCACACACACACACACACACACACACACACACACACACACACACACACACACACACACACACACACACACACTGTGCAATAGGAAGATTCCCATTCATGTGTCCGAACAAGAACACTACATTAAGGGAGCTATAAACCTCTGCTGTGGGAATATTTAACCTGTTTCCCGCCTTGCAGATGGCACTGAAACCCAGGCCTGCACTCATCTATTATGAAAAAAAAGAACGAAAAAAGAAAAACACGCAGAAAATCGAAAGAACATGTATGACCATGCAGTAGAGCTTAAAGGAGACGGGGTCATTCCGGGTCATACATCATGCACTGAAAATGCACATAAGGGAGATGTTGACCTGCACGCCAACAAATAATTCTATCATGTAGCTGAACTTATAAGTGACCAAAAGATTGTTGAATTATTTCTGCCACGTTTCATTCATGCTTAGAATTTCTTCAACTGAGGCGATCCGCCAGCAAAACCTGCACTCAAATAAAAAAATCTCTCTTCCATGTGGATCACGACATTGGTCCACATTTGAACCTTCCTCTCACTTTTGTTTTCATTCAGCATTTGACTCGGTGGACCATCGCTCTGAAAATAAAAAAATTTTTGTTGTTCTGTTAGCTTTCCAAATGGGCTCAAGAAGTCAGCATGTGCATCATAGGCTTTCATCTCTAGTCTGTAATCAAATTGATTCACATGACGCAGGAGTTTTATTGAATGGGCACCAGAGCAACATGTTTTTAGGTATCCTGACCTGGTTATGGTCTGAAGGCTAGCAGCCCTGATACAACTCCAAATTAAAGTTGACCTATGTGTGCCATGTTACCATGGCGGCTCTGAAGCAAGGATGCCTCATGTTGTTGAACGGCTGTTGCCTCGACGCCTCTCTCCTTGTGTCTCTTCCTCACCAAGCTTTGGGGCTGCTCCTAAGCAGTTAAAAAAAAGCTTTTCAGTTGACTGTATGAATGAATGAATGAATGAATGAATAATGAATGAATGAATATATACTTTATTAATCCCCGAGGGGAAATTTGGTGTCGGGGTAGCAGCAACTTACAACAAAATAAATAAAAACAGCAGGATGAAAGATAAAAGATATATACAATAATAATAAAAATAATAATAATAATAAAATAAAATAGAAATAGCTGGGATTGTGCAAAATATATATATACATGTGGTTAGTCAGAGGATCTAGCTAGTGGTGACTTGTTGTAAAGCCGTATTGCCATTGGCAGGAATGTTCTCCTGTATCTGTCCTTGTTGCAGCGGAGCGTGAGGAATCTCCTCGAGAAAGTGCTCCGCTGACCCTGCAGTAGGTGGTGGAGAGGGTGGTCCGGGTTGTCCAATATGGACAAAAGTTTCTTCAGCGTCCTCCTCTCCACCACCTGTTCCAGAAACTCCTGCCTGCAGACAATGATGGAGCCGGCTTTCTTAACTATCTTGTTAAGTCTGTTGGTGTCACCGGCTCCAATGCTGCTCCCCCAGCAGACGATGGAGAAGTACAGGGCGCTGGCCACAACCGACTGGTAGAACATCTCCAGCATCTTGCTGCACACATTAAAGGATCGAAGCTTCCTCAGGAAAAAGAGTCGACTCATCCCCTTCTTGTACACAGCGTTGATGTTGTTCTTCCAGTTCAGTCGGCTGTCGATGGAAACACCCAGGTACCTGTACTCCTCCACCATGTCCACGTCCTCTCCAAGAACACTCAGAGGTCTAGGAGCAGTCGCCTTCCTCCTGAAGTCCACCACCATCTCTCTGGTCTTGGTCACGTTCAGCAGCAGGTGATTCTCGCCGGCCCACTCCACAAAGTCACTCACCACTGCCCTGTACTCCTCCTCCCGTCCATCCCTAATACACCCGACCACCGCAGAGTCATCAGAGTACTTCTGCAGATGGCATGACTCCGTGTTGTACTGGAAGTCAGTGGTGTACAGGGTGAACAGGAAGGGTGACAGAACAGTTCCCTGTGGGGCTCCAACATCACTGACCACCGTTTCAGACAGCACACGGCCCATTCTGACAAACTGTGGTCTACCTGTGAGGTAGTCAGTGATCCAGGAGATGGTGGACGAGTCTACCCCCACCACCCGCAGCTTCTCACTCAGTAGCAGTGGTTGGATGAAGTCAAAGAAAGTGACTCTCACAGAGACACCGGTTCCATCCAGGTGCGACTGAGCTCGTTGCAGCAGGTAGATGATGGCGTCGTCCACTCCCACATGAGGCTGGTAAGCAAATTGTAGAGGGTCCAGCGACGATTTCACCTGCGGTCGGAGGTGGGCCAAGACCAGCCTCTCCAGCACCGTCATCACATGGGAGGTGAGGGCAACTGGTCGGTAGTCATTGAGGCCAGATGGGGATGACTTCTTTGGGACAGGGACCAGGCACGACGTCTTCCACAGCACCGGGACCTCCTCCTGCCTCAGGCTCAGGTTGTAGAGGTGCTGCAGGACACCAGACAGCTGGGTGGCGCAGATCTTTAGGACCCTGGGGCTGATGCCATCAGGTCCTTCAGCTCTGCGTTGGTGGAGTTTTTCCAGCTGTCTTCTCACCTGGTCAGTCGTCACAGAGAGAGGGGGGAGGGTGGAAGAGCCCATTGTTGTTGTTGAGGGCTCAGTGGGAGAGCCATTGGATGTTGAGGGCTCAGTGATTGTGCAGCTCAACAGGGGGGACAGAGGTGGAGGAGTTTGGGAGGTGTGTTGTGTGGAGGAGACGGATGGGGGCTGTGAACTAAACCTGTTGAAGAAACAGTTCAGCTCGTTGGCCCTCTCCAGGGAGCCCCCTGGTTGTCTCCCTCCCACCTTGAAGCCAGTAATCTGCTTCATTCCGGTCCACACCTCCCTCGTGTTATTCTTCTGGAGTTTGGCCTCCAGCTTCCTCCTGTATGTATTAAAACAAATTTCAAACAGATAAACCACAAGAATTCAATGTTTCTTTTTTTCTCTTCATAGAACCCTAATAAACATCAGATACGGACATCATACTATGACACTAAGCATTAAAGCCACATTTGTAAAACTCTGTTCAGGCATTAGTGGCTTGTTAACACTTCCGACACGCCCGACATGGATCTGCGTTTTGACAATGTTTACGTTTTGTAAATATTCACATCTCTGTGATAATACGGTGCAGAAATACGTTTAAACTTCTAGAGGGATCAGTCGGCTTTCCGCTTCCTCTTCCTTCCTCCCATGAGCTCTTACACAATTCCCACAGAGAGCTAGGGGCAGGGATGTGTCAGGTGATGCGGTGCCGAAAGCACTCGTCACACGAAATCCTTCACCTTCACCTGTCGACATTTTGTGAAAAAACTGACCAATGAACAGTCAAGAGAATCACAAAGAACCAACAAGGAACTACACACCTGAGCTTTGTAAACACGCTGGCATTTTCAGTCCTAACGAAGAGAGAGGAAGCACTTTACTACAGAGGAAGCTGTGGCGGTGATTTTGGCGAGTAGCGACGAGGACACAGGAGCGTCAGACCCTGAAGGCTTTGACTCTGAATATGCAGAGAGAAGGGATCCATTTGAAGATGGGTAAGTGTATTTACTAACTCAACTTTGTTTTAGCATATTTACGCTAGCAGAGTGAGCACATTTAGCTCATGGTTACGTTACTGCACGGTGCTGACTAGTAAGAAAGAAGAGAAATGGTCCTTTATTAATCCCCTTGGGGAAATTCTTCTCTGCATTTGACCCATCCTTGGTTAAAGAGCAGCTAGGGGTTAAGTGTCTTGCTCAGGGACACTTCGACATGTGAACTATGGGGGGACTGGGGATCGAACTGGCTACCGTGTGGTTGCAGGACGACCACTCATCCCACTGAAAAAAAAAAGCATTTCTACTTGATGAAACAATAGTAAAAGATTTGGTTTTACACATTTATTTACATGTATCTACCATTTTATTCATATATTTCACTGCTTTTGTGAACTAAATGAAGTAAATTTATGTTTTCACAAGAGATATGAAGAATTTCCAAAATCGAGATTACATTTTTCAGCTTTAGTCATATTTTCTCTTTACACTTTTGCCTTATGACAATGGTGCCTCGTTATATATAGAGCTGATATTGTGTTCAGCATTTTTTGATGAAAAACATGGGTATGTATCTTATATGCAAGTGCCTTTAAAAGGTGAATTTAAGAAAGTATGTAAAATCGAGAAAATTACGGGTTAAGGCAGGTTTCAATGCAGCTTTTACAAACCGCATGAAAAAAATCCTGCCACACTAGAGCGCTGAAATGTTTATGTCCAGGGGTTATTCATGGCCAGACTGCAGCTTGTTTTGTACCAAAGCCGAGTGACAAAAAAACTACCGTTAACAGATTTTTTTTTTTCATTTGAAGTACCAGATTGAAACATTTCCAGCAGCTCTGCTCAACCAACAGCCTCAGTGCACAACTCTGGGAACCACGTAATGTTGGCTTCATTAATTATAGTTACAGTGTGTCAGGCAAAGTCACTGGAAGAGAGGCAGTGGTGACTGATCAATTACTGCCGTGCAGAGGGCCGCGGTAACCATCGGCACCAGGTGGGTCATTTAATTCAATTGTAGGCGTGATGAATCACCATGGCCCCTTCCACTTGTCATATGACTCTGACAAACCAATTAACCCAGTAAACCAGTGCACCGTGTCTGCTCTAACAACAGTGGATCGCTTCATCAAGGGGACAGGAAGTGGAACAACTCGCACAGTAGCAGTTTAAAATCACGAATACTAACAGGAGGATATCTTTACAACTAAACCTATGGTTGCATACATATGCAACAACACATTAATACCAGAGTATATGTTGAATGCATGTCCCATCAATGCACATTACTAACTGTGCTTCTTCCCCGGAGTCTTTGTGCTTTCTCTCCTCACAGGTTTACATGGATCGTGGTTTTATCTGGACCCTGGTCCTGCCTGAAACCCAGTGGCGGGCCGTGCATTTTCGACTTAGGCCTTCAGAGAGTGCCATATAGTCCACATTACGGGCGGACAGGGGGAAAAAAGTGTCACGGGAGTTACTGTCACTGTCGGTCTGTATGAACGCGCCGTGTATTGAGTCAATACATGGCGCGTTCATACAGACCACCATGTATGATCAGCAGACACCCACTCCGCCACAAGGCACCACCACGAGCATGGAGGGAGGTCACACGGGGCGCGTGGACCAACCAACGAAGCCACTTCAACCACCAGTGGACACCCCCGCCGATCAACAAGAACCACACTTAGTTATAACAAAACAGCACCGCAGATGAAAAAACACAAAAAGAAGCCAACTCACCAGATGATGTTCATTAAAGACAAAGTCCATCCGCCTCTCCTTAACAAAAAGTTCAGCGACGCGGTTGTACAGTTCACGGTGCACGTAAGTTCCAACAACAGGTGGCCATGTACGCAAGTGAGGAGAGCCGAGCATCCCAGCCGCGCCGCCGGAACATGGTTGCGTGACCATTAACGTGCGCTGTGATTGGTCAGTGTGTCAACAGGGCAGAGCTCAGTGGGAGCTGGATGGCTGAAGCGAGAGAATTTGTGACATGTTTAGGTGTTTTGTCTAGAACGCGGAGCCCTGTGATCAATCACATGTCCAGACACTCTAGAAGGCCGTTCCATGTATTTTTCTACTCTACCACATAGAAAGAAAGGTGAAATGTGATTGGATTCGATGCTGCTAACCAGCTCCCAAGCTGAGCCGTACCGGAGGCCTGAAGCAGAGGATGAAGACTCCTGTCTGTGCAATGTGAAAATAAGCTAATAGGGAAAAATAATTAAAATACATGTAGTGTATTTGTGAAAAACAATTAAATTATAAAATAGCTATAACTTTGTGATTCTGTTTAGGCCAGCAGAGAAGGCTTAGAAGGCCCTGACGGCCCGCCATTGTTGAAACCCACTGCTACTATCATTATTATTAGTTGAATTGCTATTACTATTGCCTCGCATTATATGAATCGTTTGTCATATGCATTGAATGTGCTGTAATTCTGTTACATTGTTCATTCTGGTCACATGACATCTATTGTACTTCTGTCCATCCTGATAGAGGGGTCCTGCTCTATTGCTCTCCTGAAGGTTTCTTCCCTTTTTCTCTTTTTGGGGAGTTTTTTGAGGATGTCATATGTGTACAGATTGTAAAGCCCTCTGAGGCAAATTTAATGTAAAAATAAATGTAATATAATTGAAAATAAAGCCACAAATAACTCCTCCATGTTCACAGCTTGGACATGGGCGGGCCCAAAAAATACAAGTTCATATCAAATCATTTTTAGGACAAGTTTAGTTTTAGGTTGTTGTTTGTTGCTCTAAAAAGGGGGTGTGGCATTATGATCGACAACTGTGATTGACCGCTAACCGTAATACAACTGTATATAAGAAATATATATGTATATATTCTCTGTTCAGAACAGCCACACTGAAAGTGAAAATCCCGCCATCATGGCTGCGTTTAAATATGAGTTTAAATATGAGGATGATGGCAAAAGGTTTTGCACTCGGTTCACACAATAAAGTGACAAAAACAATTTAGTAAAGAATTAAAAAAGAGAGCTAGAGAGAGAGAGAAGTTCAACCCTTGGCTCATATCCAGGAGCACTGAGTTGAGCGTACCTGGACGTTCTTGAAGATGTTCAGCGCCTCTTGAGGAAGTCGCCAAATGCAGAACACCTGCAGCCTCAGTGTGAGAGACAGTGCTACTGTCTGAGGTAAAGTCTCATCTCATTTCAACAAGGACACTCTTTTAGAATATTTTAGTTTTTACTCAAGGACTTGAGCATACAAGCTTAATGCAACAACAAGTATAGGTACTGTGGGCAAAAAAAAAAATCTAAATACTGGTGAAAAATTGTCATATTCAAATTTGCTTAATCGTTTTACAAATTGCACTTTTCCTTATCCAAATCAGGTGAGCAAGCAATTTGCATGCCTGCTGACATTTTCATTTGTGAAGGACTTTTTTTTTTTGTCAAGCTCTAGCTAAAAGATCCAATACAGATTCCGAGAACAAAAGGTCAAATCTGAATTACAATCCAAGTGGTCCAGACAAACGGAGGTCTGCACTAAAACTATTGAGGTGATAATTACAGCCTCGAGAGGAAATCCGATGAAATGAGAAAAAGAGACACAGAGCTTTGGGGCATCCATTCAAGAAGGACATCAATGTAATAGATGAGCCACGGCATCTACCCTACTGCCGACGGTTAGATTTAAATCGGTCAAAAGCACATGGAGTTTGGCATTTGAAAATTCTCACTGCTCTATCTTGGACACTGTCATTCAGCCATTTCCAATAAATATATATTTCGTACAGACAGGCACACGCACACAAAGACACAAATCCCTCAACACTTACCACAGCCCTCCAACTTAAGTTCTGCAACTATAAAACCGTCAGAGGTGACACCATTGTTGTTCCTCAGCCTGACATTTTCCTTTTCCTGGCCGGCCTCACTCTTGACCTTCACCGTAGAACAGAAGCCCTCCAGCCGAGGGATGCAATATTCTCTATAGGTGCATATCAACTGCCAAGACCGTTTTCAAAGGTTCCTCCCACCCTGAGCCACCTCACCTGCGAACTACAAAGAACAGGCACTTTCAATCACAGGTCTCAGATGCAGTGGCCTTAGTATCCATGGCCCCCGGGCCCTCCTGCACACGGCTGACCCTTCAGCACAGTGGTGGGAGCAGTTCAAAGCCAAGCGGGGAGAGGCATATTTCTCAGGCTCTAACAAATACAACACACGTCCACGCCAAGCAGTGCAAATGCTTGCATGGCATAAAGCACAAGAGCGCGTCCGACCTACTCAGGCAATTCTGAAGATGTCTGGGTTAGAATAATTATCCGAATTATAAATGATGCTGACAGATTTAGTCAAACACTTTCTCTTTGTTGATACTCGCTAATGATGATTTATGATCGTAGACCGTTAATGTACAGGCAGTGATTCATCACAGCCCCTAAAATCTGCAAGACTCACTAACTCAGTTTATTAGATTAATATTTTATAACAGTAATTAGGGCAGCACAGGGGAGAAAAGACCCAGGTAGCCAAAACGACTTGGCCCACGCCGGAAGAAACACTGTCGGCCCGCGTCCGGTTGCCGATTCGGCTGAGACTCGGCATGGATGGCGCCCCAGAATCGGGCCGAATACACTGGCCCAATTCCGGTGGCCGACACTGCCGTCACTGGGCCGTAATCGAAACTAACGGGGGCCAGCATCGGCCCGACGCTGGCACACCAGTAGAAACACGTCGGCCCGGGTCCGGCTGCCGACTGTGCTTGGGTCCGGTTGCCGGGTCCCGTTGAATGAATTATTATTATATAACAATATGATAAAATAAGACACGTAGACCAAAATGTTACAGTAAATACTTTTTTTATTAACTGAATGCACACAGGGTTAAATTACATTTGAAATAGAACTCTAACTGAACACAAAAAGACTACCGTCACTCCGGCATCATGGCTTCACGTCCAAAAATAAAAAATCCGGAGATTGCAGCCTGGTAGAAACAGAGACAAAAAACTGTTTACGAAACATAAATGGTAAATCTATCAATAGTATTGCAAATCGTTCTCACTCCTTATGTATTGAATATCGTGTCTGTATATAATGTAATAATATCTGACACCGTCCACGTCTGCTAGATCGTAACTATACATTTTGTTCACTAACAAAGACCACGCCAATAGCGAACGAGTTTACAGGTTGTTTATTGTGCGATGGAAAGAGAGGGTCGGGTCGCCGGACCAGGGTCGAGGGATGAAGAGGTGGTTGTAGGTGCGGGAACGAGACGGGTAGAGTGGGTCATGAAGAGAGGGTCGAATGGGTGCGATGAGAGGCTGCTGCCGTCTGGTGGCTAGAGGGAACGGCGGGGGTGGAGACTCGTGATTGGGGGTTATCTCTTCTGAAGCTCTGGCTGTGCAGAGTCCCCCGTTGGTCCTCTAGTCCTGTGGGGGAGAGAGAGAGAGAGAGAAAATAAGAGAAAAACAGGGTTGGGTGGGCGGGATGTCAGAACCAGTCGAAGAGGAAGTAGACTGGTGCGATGACTTTAAGTACGTACGGCTCGGCTGATTGGCCGAGTACGGGGCGTGGTCTTCGCTCCCGAACTGCGTTTCACAAAACACCATATTTCAGGAGATAAATCATTGCAATACAATTTCGCCAGGTGTGCATTACATTAATGTTAAAGTTACTCCAACCCTGCTTGCCTTTGTAAACCAGCTGGCTCGGTTAAAACAGTTATACGATGCAGTGCGAGGCATTGTTACACATGTCTGTGCTTAAACATCATGGCTTGATAAATACAAAAGTGTTCTTTCATTACAGACTAGTCAGCTAACATAGGGTGACCAGATTTGAGTTTGTGAAAAAGAGGACACTTTGTTCCGGAGGGGGGTGGGGGGGGTAGCAGTAGTGTGTAGCATGCCGTGAACTTACATTTACGTTGAGATCGGTCGAACAATGACAGTTCTCTCTACAGTCAGAGCTTGCGCAAGAAAGTGGAACGTGAGGGAGATACCATTTCCAAAACTTGTAAGGGGGTAATAACTATTTTCCCGGATGTAGCAAAATCCCGGACGTTTTTGGAATCCCTGCCGGACGCTTTTTTTAGGTCTCGAAAAGAGGACATGTCCGGGAAAAAGAGGACGTCTGGTCACCCTAGCTAACAGCATTATTTGGGTCCTCAGGACACGTTTTCTAGCTAACGTGCTGAACTCCCCTGACAAGGTTAGCTAGCTTAAGCGCAGTTAGCATTGAATATACACGGGCCATGTGGAGGAATTGAGGTTCTCTCAAAAACGAGTAATGTATATAAATGTGTTAAATAGACATCTCCCACCATATTTGAACAATTTAATAATGCGTGTACTTACCACAGGAGCGGATGTCTGTGGAGAAAGAAAAGAAAGAGCGACTGCATGAGGTCTAGTCCTTTTTATGCAGAAGGACCCACGAGGGAGGCCCTAATGGTTGCCTGTCGCAACCATTTACAACTATTATTTAAAAAACCTGTTTCAGTGCTGGTTGCCGATAAACCCGGCTGCCATGTCTCAGCCAGAATAGGCCCGTTTCTATGAAGCCAGATACGGCCCTGAATCGGCAGCCATCAACGGGCCAGAGCCGTTTCAGTGCTGGTTGCCGATAAACCCGGTTGCCACGTCTCAGCCATAATAGGCCAATGTCCGTAACAGCTACATCTGGGCCAGATATGGCAACAATGAATTGGGCCAAAGCTGGCTCACATTCGGCCGCATCGAGCCGGAACACAGCCGACACTCAGCCACAATACGGCCAAGTCCGCTGGCTACCTGAGGAGTAAGAGACCCTGCTGAGAAAAGACAAATAGAAGTCACACTTCACAAAGACGGGCTTCATGGAAGAGTATTTAATTACTAAGCCAGCCACTATATTGCAGGCTCAGACGCTCAACAATGGAAGATTATTTGCGGCAACTAAATAATATTTTTTGGGACCGATTAAGTGAAATTGGACATTTTCCACGACACACCTGACAATCTCTCAATGGTGTGCTGTATTGAAGAGATTGAGACCATACACTCATGTTTACAAGGTTAAATTAAGAGAGAACTAGAGTCATTTTCTGATAGACTTCTATACAACCTGACTTCTTTTTTTAACCAGAGTAGATGCCCCCTGCTGGTCTGTAGAGAGAGTTTAAGGCACTTCTACATTGCTTTATTTTTCAGAACAGGAGGTTACTGCCTGGTCTTTTGTTGGTAGTTTTGGGGAAATGTTGGACCCTGTTGTAGTGATTTTGCACTGTGCTAACAGGGAAAAGAAAAGTGAGCAATTAGATGATCAGACAATTTGTGCAGTCAACAGTTTTGCCAGATTATATCAACAAATTTATGTGCAGGGCAAACTGCTGTTTAATATTGAGCAGGTAATGTACAGTGGGTTTATTTGAGCATTTTCATTCACAACAGATGCCTGCTGCAGCTGGAAAACACCTGTTACACTTTCGTTGTTTTGATACTAAGAACACCTTTCATCCTCTTTATGATCAATGTGGCTGTATTTTACTCAACGCAACATTGTGCCCATCGTCATATGCATTTTAGAATCTACGCGTGTCATTTCACCATTGATTGACCATTGATGAATTACTTGATTAAAAAGTTGGGGTTACCTCTCCTTCACCAACACATTAAGTGCATCCCGACTACTCCCTCTTTAAACTGAACGCCCGTCTAAACCTCGCTATCCTTATACATGAGCTAGCCAGTGATGCGAGAGCCGTTGGTATGACATGTTGACTTCAAGCACGGATGTATGAAGAGAACTGGATACAGCGTTGAAGGCAGGACGCCAATCATCCCCATTAAAGTTGCTCAGTGGTGCATGAGTTCAGAGTGTAAAATTGGGGAAAAAAATTACCCGGATCTTCGGCATCGATGGGCCCATTGAGCAAGCGCAGCAGCATTTCCTTTAACCTCGCCTCCCAGCCGCTCACTCCAAACTCATTCTCGGGCTCATTCACATGAACCGAGGAAGGGAAATAACTTGGCTATTATGTCCTTTTACAACTTTTATGAATGATTTTAACAAGGGCTAATACATTGGTTACGTTCCTACAAAAAAAAGTTTGGTTTCTTTCCTAATCTAAGTCTATGGGAAAAAGTCCTTTCCGTATGCTCTTCCTGGTTGCTTGATCTCGAGTACCTACTAATCAAAGCTACAGTAAACTTGAAACATATGCTGGATATTTTCCCGTAATGAGGCCCTGGGTCCACCAAGATTCTATGCAACTAGCTGGCCCAAAATTGCATGCAAGTTAATCTATTCTATGGATTGGAAGCTTTCAGCACATTTCAATTTCATAACAGGAGGTACATGTGGCTGCCAAATAGGTTCCCCAAAACTAACTGAGTATATACAATATACATCTTTGTTTCATTCTCATTAATTTGCCATAATTATCACTGGCATGCAGCCTTATGGGGGCACTAAAGCAGGGGCGACATGATGAGGTTGTTCTCTTTTATTCCTTCACTTCTTTGTTTTTTATGGCCTAATTATGACAGCCCCGGGGGAGATCCCTCTGTGCTGGCACACAGGAGAGGGTAGGGAGGTACGCCACAGAGGAATAGAAAGACGGATAGACAGTCGATGCATAAAAGACAGTGAAAGGAATATTGGTGGGAAGAGGGGGGTGGGTGGGGGTGCCCTGGTTGCCTTGTTGATGTACTCCTGATTAAAGCAGTTCATCCCAGCACGTGAAAGAGGTCGATGGGGAGGAACGTACAATGGGAAGCTCAGCGGGCCGACTAACATTCAGCATGATGTTCCACAGGATCTGCTCACACAGACACTGTGCAATCATGAAAACATCAAACTCGCAATACATTCAACATGTCGGCGAAGATGTTGGCCGTGGTTACACTTGTCTTAAAAATAAAACAAGTATCATACTGCAGGGAGAAAGAGAAAGCAGCATGAATAACAGGGGACTTCTATTTTGAAGAACTCATAGGAAATGAAATCTGTTCATCCATCATTTCCTTTGACCACGAAATATATCCGATCAGGTAAGGTGGCATTAAAGTGCAAAGTGTAGACCAGGTATTCTTCTCGTGTCATTTTACAATGAATGCCTTCGACATATATTCATATAATTTTTGGGTCATGTTTTTGTCGCACCCCTGGTGAGGCCTCACTTATTGTAGAACCTACACTTAACCCCATCGGCCCAGAGCTTTTTTTTTACTGCTTTTTCAGAAATGAGGAAGTGAGTTTTAAAAAACTCAAAAGCTTCTAGATCATCATCCACAGGTCCGATCTAATAAATGTAAACGGCTAAAGTACTGTAAACCCTTGTGAGAAGAGAAACGATGGACTACATTTAAAAAAAAAACGTTATATTTTTATAATTACGTAAGCTCCTCAACATGACTGAGCGATTATAACGTTTCACTTATTTAATTTAGTACCCCTAACAACGGTGGATTTTGCTCAAAGTACCACGGCTGTAACCGTAGAGACTGTACGAATCTTCCAGTAGTAGGACTTTACTGTTTGTAAAGTATTGACGTCGCGGGCTGCGAAAAAGCAACGGGACTTTTTTTCCCATTTCTGCTTCCGTGTTTCGAGGTCCTGCGATCTCATTGGCCCTCAGACTCATCTGAAACCGCGTCAGATGACACGCGCTGACGGAGACGGTCATTTGAAGTACACAACAGTCATGGTGTGAGCAAGATTCAGGTCAATATTGCACATTTTTCTATTTTTGGACTGGAAAGGCTTGAAAAAATGTCATTGCTTGTGTTTATTAGGGCCCGAGCACTGGCGTAGTCAGAGCGAAGGACCTATTGTATTTCAAATGTTTATTATTATTATTATTATTATTATTATTCGTCATTGCGCAGGGAAAAGAGGTGCTTGGGATAAACCTACATATTTCAAAATGTCCACACTTATCCGACTTGGCGACAATGCCAATCTGATTTGGGTGTCGGCCAAAAGTCGGAATAAAATAGCTCGCTAGCTCCCCCTTTAGTTGTGAAAGCCCACCCTTTTTGCAAACTTTGACCGATTGACTTGAAATTTGGCACACATGTCCGGGTGGGACTGCTCTACAAAAAAGTCATCCGTGAAGTTTGATCCTTCGCCATGAACGAATAAACCGATGTAACTCGACTCCACATAATAAGATCCTGGTCACATGTTTGATGAGACTCCAGGCTCTAATTTTTTATTTGAGTCATAGCGCCACCTAATGGCAACAGAAAGTAAAGGTTTATATACTTTGGCTTGCTTCTCTCAGTAGGTCAATCAGATCAACATCAAATTACTTCTACACACACATACGACTTTCATGATGCTAGCCCCCAAAGCTTTTAATGTTTCATGTAACGCTGTTGCCGTGGCGAGCCATCCTTCGCGGTCAACAACGAAGGCACTTTTGAGAGACTAAGCATGCTCAAAACATAACTAAACTTGGCACACACATTTAAAGGCAAATATGTAGTTACCTTAATCATTAATGGTTCAATGTCATCAAAATATATCAAAAGCTTGTTTGTATCTCATTGTGCTCAGAAGAAAAAGACCAATTAACTTCTAAGGAGAAAATTCAACAAAGCAGCCCTTGCAGTACGTTCAACATAGATATACAACATTTGATAGGCGTATATACCACATATACACTTAAAAATAACTCTTGGGACCATGCTCTAAACCGTACCGGAAGTCGGACAATTTCATTTTCTTTGTTCATTTCTTTCTATTTCTAGTTCAAATTGCCAGTTTCCCAGTAGGTGGCGCTCTGACTGAGTTAATATTGGCATGCAGAAGTCTTCAAGCCATGACTCTCATAAAGCATGTTAACTTTGGAACAGTTTTGACAAAGTACATTTGAGTTACAACAGCTTGCTGTATGATCAAGAACCATATGAAATAGTCGCCACACCACTTCAACGCCGTTCCATGAAACCTCAAGCTTTTGATCACTTTTAATACATATTTGTATCTGTATATATATTTATATACATATTTACATATATATATATATAACATATATATATACATATATAATATATATGTGTATATATACACTCACCTAAAGGATTATTAGGAACACCTGTTCAATTTCTCATTAATGCAATTATCTAATCAACCAATCACATGGCAGTTGCTTCAATGCATTTAGGGGTGTGGTCCTGGTCAAGACAATCTCCTGAACTCCAAACTGAATGTCAGAATGGGAAAGAAAGGTGATTTAAGCAATTTTGAGCGTGGCATGGTTGTTGGTGCCAGACGGGCCGGTCTGAGTATTTCACAATCTGCTCAGTTACTGAGATTTTCACGCACAACCATTTCTAGGGTTTACAAAGAATGGTGTGAAAAGGGAAAAACATCCAGTATGCGGCAGTCCTGTGGGCGCCTTGTTGATGCTAGAGGTCAGAGGAGAATGGGCCGACTGATTCAAGCTGATAGAAGAGCAACTTTGACTGAAAGAACCACTTGTTACAACCGAGGTATGCAGCAAAGCATTTGTGAAGCCACAACACGCACAACCTTGAGGCGGATGGGCTACAACAGCAGAAGACCCCACCGGGTACCACTCATCTCCACTACAAATAGGAAAAAGAGGCTACAATTTGCAAGAGCTCACCAAAATTGGACAGTTGAAGACTGGAAAAATGTTGCCTGGTCTGAGGAGTCTCGATTTCTGTTGAGACATTCAGATGGTAGAGTCAGAATTTGGCGTAAACAGAATGAGAACATGGATCCATCATGCCTTGTTACCACTGTGCAGGCTGGTGGTGGTGGTGTAATGGTGTGGGGGATGTTTTCTTGGCACACTTTAGGCCCCTTAGTGCCAATTGGGCATCGTTTAAATGCCACGGCCTACCTGGGCATTGTTTCTGACCATGTCCATCCCTTTATGGCCACCATGTACCCATCCTCTGATGGCTACTTCCAGCAGGATAATGCACCATGTCACAAAGCTCGAATCATTTCAAATTGGTTTCTTGAACATGACAATGAGTTCACTGTACTAAAATGGCCCCCACAGTCACCAGATCTCAAACCCAATAGAGCATCTTTGGGATGTGGTGGAACGGGAGCTTCGTGCCCTGGATGTGCATCCCACAAATCTCCATCAACTGCAAGATGCTATCCTATCAATATGGGCCAACATTTCTAAAGAATGCTTTCAGCACCTTGTTGAATCAATGCCACGTAGAATTAAGGCAGTTCTGAAGGCGAAAGGGGGTCAAACACAGTATTAGTATGGTGTTCCTAATAATCCTTTAGGTGAGTGTATGTATATATATATATATACTGTATATATCAATTAAAGCTGATCGCAGATGTGACTGGGCCCTCGCTCCAGCACGTCAGGGGAAGCCGAAGGGTCACCGGCTCGTCCGGCCGAGAACGTTCGCCTGCAGGCGGAGGTTCTTGGCCGGGCGCGTCAACCCTCAATTGTGGTTATTATTGCAGATTTGGATGAATCTTTCTAAAGAGGTGCACTATTACTCTGTGGCATGATGGGAAGGCACCGAAAATACAATTTAAAAAAACCCGGGGAGCTATCGAGGAGTCATTTTTTGATCAGACTCTTGACTTTTGATCATATTTTTTTTTTTAAAGGCAAGGAGTTGCTGATTCTTTAGAGATCAAGGACAATAGGGGCTGGTATTCATATCAAGGTCATATGAGCTGTAGAACACCTGTAGAAGCCCTAGGGTCCCCTGATCAGTTAATAATGCAACGGAAAAGCGCTCAAGTGATGTCACCTAGGTTATAAGCTAAGAGTGTTAAACAAAAAGAAGACTATTGTACCGTACTCCCTGTGAGTAGTAAATTTACTTTAACATCAGGGGCAACATTCGGGTCTGAACAGTGTAGCCAATGCAGAAGTGCTTTGAACTTGCATTCTCTCTACTGACCATCAGGGGGTGACTCCTCTGGTTGGAAAGAGAAGTCCGATTGTATAGAAGTCTATGAGAAATTGACTCACTGAGTCAGAGCGAAACACGTCCAACTTTGAAAACCACGCAGCGCCTCCAACGCTGTATCGATTTCTCTTTATACATCCATGTATTAGAGTGGCAACCTCTGGGTCTGAAAAGTGAAGCCAGGGAAGTGCCTTACATTATTTCGAATGGCCACCAGGGGTCGACTCCTCTGGTTGCAAAAATAAGTCAAATTGTATCGAAATCTATGAGAACATATGTCTACTTCTCTCTTGATTACCTCAGTAAAGATTGTAAACATGAGTTTATGTTTCAAACTCTAAATTCAAGTCTTCTTCAATACCGCATGATTAAACTGGATGAATTATAAATAATGCATACTCTAATAATAAATGAATGTTTCATTTCAAGTCAAAGGCTGGATAATATGTAAAAAAGCAGAATATAAAGCTTTTGATTTTTTTTTTTATAAATTACTTAATTATAGATACATGTATTTAACTGAACTGTCCATGCCCTACAGCTTTATATTAATGTACTTAATGTGCAATGTCAATCAAAAAAGACATCCATATTATTCTCATCTTCTAAAAAGAGAAAATGTGTGTAGGAACTTTATCTGTAGTTATTCAAACCGCTCTGTTAACATCATTGTTGGAAAAGTAAAACATTTTAGGATTCTCACATATTCTCCACATATTGGGCTTCACATTGCCGCATGTATTAATTGGCTCAGTCTCTGAACATATGAGACACACTGGTTTTAAACTGCCTTTGGGAAGACTGAACATATAATAAGAGTCTGTCCATTCTTGTTTTACGGCTCTGGTTTCACTTTCCACATTTCTCTTTTTGGAGAACGCCATGTGAAACTTATCTGACTCACGTACTTATCTGTTGGGTTTCTCTCCCGTGTGTGAATATCTCACTCCAGTCGAGTGCAATGCTTATCGGAATTTCGTTGGCCAAGTAGCATCACGTGAGATGATTTACAACGCATGTAATTGATGTGTTTCCAATAATAATAACAATAATGTCATAATGTCATAATTCTCAATTATTTATTGGTTACATGTCCAGGTCCGGAGACATTGGCTTCTGGGTCCGGACTTGGACCGCAGTCCGCCTATTAATGACCCCTAGATGCACATATGAGTTCTGATCTGGCACAATCCAATCATAAAGTTGCGTTGAATAGACAAGCGTAACCAAAGTTTCACCGGTATTGGTAAGTATTGGAATGCATACTGATGATTATGAAGCCGTTGATATACAAACCTTGTAACTAAAGGCTATGGTGGGTCGGTATAGGTTGCTTTTCTCAGTACCGCGTCTTTGTATTGGATCATGCTGGAGCAAACTCAGTCCTATCCAGAGAGCAGATAGATAAAACTATGGGTAGAATTAAGATTATGAGCCGTCGGCACGGACCTGAAAATATGCATAACACTCTGCTGAAGCGGCATTAACACAGTATTTCTTTCATTTGGTGCACCTGCATGAAGTTAATGCTTTCCCCTGGTTTGAACTGGGTTCGTGCTGGGATAGGAGGAAAGAAAACACACACTGGGCTGATTATTCTCACTGTCCTTGCAGTCTCAGCAGTAGAAATTCAGGCTAAAAATGCAAGTTTGTCCTGGGGTGGCTTCAGGTGAAATGTTTGAAATCGAGAACTTAGTTTTGGACCTGGCAGGGACGACATGTCAGTTTCCACTTTTTACATTTGTGGAGTCTCTTTTCAAAATAAACATCCATTGGGGCTCTACTCTACTACTACTCTATTGCAACAAAAGTACTTGACTAGGTTTAGGCAGCAAAAGTACTTAGTTAGGTTTAGGAAAAAATAAGGTTTGCATTGAAGTATGCTTGTTATGTAGAATAAGTATGCTTGCAATTCAACTGGGGTTAGTGAAGAAGTAGAAACCTCCTGTAAAATACATCAACATTGGCTTTTATTGTCACACGGGACACAACCAGTAGTTTCATCGGTGAAAATCTTTGTTCGACCGGTCAAGTCTCCCCTCACAAGCCATTCCTCGCTGTTTATACTACATCAGTTGCTCTGCAGCTCCCCTCAGCTCTAGAGGATTTAAACCTCGTTTGGATCACTGTCCCCTTTTTCCCCAAACACTGCTGTCATTAACTAATTTTCATCAAAAAAGCTCAGAGCCCAATAAACCCAGTGTGCAGTACCAGCTGTGCAGCATAGTTTAAGACCAACTGGTGACCAGAGGGGAATATTTAGCTGCTAAAAGGCCAAATGTGTTTCAACAGAGTTCGTAGGGACCAAAAACAGAGATAAAAGAGAAGGAATATTGGACTTACATTCATCAGGTGGTCAGAAATTTGATTCAAAATAAATGCTAATGTTACACTGTGTCTTTCCCAATAACAATTTCATGTCAGTGTTGTGTTTACAGGTTGGTCTGCTTCCCCCAACTCGCATGAACCTGTATGTATACAAATAAAGATAAAGTTTTGTATTCACTCAGAAGCCTATGTATTGGCATATGTGTTGTGCCATGAGGTCGGCATTTAGGCCGTCACCATCTTGTTTGTTTGCAACCGGAAACGAAAGGTTGGAGCGACGCAAACGAATGCCGAGTACGACATTTTTAGGCGGCAAAAAGTTATAATTAGAAATGTATAAAGAGAAATGGATACAGCGTTGGAGGCGTCGCGTGGTTTTCAAAGTTGGACGCGTTGCGCTTTAACTCTGCAATACAAAAGAATGCAGTGTGGCAGTACAGTCATACTGGTACATCCTTTCCCCTTGGAAGTTTGCTGCCCTTGTTATGTGGCCTGACCCGATTCAGCTGCAAACTGCTGGAGGATGTGCGCAGAACCCTTCATCATCGTTTCATGCCGCTCTCACATTGCGAAACGGGTCACGTTTGAACGTGTTGACTAATTTCTGAGGGCACATGCATCACATCAAATCTAGGATCTTTTAATTTTAGATTTTTTTTGCAAATGCAGATACTACAGATTTAGTATCTGTAATTACAATATCAAATGTTGAGCATGCGGCAGACTTGGATGGGATATGTGCTCTGAGTGCCTATTACATTTATCACAGCATAGCATAATGGATTTAAGTGCATCCATTTGCATTTGTTTCTCATCTGACCCCAGGTACTGATACTTATTCCCTCCTTATGAGATTAGATTCATAAAGTGTATTAATAATGGATCATATGAGTAGCCATGCTCAGCGTTCTTTTAGAACTGCTCCTTCTTTCTGATTAGCAGCGGATCACCAGCCTCCACATTCAATAAACATGGCCTGCTTTTTTGGGGCCGCGAGTGTCAAACTACGAGGACTCTTTACTAAGCATGGAGACATTCTGGTAGGATGCTATGCATAATGAACCAAGAGCAAGTTCACGAAAAGGAGAATGCATCCTCTAATTCTCTAATCTTTACTATCCTGTCTGACTGTTCAATTATTCATCCCATTCAACTTGTCCTCCCATGATAGCCATCATGTCAATCTCCAGTGAGGTCCTGCCAGTTGTACTGAGATGCTGGAGCCGAATGCTCTCACCGGTGCATCTGGAGGGTAGGGAGGCCAGTTTACTGTGTGTGTGTGTGTGTGTGTGTGTGTGTGTGTGTGTGTGTGTGTGTGTGTGTGTGTGTGTATATGCTGACATCCAATAGGTACAGTACACCAAGACATTCAGGCTTACACGTTGGATAGGATCAATGCTTTTCATCACGGCCAGGGAAAACATTGATTTTTTTTTTCCTCCATGCCAAACTCTTTGGACAATGAGACTTAGCGAGCGATAGATAGTATGCAGCTCCCCCGAGGCTTTGGACACCATCTCAGCTCTGATAGTGGAGAACATACTAAATGAAAAAATTTGATGAGAGTTTGACATTTTTTGCCCCCTTCTGTTCAATCTTCATGTATTTATAGAGAAAACAGCAAAAACAACATTATTGCCAGAGCACCGTGTGAAATTCTCTCGGCTCTCCGAGGGGATCAATGAAGAAATATAATATAGCACTCTGCTAGTACCATGATTATACTGTTGCTAAAGGAATTGACACAGATTTAATTTTAGAAGCATGTTGGGTCAAGAACGTTTATAACAAAAATGTATGTATACATCCATCCATCCATCCTCTGTCAAGATGGCGCCGTGCCAGCGGCTGCCTGTCGATGTAGCTGCCTGTATGTTTTCTCTTTTACTTTATTTTTTCCACTTTTCCTCTCTTCTTATTTTTCTTTTATTCCATGTTTGGTTTAAATTACGCGTGGACAACGGACCGTAACTTTTCGCAACTTTCTCGTGGCTTTTTTGATTACTTTTCCGTTTGTAACTGAGAGCCACAAACATAACAATGAATGGGACCATTGTTTTTTCACGCGCTCAGCTGATCGCGCTGTGCAAACCTCAGCCTGGAGCCGGGCCTGTGATCCCTTTGGAGCTACGGAGAAGGGCTCGGGGCTGCAGGTCGGGTGCTAAGAGGAGGGCTAAAACGAGGAAATACAAACCCTCGGTACCGGCAATTATAACGGGGAACGTGAGGTCGTTGGCGAATAAGACGGACGAGCTCGGCGCGCTGGTAATGACTGAGAGGATCTTCCGTGAGTGCAGCATCTTGTGCTTCACAGAGACATGGCTGCATGCGGATTTTCCGGACCACAGCGCGTCGCTGCCCGGCTTCAGGACTGTACGGGCGGACAGAGACGCTACACTGAGCGGTAAAAAGAGAGGGGGTGGGATTGCAGTGTATGTGAACGAGAGGTGGTGCAATCCCGACCATGTGTGTGTGAAGGAGCGTTTCTGCAGCCCGAACATTGAACTGTTAGCCGTGGGGATGCGCCCGTATTATTTGGTCCTGCTGACACCCCGGTATGTTCCTCTGGTGCAGAGGCTGCCTGCGACCTCCAGGACTGTTAGGCGGTGGTCTCAGGAGGCTAATGACGCCCTGCAGGACTGCTTTGAGTCGACGGACTGGGATGTGTTGTGTGGACCACATGGGGAGGACATCAACAGCATGACTGACTGCATCACAGAATACATCAAGTTCTGTGAACACACCATCATTCCTTCCCGGACTGTGCGCTGCTTCCCCAACAACAAGCCCTGGATCACCAGGGACCTGAAGGCTCTTCTTAACAAGGAGAAAGCTGCTTTCAGGTCTGGGGACAGGGATGAGCTCAGGAGAGTCCAGCGCAACCTGAAGGTGAAGCTCAGGGAGGGCAAGGACTCCTACAGGAGGAAGCTGGAGGCCAAACTCCAGAAGAACAACACGAGGGAGGTGTGGACCGGAATGAAGCAGATTACTGGCTTCAAGGTGAGAGGGAGACATCCAGGGGGCTCCCTGGAGAGGGCCAACGAGCTGAACTGTTTCTTCAACAGGTTTAGTTCACAGCCCCCATCCGTCTCCTCCACACAACACACCTCCCAAACTCCTCCACCTCTGCCCCTCCTGTTGAGCTGCACAATCACTGAGCCCTCAACATCCAATGGCTCTCCCACTGAGCCCTCAACAACAACAATGGGCTCTTCCACCCTCCCCCCTCTCTCTGTGACGACTGACCAGGTGAGAAGACAGCTGGAAAAACTCCACCAACGCAGAGCTGAAGGACCTGATGGCATCAGCCCCAGGGTCCTAAAGATCTGCGCCACCCAGCTGTCTGGTGTCCTGCAGCACCTCTACAACCTGAGCCTGAGGCTGGAGGAGGTCCCGGTGCTGTGGAAGACGTCGTGCCTGGTCCCTGTCCCAAAGAAGTCATCCCCATCTGGCCTCAATGACTACCGTCCAGTTGCCCTCACCTCCCATGTGATGAAGGTGCTGGAGAGGCTGGTCTTGGCCCACCTCCGACCGCAGGTGAAATCGTCGCTGGACCCTCTACAGTTTGCTTACCAGCCTCATGTGGGTGTGGACGACGCCATCATCTACCTGCTGCAACGAGCTCAGTCGCACCTGGATGGAACCGGTGTCTCTGTGAGAGTCACTTTCTTTGACTTCTCCAGTGCATTTAACACCATCCAACCACTGCTACTGAGTGAGAAGCTGCGGGTGGTGGGGGTAGACTCGTCCACCATCTCCTGGATCACTGACTACCTCACAGGTAGACCACAGTTTGTCAGAATGGGCCGTGTGCTGTCTGAAACGGTGGTCAGTGATGTTGGAGCCCCACAGGGAACTGTTCTGTCTCCCTTCCTGTTCACCCTGTACACCACTGACTTCCAGTACAACACGGAGTCATGCCATCTGCAGAAGTACTCTGATGACTCTGCGGTGGTCGGGTGTATTAGGGATGGACGGGAGGAGGAGTACAGGGCAGTGGTGAGTGACTTTGTGGAGTGGGCCGGCGAGAATCACCTGCTGCTGAACGTGACCAAGACCAGAGAGATGGTGGTGGACTTCAGGAGGAAGGCGATTGCTCCTAGACCTCTGAGTGTTCTTGGAGTGGACGTGGACATGGTGGAGGAGTACAGGTACCTGGGTGTTTCCATCGACAGCCGACTGAACTGGAAGAACAACATCAACGCTGTGTACAAGAAGGGGATGAGTCGACTCTTTTTCCTGAGGAAGCTGAGATCCTTCAATGTGTGCAGCAAGATGCTGGAGATGTTCTACCAGTCGGTTGTGGCCAGCGCCCTGTACTTCTCCATCGTCTGCTGGGGGAGCAGCATTGGAGCCGGTGACACCAACAGACTTAACAAGATAGTTAAGAAAGCCGGCTCCATCATTGGCTGCAAGCAGGAGTTCCTGGAACAGGTGGTGGAGAGGAGGACGCTGAAGAAACTTTTGTCCATATTGGACAACCCGGACCACCCTCTCCACCACCTACTGCAGGGTCAGCGGAGCACTTTCTCGAGGAGATTCCTCACGCTCCGCTGCAACAAGGACAGATACAGGAGAACATTCCTGCCAACGGCATTACGGATTTATAATAAATCACCGCTTGCCAGATCCTCTGTCTAACAACATGTCTATATATATTTTTGCACAATATTTTTGCACAATTTTTTGCACAATCCCAGCTATTTCTATTTTATTTCTATTTTATTTTATTATTATTATTATTATTATTGTATATATCTTTTATCTTTCGTCCTGCTGTTTTTGTTTATTTTGTTGTAAGTTGCTGCTACCCCGACGCCAAATTTCCCCTCGGGGATTAATAAAGTATATATTCATTCATTCATTCATTCATTCATACATACATAGATACATAACTGCAGGTTGACAGTTCTATATTCATTATACACACCGATTGTCATTCTGAAACAGCTGGGGCCAGATGTGTAAACCATGCATATGCACATATGCCTTGCACAAGCTGACATGCGGACCCGGCCTTCAACGGTTTCTACAGCCAGCCAACATGACATGAATAGGTGGAGGTGAACAGAGAAGAATAACTCGTCTAAATAATCCTAACATTGCACGTTTTGGTTGTTGAGTCAATCTCACTGATCGTCTAAATTTACAAAGCGGGAAAATGTGAATCAAAAAGTTTGAGAGATGTAAGATATAAACTATTGATTATGGTGCATATGTGCATGTGATAAGTTCAAGGGTGTAGCTCACACTGGGGATGTGTGGAGCAGAAATAAACATGTTTACAGCTTGGTCTCCAAAGCTAATACCCTCATTCAAGACAACCTTACGGGGGATTGTGAGACTATGTCCATGTTTCATAGTCTAATCGTGGACAGAAGGACAGATCTAAAACAGTAAACGGAGCTAAAAAAATTATAAAATTGCTGACACATCTCAGCCCTCCACACGGTCTTACAGGACTGATCTGAACCGCCCGGGTATCTGTTCAACTGTAGTACTGCGTATCCCCGACATCACGTGTGTGACATGGTTCTCTCATCGCTGCTTTGCAATCTCTCCTCAACAGCACTATCACATGTTTGTTCCTCCTTGTTCACTTTAAACATACGAAAATGAAAGAAATACATTCAACATATTGGTCTATTTAATTGTATTTGCTTATTTTGAGTTAAATATTAATATTAATCATTCTCCTCCACGAATCGCCACCTTAACGTGGTGGAGGAGTTTGAGTGGCTCAGTGATCCTGGGAGCTATGTTGTCCGGGGCATCAGCCCCTGGTAAGGTCTCCCAAGGCAAACAGGTCTCGGGGAAGAGCCCAGACTAAGAGCGGTTCAAAAAACCCTGATGAATTACAGCCCACGGAATGTAGCTACCTCGCCCGGACCAGGGAAACCGGGGCACCCTCGTCAGTGCTCGTCGGTGAGCATCTGGTGGCCGCGCTTTCGCCCATGCGGCCCGGTCAGGCTCAGCCCGAAGAAAGATTATGGATCAGCCACCCTGTGGACTCACCACCCGCAGGGAGAGGCATCGGGGTCGGGTGCTATGTAGACTGGGCGGCGGGCCTTTTCTGGAGTTGCAGACCCGGACTGGGGATATTGTCGGGCGGTGGAAAGAGCACTTTGAGGAACTCCTAAACCCGGTCAACATGTCCCCTGGAGAGGGGGCAGCGCCTGAAGACTTGGGGGTGGTTGCACCCATATCCCTGGCAGAGGCCCCTAAGGTAGTCAAAAAGCTCCTTGGATTGGCTGACACGCCTCTTCAATGTCGCATGGGGGTCGGGAACAGTGCCCATGGACTGGCAGACCGGGGTGGTGGTTCCCATCTTCAAGAAGGGGGACCGGAGAGTGTGCTCGAACTATCGTGGTATCACACTGCTCAGCCTCCCGGGGAAAGCGTATGACAGGATGCTGGAAAGGAGGCTCCGACCGCTTGTCGAACCTCAGATTCAAGACCAGCAGTGCGGATTCCGTCCCGGTCGTGGAACAGTGGACCAGCTCTTTACCCTCGCAAGACTACTGGAGGAGTCCTGGGAGTTTGCCCAACCAGTCTACATGTGCTTTGTGGACATGGATAAGGCTTTTGACCGGGTCCCTCTGGGGTTTTTGTGGGGGGTGCTGAGGAAGTATGGGGTGCCGGATCCGTTGGCACGGGCCATCCAGTCTCTGTACGCCTGCAGTAGGAGCTGTGTTCATATCCTCGGTAATAAGTCAGACACGTTCCCGATGGTGCCACATCAAGACTTCATCCCCACTCTACACAACCAACCCCTGAGAGGATGGAGGACAGGTTTGGAGTGTGGCCCCAGACCTTGAGAGTGACCCAAAGTCGAAACCCGTGTTACCGACCACATGGAATGGATGCGTTTGGCCCTTTCGCGCTAAACCTTGCCCCTCGGCCCCAGATTGGCCAATCCTAGCCCAGCTCTGACCAGGGTTTGCCAATCCTGTTGGGGGTAGACGAGGGGGCCCTTCGCACCAAGTCACATCGCAACAGGCTTAAATAAACGCCCCTTGGCAAAACAGTAGATGAGCCTGTGGACCGGTCTTATGCCGTGTTCACACCGGACGCGGCGCGAATTATCGCGCCGCGTTCACCGCGGAAGTTTACTCGCGCGAGTGAAACGAGGGTGTTCACACCAAACTCGAAACATCGCGCCGCGAAAGGGGCGTGGCTTATCTCAGTCACTTGTCTCTGTGAAAGGAGCTTTCATTTCCGCTATCGACCATGGAATAAATAACCACTAGTTTTGCTTTATACTTGTTGTGGAAGTCCCAAACATGTCGGAACATGAAACGCCCCCGTGTCTGGGTTCATAACACCATCCGTAGCCGCACACAGCTCGGTGAATTTCTCCGACTCCTCCAGGAACTGCGTCTGGCTTCTCCGTAAAACGGATACCGATTCTGCCACCCACCATGGAATTAACCACTAGTTCTGCTTTATACTTGTTGTGTAAACTCCACATGTGTCGGAACATCAAACTCCATGGTGTCTGGGTTCATAATATTATCCGTAGTCCCACAACAGTGTCTGAATGACGGCCGCTGCCAGCACTGGTTCTGGCGGAGCAGCAGCAGTTTCATTCGGGACCGGCAAGACGGCGGTGATGACGGGCGGAGCTTCTCAACGCTGATTCTCAACGCTGATTCTCAACGCTGATTGGCTGCCGCAACTTTGCGTCACGCGAATTCTCCGCTGGAGTTGGGAGAATTGAACTCACGCGAATTCGCGCCGCGTCCTTCGCTCTGTTCGCCCCTCGTCAAACGCTCTGTTCGCGCCGCCTCAAACGCGTCTATCGCGCCGCCCCGTGAAAAAATCGCCGATTCGCGGGGCGGCGCGTCTGTGGATTGACTTTGCATGTAATCTGGTCGCGCCGCAAATTCGCGCCGCGTCCGGTGTGAACACGGCATTAGGCAGGAAGTCAGTGGTAAAGTATTAAAGCCCGCCTCTTGCTTCATTTGATTTGCTTCCTCGGTCGAGTGTGACATTAAGGTGTGACGCGTGTCACACTTCGTTTCTCGCGACACGTCTTGGTGTGATCGGCCTCGAACAAAGCAATATTTCACATATTACCAGAGAGGAGCAGCTCTTTCTAAAATAAGCACCAAACGCTGCCTGTAAAGATTCCACTTCTTAATTGGAGTTGTGTGAGACAGAAATGAATCATAGAGATCAAGGAGACACCGTAGTGCCTGTTTGTATCATCCTGCCTGAGCTGACACAATGCTTCAGTGTCTTTGATTTATACCCGGCAAACAACATGAAACGCATCACTTCCTGTGTTTATGGGGATCTTTTCCAAGGGGAAACACACCAGTGATGAAGCGTTCATGCACTAGAAACATGTTAACATGCTGTTGTTATATAATCCGCTCATCAAAGGTTCTATATTATATTCAGAGCATTAACATACCAGAGAACAAATATTTGCATGTGAAGAAAGAGTAATGTCTATTTGAGCAGAGAATGAAGAAGTCACTTACCCCTTGAGTGTGTTTTAATCATAGACTGTATAAGTAGATGGACTTGTTGTCGTGGACTTGTTGACTGTTGTTGTGAAGCCTTGAGGTCGGTAATTTTTGCACAGATAGCCACAAGACTTTAAACACCCCAGGTTCAGCACTACACTGTACGCCAGGTACGTCGACATGGAAATGAAATACCATAACAATGAAATTCCATAACTTCTTGAAGTACTTACTTGAACCCAAACCATGATTTCCCTCAATCTAACCAAAGATGTTGTTGCGCCTTAACCAAATCTCTGTAAAATAATTCAATTTCAGTCATCCAAACTAGGCCACCATGTGCAGTACAGTTTTTTTTCTTCTCTCTTTACAATGACATACAGTGCAGTGTTCACTCGCTCATAATATTTGATCTTTAAGGAGTCTTGTGTATATTTGAGTGAAGGTCATGCTGGGGAACAGAGAAACTGCAGTGTGACTGATGAAACGGGAAGTCAGCAGGACGTATTCATATGTCGATGAAGAAAGGGCTCAGTTTATGAATTGCTTTCGGACCGTACGTTTCCTGGAAGCAACGCCTTGCACTCTCTCTTATGAACAGAGATGTACACGCCAACGCTTTACAGGGAGAGCGCCAAAAACTCTGAAAAGATTTTTGATTTCTTGGGTAAGCTGTGCCTCCAAAACCTTTGATGATAAATGGCCATCTACTCACCTAAAATGGGAATCTTTTCAAAGAAATGTGGTAATTGACTCATTTATCACGAGGGGACTGAAGAGAGAGAAGTCTCCTCCTGACAGGATAGCAGATCAAACAGAAACTGCCGGCCAAGGACGTCTGCCACAAAAGTCACTTATTTCCAAAAATCCACTCCTGCTCCCAGGTTATGTTTGTCCTTTGTTTCCTGTCATTTCTTACAGTTTTATTGTGTTGCTTACCTCTTTTCTTAGTTTCAGATCACCTGACCTGCTCCCGTTCTAAGTTTCATTGGCCAGCTGTGAATACCAGGCGGCAACCTCTGGTTCTGCTGAGGGAAGCCAAAGCTTAATTTGTGCATTCTCTCCACTGACCAGCAGGGGACAACTCCTTTGGTTGCATAAAGCAGCGGTCCTCAACCTTTTTGGCTCCACGGACCAGTTTCGTGTAAGACAATATTTTCACGGACCGGCCTTCACGGTGTGGGCGATAAATATGACGTAATAAAATATAACGTAATAAAATGATACGGTGGGCATGAAAAACAATTATATAGTGCATAAAAATACAACTCACCATTACACCGAATAAGTGGGAGCCCTGAGCTTGTTTCTCTGCTACGAGCCGGTCCCGTTTCGGGGTGATGGGAGACAACAACACCTAAGACTGAACGCTGCGTAATCAAATATTGTCACTATCCCCGTTAACTTTCTTTCAGTGAATTTAGTACGACTAGTAGTGTTGGATCTCAGGTATGTGTTTGTAAGACTGTAACTTAAACCTTTATATCCAATCTACTCCGTAACTTAAACTTTTAGTCCAGTCTACTCCGTAACTTAAACCTTTATGTCCAGTCTACTCCGTAACTTAAACCTTTATGTCCAGTCTACTCCGTAACTTAAACCTTTAGTCAAGTCTACTCCGTAACTTAAACCTTTATATCCAATCTACGCCGTAATTTAAACCTTTAGTCCAGTCTACTCCGTAATTGAAACCTTTAGTCCAGTCTACTCCGTAATTGAAACCTTTAGTCTAGTCTACGCCGTAATTTAAACCTTTATATCCTATCTACGCCGTAATTTAAACCTTTAGTCCAGTCTACTCCGTAATTTACACCTTTAGTCCAGTCTACTCCGTAACTTAAACCTTTAGTCAAGTCTACTCCGTAACTTAAACCTTTATATCCAATCTACGCCGTAATTTAAACCTTTAGTCCAGTCTACTCCGTAATTGAAACCTTTAGTCCAGTCTACTCCGTAACTTAAACCTTTAGTCCAATCTACGCCGTAATTTAAACCTTTATATCCTATCTACGCCGTAATTTAAACCTTTAGTCCAGTCTACTCCGTAATTTACACCTTTAGTCCAGTCTACTCCATAATTTAAACCTTTAGTCTAGTCTACGTCGTAACTTAAACCTTTAGTCCAGTCTACTCCGTAACTTAAACCTTTATATCCAATATACTCCGTAATTTAAACCTTTAGTCCAGTCTACTCCGTAATTTAAACCTTTAGTCGAGTCTACTCCGTAATTGAAACCTTTAGTCCAGTCTACTCCGTAACTTAAACCTTTAGTCCAGTCTACTCCGTAATTTAAACTTTTAGTCCAGTCTACTCCGTAATTTAAACCTTTATGTCCAGTCTACTCCGTGACTTAAACCTTTAGTCCAGTCTACGGCGTAATTTAAACCTTTTATATCCAATATACTCCGTAATTTAAACCTTTAGTCGAGTCTACTCCGTAATTTAAACCTTTATATCCAGTCTACTCCGTAACTTAAACCTTTAGTCCAGTCTATGCCGTAATTTAAACCTTTTGTCAAGTCTACTCGGTAATTTAAACCTTTAGTCCAGTCTACTCCGTAATTGAAACCTTTAGTCGAGTCTACTCCGTAATTTAAACCTTTAGTCCAGTCTACTCCGTAATTTAAACCTTTATGTCCAGTCTACTCCGTAACTTAAACCTTTAGTCCAGTCTACGCCGTAATTTAAACCTTTTATATCCAATATACTCCGTAATTTAAACCTTTAGTCGAGTCTACTCCGTAATTTAAACCTTTATATCCAGTCTACTCCGTAACTTAAACCTTTAGTCCAGTCTATGCCGTAATTTAAACCTTTTGTCGTCTACTCGGTAATTTAAACCTTTAGTCCAGTCTACTCCGTAATTGAAACCTTTAGTCCAGTCTACTCCGTAACTTAAACCTTTAGTCCAGTCTACTCCGTAATTTAAACTTTTAGTCCAGTCTACTCCGTAATTTAAACCTTTATGTCCAGTCTACTCCGTAACTTAAACCTTTAGTCCAATCTACGCCGTAATTTAAACCTTTATATCCTATCTACGCCGTAATTTAAACCTTTAGTCCAGTCTACTCCGTAATTTACACCTTTAGTCCAGTCTACTCCATAATTTAAACCTTTAGTCCAGTCTACTCCGTAATTTAAACCTTTAGTCGAGTCTACTCCGTAATTTAAACCTTTATGTCCAGTCTACTCCGCAACTTAAACCTTTAGTCCAGTCTACGCCGTAATTTAAACCTTTTATATCCAATATACTCCGTAATGTAAACCTTTAGTCCAGTCTACTCCGTAACTTAAACCTTTAGTCCAGTCTACTCCGTAACTTAAACCTTTATATCCAATATACTCCGTAATTTAAACCTTTAGTCCAGTCTACTCCATAAATGAAACCTTTATGTCCAGTCTACTCCGTAATTTAAACCTTTAGTCCAGTCTATGCCGTAACTTAAACCTTTAGTCCAATTTACTCCGTAACTTAATGTAGTCCAGTCTACTCCGTAACTTAAACCTTTAGTCTAGTCTACTCCGTAAATTAAACCTTTATATCCAATTTACTCCGTAACTTTAACATTTAGTCCAGTCTACTCTGTAATTTAAACCTTTAGTCCAGTCTACTCTGTAATTTAAACCTTTAGTCCAGTCTACTCTGTAATCTAAACCTTTAGTCCAGTCTACTCCGTAACTTAAAACCTGCTTCACAAAGATAGGATGTTGAAAGAGCTTTTTGCCGATCTCAGGATATTCAGCCTTGATTTTAGTTGAAACGTTTCATTTTTGGGGTATCATGTCACGTGACCTCTTGAAATGTGTCAAGAGGTTTAGACGCACTGACGGATGTATCTTTCCGACAAGGATTTTTTTCATTCATTCATTCTTTCTGTGTGGGACCCACGGACCGGTACCGGGCTGTGGCCTGGTGGTTGGGGACCGCTGGCATAAAGGAGTCAGATTGTCTAGAAGTCTATGAGAAAATTACCCTACTTCTCTCTTGATTTATTGTATGTTATATATTGTTCAAGAAAATAAATATATATATATATATATATATAAAAAGTATAGATATACATTGGAAACAGCTTATAGTGCTCACGACTGGATCAAATTGATTACTTTAAGTGGATGATGATTATAACCTTATTTTACAGATCACCATCAAATTTTTATATTTATTACATGAACATAAAATAATGAAGCGGACAGCTTCACTATTTACTGTCTCTCTGCCACTTCTTCTGCCTTTTCCCTCACTCAGGGCTCGCCTGCCGGTTCAACGTATCTGGAAGTCCATCCATGTTGCCTCGGTCTTCCATCGCCCCTGTATCTACAGCAAAATAAGCAAGGAACACGTTATCCTGGAATGCAACATTTTACAGTTCAAAACCGCCAGAAACTAAAACTGCTAAATGATTACAGATATCAAATTGTAAACATCATCTTCAGAAATATCTGGAAAGAACGTTTGTAGTGATAGTGTATAGCATCAGGTAACAGCGGTGTTCCTGTTATTGTGTCCACTCCAGCACTGGTGCACATATTAGGTACACACAGGAATACATAAGATTATTAGAATGTCATGCATGCGCTACACACCTTGCATATTCAGAATTTAAAAAAGAAAAGAACAAAAAGCAGGCTGTTATAGTGAGTGGATGGGAGCGGAGCATGACAAGGGCAGCTACTTTAACTAATGACCCTTGGCCCTGAGAGAATGAATGGCCCCCACGATGAGCTATGCTAGTACTGGATTAGTACTAATAGTGGTTTGAATCGGGAACATTTCTGCAGCTCCAATATCGCCTTCAGCAGGACGTTTTGGCCATGGTGAGTTAATGCTTTCCTCCACCGTGCCCTTTTCTTAATTGCTTTTTAATTTGAGCAATCATTAATCTCGTTTGATTTGTTTTGTTTTTTCATTTATTTCATTCCTCAAGGTGGAGTGGACACCGTTACGTCACACATGCTGATTTGCACATCCCTTGAGAAAGCCCGCCACATGTTTTTTTATTATTATTTTTATCCCACGGCCTAAAAAAGGCTGCTCTGGCATCACTGATTATGAACAGTGAGCCGACCTTTTTTGTTTATGACAGAAAAATGATATCCTCTCTGTCACCCCACTCCCGACAGTCAGTGTCCAGGGAGTAGAACATGATAGATAGAAGACGGGAACAGCAAGGAATGCAGAATAGGAAAATAGCGTTCATTTGAATACTTGAATAATTCGGCGCCGGACGTGCTCGTATATTCCACGAAATTTCTTTGACCTTACCATTCTCTTCATCTTACAGCATTAATTATTCGAAATCATAAAAGAGGCGAGGAATTGCTTCTTTGGAGTTAATTATGCACATAACATTCCACTCATAGTGGGAGCTCCTCACTGCCTTTTATGAAACTACTGCTTCTGAATGTGATATTGTATTGTATGGTAAGTGTTTTTGATATGCATATCTGATGGTGCATATCATATTCATGTCATATGTACCATCAATACCAATACAACTTGTATTGTCATACTTAAATATGGAATGACAAACAGTTGCAGTGTTGGATCTCAGCTCTCGTGCTTAATTGAGGTATTGTGATGTACACGCCCACATTCATCCATAAAGGGCAATTGCAAAGCGCCTCATGATCGTTGTTCAGCCTGCTGATCAATTGTTCTTCACGGTGAATCCTGGAAACCACAGAGAGGAAGACCGAGGAAAGGAATTATTTTTGTGACACAGAAATCAATGTCCTTGTGGGCGTCAGACTGTCACGTCAGACAGTTTTCAGCAGCCATCTTAGAATAAACAGGAAGTCAAAGTAACAGTTACATCCTGTTAGATACGACCTCTAGGCTTTGCAGGCCTCGTTCGGATTTATTCATGTGTGTTTGTAAATATATATTTATGGAGGAAATGTGCATGTATCTGGCATTGTGTGCTATCACTTTGCTGCTCGTTTTGATTTGTGTTTTATAATCTGTATTACTCTCGACCACAAAAGATGTGTCTTTTTAGATTAAACCTTTATTGCACAAAATCAGACTAACAGTAAACAATCGAGCATTAAGTATTACAACTACACAGAAGAATTTTCTACGGATGAAATAATAATAATTTCATCAGCTGCGGTGCTTTTGAGAGGTGACCACCAAGTGTCGGTAGTTTGGCCATCTACTCTGCTGTGCGGACGGCACTGATGAAATTTCTGAGCGAGATTTTAGAGGTGATTCCGTCTTTCACAATTGAAAGGTGCTTATGGAATAGTTATCGCTCACTAGCACAAGCACAAATATTCCTGCTGTTTGAATGTTTATCTTCACGTGGATGTATAAGAAACAAAATAAAATCCAAGAGCTGTTCTACAAAAAAAAAAAGTAAGAATGCCACTGAATAACTGTAGTTCTGTTTCTGAAAGCAAACATCATTAAAGGGAAGAAGTCACTCATACACCAGGTAAGTGGTGCCATTACCAAGCAGAGGGGTGGAGATGATGGAGGGAAAAATCAATCAGCACAGCTGGTCACAACAGTGTGAGGCAAGAAGAAGCAAATCCAACCAGCGACAGTGATATAATGATCAGGAGAACGTAGTAATAACAGCTAATTAAGTGCTGTGCCAGAGCTAAGACGACGCTTCATTGTGTGACACAGGAAAAGCAGACGAGTAACACAGTAACGGCATATTTGGTCAAATTGAGTGAAGTCCGGAAAATTATCAATCTGACTTTTGTATCAGGATTGAGAGTGCAGCAATCAAAGACACAGCTATTTTAAATGCCAACAGTGCTTTAATTTACCCGAACACAAAGTCTTTCAAACGAAACAGAAAATCTAGCTCTTGTAGTCACGATAACTAAAAACTAGATCACTTCACTCCTGCCTTTGTGTGTTTTACAGTGTGGAGTGAACAGTTTTTGACCGCAGTGAAAATGTTGTCTTTCTTAAAAAAATTCTTAACGCTAAATATTTTGTTCCATAAAAACATGTTTAAAATTTTGAGGACTGGGATAATTAGCAGAGATGAGGGCTGGGTGTGGTATCGTGTGAGGATGTGTTGCATATATATACGATTGTAGCGTCTCCTCAGGATCGAGGAGCTGGAGACAACCCTGAAGCAACACTGAGAGGGGAGTTTTCACCCCTGATCTCCTGCCATTTGTGTGGGCTGACTGTAATAAGTCAACAACATATCAGAAATCTTGCAGTGTGCATTGCCCATGAGTGTGTAGAGTTCCTTAACACAACAGATGGAGCTCCTGGGGTGTGAGTTTCCTTTTAATTACTTTGCCTCAATAAGCAATTTACATTTGATAAGGTGGCTTACGAGGCACACCAATTAATTCTCACAAATCCTTTTTAATTAATGGGAAGTGGAAATCGGGGCACATGAAGGAAATTGATTTATAGCAGCTACAACACCAAGTATTTAACCTCAAAAGCCACGAGGAGTTACAGCCTAACTTTGAATGACGTCTTCTAGTCTATCAATCGATCTGATAGTTGCCCATGAGTGAACTATTTTACTCAAGTGCACTTGGACAAAATTGTGCTGGGGAGACGCTATTCGGCCCTCCAGCCCACCCATCTAGAACTCCTGGAATTACACTTTGAATTATTTATTTTTATTTCTTCTGTGTGTAAGTTAGTTTTGGGTAGTACTATTAAATGAAAATGTTATGAGTTCATGTGAGCTGAAATGCGGACTAAACTGCAGAAAATGCCCATATCTCCTGTTGATCTATTTTGTGAAAAGCAAAGTAGCATCAATGACAAACACATTTGAGGTTAGTCCCATTCCTTTGGCTGCTTCACAATAAAAATGATGCAATGATTTGCCAATTGAACGCTTTTAATATGTAGCAGCACGAGGACATTATTGTTTTGCAATAGCAAATACATACAATTCTGATTATAATACAATAATGGTAAACTAAATAATAAGTTAACAATAAATCCCTAGTCCAATCCCTAGTCCAGACCATCAAGTCTCAAATCAAGACCAACAAGCACTGTCTCTGGTCCCAAGTCAAGGCCAACACATACCAAGTTCATTCCCAGTCAACACCAACAAGTCCCAAGTCAAGACCAACAGGTCCCAAATATAGTCATAAATCAAGACCAACAAGTCCTGAGTTAAGTCCCAAGTCAAGACAGAACAATCCCACGTCAAGACAGACAAACCTGGAGTCAAGCACCAAGTCAAGACCTACAGCCAGGAAACGAGCCCAGTCTCAAGTCATGATCAACAAGCACTGAGTTCAGACCAAAGTTAAGACCAAAAAATCCTATTTCTCAAAGTCAAGACCAACAAGTTAAAGTCTAGTTCTAAATCTAGAACAAGTCAAGACCAATACATACCAAGTCCACTCCCAAATCAAGACCATCAAGTCCCAAATGCAATCCCAAGTCAAGAACATATCCCAAGTCACAACCACTAAGTTCAGAATCCTCTTATGAAATAAGACCAAGTGCCAAGTCTAGTCCGAAATTGAGACCAACAAGTCTCAAATCAAGTCCTGAGTCAAGACCAACACTTTCCAAGTCCATTCCTAAATCAAGACCAACAAGTCCAGAAACCAATCCCATTAAACAAATCCTTTTAACCAGACTGAGAACCTTGCAAAGGTTACAGTACTGATATTTGCACTCATATACAAAGAGTGTGTGGCCTGAAAACATGTAGTTGTGCATTTCAGGGTCACACTAATGCAGAAAGAAAGGGAAATGGGAAACATTTGCATATAGTAGGATTTGTTTTCATGTTTTTCAGAAGGTCAGAAAACAAGTAAAAGCAAGTACCCCGGTGCCCCATCACATACACACCCCACCGCCTTCCCTTATCTCTTACTCTGTGAATTGATGAGTTTTTTCCAGCCTGGTGGGCTAAGTGTAAAATCCTGTGTAATACATTCCTTTTTAATTTGGGTCGCCACCAGTCGCTGCATACCAATGCAGTCTTGCAAGGCCTGCTTGTAGGTGTCTCTTAGTCCTGTTCTGCTTCATAACCCCCTCCCAACCCTGCTGACTAACAAACACCTCTCAGCATTTGACTCAAATTGAGATTGCTCCATCAAGTTATTCCTCTGCCTGAGTGTGGGCCTGTGTCTGTATCTTCAGATTACACTGCATTTGTCCAAACCTCAACCTATCAACAGTGAGCAACTAAATTGTCAAACCAGTTAAAATGTGAATACTGCCCAAAGCTCTAAGCTATGGACACACCTCATTTTAATTCCAATAATTTGGGTCTTGCATATAAAAAAGCCTGTTTCTGTGTGTGTGTGTGTGTGTGTGTGTGAGTGAGAGAGAGAGAGTGCGCGTGTGCTGAACACTGCTAAAGCTCAGGAATTGTGTGTGTGTGTGGAGAGATCAGGTGAGAGACATTGATCTGTTTTGCAACAAAGCAAGATGAAGCAACTCTTCTGCTGAACAGCGGCCATTGTGGCTAAGGTTCTACTTAATAGCTGTATTTATGACGAAAATTTCAGAAGTCACAATTCCCCAGCCAAGTTGAACTTTTATACAGGACCAATGGTAAAAAGCATCCTGACTTGAAATATTACAAACTGGCAAGAGATTCACATGGCCCAGGAAAGGATGGCTCTACAGTGGGTGATTATAACCGGCCCAGAAAAGTGCCCATCTACCGAGCTGATGTGAGGTGCCTGTGTATTAATACAAATCTGAAACTCCTAACTCCCCCCCCCAAAAAATGGGCATCTGCAATATAGAAAAAAAATAACCTGATACAATACCATGCCACTCCTTGAGTGGTGTACTGTAGCGTAAACATCCTATCTGGTCATAGCCCTCCATGACTATTTGCTCATGCCGTCTCTTCTGTCCCTGAGGCAAAGTTATCTGGTTTCACTGTTAGTCCGGGGGAGGCGGACTCAGGACCACCATCCTGCTAATCTTAGTCCTCAGATAAGCAAAGAGGCAATTACCCCTTATCAGCGAGCCCCGGGGAGAGATGTGGAGGAGGATAGCATTCATTTTTTATTAACAGAGGTGTTGTGTTGCAAGGTGGGTGATATTGATGGGCTGTTAGTCATTACAGCTGAGCAATAGCCCGCAATCTCCTTGACCTGATTTATCTTAATTTGTAGTGCTTGAGGGAGAGAGATGATGTGGTGGTGGGAAGAAGATGGCGGACAGAGATGCTTCTATTCTGAAAGAAACATCTAGAAACCGAGCAGGGACATGAGGTTACTCTGCTGTAAAGCAATTTTTTATTTTTTGTATCTGTTGCTCGTTTGTCAAACTCCTTCAAAGCTTCATGCATAAACACACTCTGTCACGTACACGCACACAAACAGATGTCTTCATTTGCCTCCATACTTCCTTCAAAAGGGTGTGTGTGTGTGTGTGTGTGTGTGTGTGTGTGTGTGTGTGTGTGTGTGTGTGTGTGTGTGTGTGTGTTGAATGAAGGTTGTTTGTTGCTGAGTGTGCTTTTTTTTCCCTCTTTGCCACACTGCCTGCCGGCAGTCGCCACTGAAGTCTGACGAATTTGTCTTCATTCTATACCAAGGACCCCGAGTTTCTCTGACATGAAGCAGACAGAGAAACACTGGATAGGTCTTGTTTGGCTGAGTGGAGCAGGGCGGATAAATCACAGCGCAGCAGTGTGTACGTGTCGCCTATAGTCTGGCTGTTGTACCTTCTGAAGGGACAAGTCTGCTGGTAGTTTGATGTAACTCTGTGTTGTGTGTGATCATTACCAGCCTGATGCTCTAGTTATAGTTATAGTAAACTGATATGAACACGTTGAATTGATTTGAGTCAGATCGGTCTTTGAAAATGTATGCTTTACTTTTAAATTTGTCTATTTATTCACACAGTTGGAATTCCAATTTCTCAGACGTTACAGTTTGCAATAGGTCATTAAAAGAAATACTAGAATAATAATCATGTATTATGTAATTTATGTCTTCATTTAGTTTGATTTAATTTGTATTTATTTATTATTGTCAGGCTGACTGACAGACCTATTGACTGAATGTGGAATTGCCACTCAGGTTTACTAGAAAATCAGTTCTCATTTTGAAGTCACTTCTTAGGACCGTTTCTTATTGAAATGTATTGACATACTGCAAAACAACGTGAGGGCGAGTTCTTCAATCTTTTTTCCAAGTGGAGGCGGGCATCTTCCATCACCGTTTCCAACCTCAACATGTATAAACTCGCAATGGTGCTTCACGTCTTTCGCTCTCTTTACATCCATATACAGTATATACACAAAAACACAGCCCATACTCACATCCCTGCTCGTACATCACACACGCTTTAACATTATTTACAATCACAAAATGACCATGTCACCTTTTGCTCACTTTAAAACAGTGTTTCTGTGAACATTTGAAGGATTCTTACTTTAGGGTGGCATTAAGATAATGCCACCTTAAAGGTAAGATAACGATGAATTTGTAAAATAAATGGTCGGAGAAAAACAACCCCCTTAACACGGCAGCCATCATCGCTTGATCAGCTGGATGCGGACATGATTAATTTCCCCAGAAGATGGGTGCGATCAAATGTTAATGCAAAATATAACAGGCCTCCAGGAGCTATAGCAGTGCTCAACAGTTTGCAACATGCAAGATTAAGAATTAACCGTTTCTAATGTGACTGAGATGTGTTTGGGTATAGAGTTAACTTAAAGGTGAAAACACAGGTACACAAAGTGGGTCAAGGGTCAAATCATCCAGTCCATCAAATATCTTTGCGTCTACCTGGACAGTTGATTAACACTTTGTCTCTTGTCGCTCGTTGCCTTCGTTGCCTGGGTTGGTTAGGTTTAAGCATGAACACCGAGATTAGTGAGGCTTTGGGTAAGAATATCCGGATCGGCCCACCAGAAGTAGAGTAGCTCAGGTCATGCCTTTTGCCACGGAAGGCAACATCTCTCGGTCTGATGAAGCCAAGAGGCATTATACTAGCCATGTGCTTCTGTTTGGTACCCCAGGCTCACTGTAGAAAAGAGGCCCAAATAAAAAAACGCTTCTATGTTTTGAACGCCATCCTTTATGCTTTGGTTTTAACGGACTCAGGAGCTCATGAGTGAGCAACTCAGGAAGCCTCAGAAGGTCTTTAGTTCTTTAATGAACACTCAAACATGTTTGTTTTTTTATGGAGCTTCTTCCAGCTAATCATGTCTCCAACAGTTCTGTATGCCATCATTTATTTGTTGTACTGTGTATTTGTATTTATTGTGCGCTGTGACTATAATGCGTTTAGGCCTATTGTTTGTCGTCTGTATGAGTTGATTTGGTGGCAAATGAGTTTCCCCAATGGTGATTAATACAATTTTCTAATCTAATCTTTACTTTAAAAATAATGAATGTGTAACTAAAACAAAATCTGCTATCAGACAGGAAGTTACACCGTAATTAATGAGGCCAGCAGAATGGACATAGACGCACAAGTAGCTTGTTTCCACTCCTCTATCATCCATATCCCACCGCTGCACATGTTCAATACTGAAGTCCCTCTGGAGCGGTTCCAAATCAATCATATTGGCAGAACAATTATCCTGCTCAATCACTTCAGCCAGCTGATCACCTGACACACACACACACACACACACACACACACACACACACACACACACACACACTTACACAGTTATACTTAATCTCACTCTTGACAGGTGTGTGAGGCAATTAGACATCTTTATTTATATACTCCTGTCAATTAAATCTGTGTTATATGAAACACAACATATTCTCTTTTCCAACTCCTTTCCCTTTACCATCGGGGTGGTGGTAATGAATAATACTTGGTTGGTTGCCAAGGACACAAAGAGGAAAGTACTGTAAATCTAGTATTCTGATAACAGCCAGCGCTTACAGTTTTTCCACAATAGAACTCTTTACATCAAAAATACGTGCATGCATGTTGGCAAGGGAAGTGATGTTTGGCCCCAGCAGGGGACTGGCAGAGAGTCATGGGCATCTGGTGGATGGTTAGAGCAGTGGTTCTCAACCTTTTTTCAGTGTTACCCCCTGTGAAATATGTGTTTCAGTCAAGTACACCCTAACCAGCGCAAAGCATTGTTGATTGAAAAGATGTAATACAAAGCACCGTGTCATCAGTGTCTGATTTAATATAGAATATATAAAATTCAGTTTATGAACTTACACTTATATTTTATTGAATATTTTATTGAATAACAATTTTTAAAGGATTTTTGAATGGATGGTAATTTTAAATACTTAAAAAAAATCATATGTACCCCCTTGAGTACACGTACCTCCATTTGAGAACCACTGGGTTAGGGGATGGCAGGTCAAGGGGGAAGTGAGCAAGGCCAGGTAAAACAACAAAGAGATAGAGTCCTCAATTGGTATTACACGTTTTCTTTCTTTTTACTCTTTTCAAAACCACTTAATTCACAAAACCACTCACCCATGTAAAGCCTTGTAAAGCACTTTGTAATTACTGCTAGTTTAGATAAGGGCTGTAAAACAAGATTATAATCAACTACACAAAATGTTTAGTTGGGTACCCTGGATGTGCAAAAAAGTGATCTCTCAGAAATAAATGACATGACTACAAACTCTTTGAAATGACACGCTGCCACCACAGAATTCATAACAACTACATAACACTTTACCGCAGCATAAGATTTACAATAACACAAAGCTGACTGTTGGTCTCACACTGCAGACAAACTCTGGTCTCCAGGTTTAAAGTCGTATGTTTGTTCATTCTGCGTCACTAGCTTGTGTTACATAGTCATATATGACTGTGTTTCATTTGTTTGTCCACCATGACAAAGGATCCTCAATGACTTTACGTTGGCACATTGAAACTTTCACTTTTGTTGTTCTAGGCCTGGCATCGGTAAAGGGACTGTACTTGTGTATCTCTTTTCTAGTCTTCCTACCACTCAAAGTGCTTTAACACTACTTTCCATCATTCACTCATTCACTGTCAGGATCCCTGTCTGACCCTGTTTGCTCCTCCCGGTTTCCGCCCACTGCCACGCCCCCCTCCTTCATCCCAGCTGTTGGCCGTTGCCTTGATCACTGGCAGGTGATTAAAGGTCCACAGCATGACCCGGCTCATTGTCGGGTTGTTACTTTGTAAGAGTTGGTCGCACGAGCGGTTGAGTTGCCCTCCCGACTCTGGAGCAGAATCAGTCTGGCAGGCTTCGCGAGCGTGTTCACGAGCGGTTGAGTTGCCCTCCTGACTCTGGAGCAGGAGAGGTGGATCTCCTGTGTTCGCTGGACCTGACCGGTAGCATTCGTTTGTATCTGTTTGTGGTGTCTTGTTTACTTTAAATAAAGTCCGCCCGTGGAACTGTACTGCTGCGTGTGTTGCGTTTGGGTCCGCTACACCACACACCCCCTAACATTCACACACTGATGGGAGGAGCTACCATGCAAGGTGCCACCTGCCCATCAGGACTATCTAACATTCATACAGCTCAGATAAGTGTCTTTCCCAAGGACACATGCACATGGGCTAGCGGAGCTGGGGATCAAACCGCCGATCCTCCGATTGAAGGACCGTTGACCCACAGTAACTATGTTGGTTGTTCAGTAATGCATTTTGGTCCAGACTGACATCTCAACTATTCCATGGATTCACATGGAATAATGTACAGTGGTTCATATTGATCTTGGTTGAACGTTCCATAAACGGCTTGAATGCAGGGCAGAGGGTCGCGGTCGAATGCCCCAGATAATCGGCGGCGGTCAACATTAAAGGTGATTACTGCTCTGGCATCAGGATATCTCCAGCAACCTACAAATAAGCAGATCTGCATATCTGTATATACGAATGCAGATTCAACTGTTTCAATGTCTGGGGAGGCTCTAAAACTGGAAGAGCTTAAAAAATATATATAAATAATGCAGTGCAAAAAAGTGTGAGCGAGGGGAATGACTAAGTGACATAAACATCATTATAATGATCAGAATCAGGCCACGTGGGGGAGACGCGTTTGATTAGTAAGCTCTTTCATGCTCACGGTGAGGCAGAGACCTAAACATTAAAAGCCTCAGCAAAGGATTTCTGCTTTACCGCTGCAAGACCTAGATTTGCGAGGCATCTGTGACAGGTCATTCTTGGATTTTTCTGTTGTCGCTTAACAGAATCCTAAATCGAAAGGGGGGAAAAAGCTGAGATAATTTTGGAAGGCCACAAGCTACAAACCAAACGCCGGTGTGTCTTCATAACATCAGGCGCTCGCTGCATTTACTGAATCGCATCGGGGCACTCTGATCGCTCGCTGGGTAGAGCTCAAACCGTGAAGGCGGAGTCCGTTCTGGGTTTGAGTCCCGTCTGTCCCTTGGTTGTGACTCGGCTGGCCTTCGGGTTGTTGGATCCGTTGGATCTGTCGAAGTGCCACTCGGGCAAGATCCCGAAATGCAGAGTCATCGCTGTGTATGCGAGTCTGTATTCATTTACATCCTGATGGTGTACGAATGTGAGCGTGAATGGGTGAACGTTGACATGGAGCGTAAAAAGGACTGGACAGGCGCTATATAAATGCAAATCCATTCATTAAAGAAAGCAAAAATGGGGGTGGGGGGAGTCGAAATAACTCCACAATGATTCAGATTTGATGCACGTAGTTTCCTCCAGTCCTTGGACAAACATGAGGTATACTGAAGAGTGCTGGGCGCCCACAGACTGATACTATATCTGTTTTTCCCCTCCATTTCTGATTCAACAATGCCAGGGAGCTGCGGCTGTGAATAAAAAATGTGTTTAGTCACATGTTTACGGGAAATGTTGTTTTTCAGATTTTCCAATACGGTTTGGTCTCATCTGTTGTCGTGTTTTTAGGTTTCGCGTCGATCCCTGCGTCTTAATAAAATCCTAAAATCCATCTTCTCCATGCCATTGTTCCGTGTCCGTGGAGCCTCAATAGACCGCCACCCCCGGCATCAACATGTGCAGGCTGACCTGTGGCTCTCACTGATTGCGTGTTATCAGGCCGCGTGTGCCGCTGCCCCCGTGACACTGTTCTCTTTACGATGAGTTGTCCTCTGTTAGGGCTGATTTGATATATATCCGGTCACGTCACCTCTACTCTCGTCACAGCCCCCCCTCGCACTGCACACAGTTGGAAGGGGGAAGAAAACTAATAATTGAAAGTGAGATAGCAGGAGAGGATGGAAGAGCAGAGAATGGTAGCGGCGAGCACTTCACTTGGAAATACGGCACATCCAATCCTGGTGGAATCAGAAGAGCCGGAGCCGTATTCTCCTCAGCCCTCCCTCTCCATTTGTATTCAGAGACTCGAGTTGTGCTGCTCAGATGAGAGCAAATTCAGTTTCTCATACGGAGTCTCTACTCTGATGCGTTCTGTGCCAGCCATAAAATGACCCCTATTTCTTACTCTCCATATTGCATTCAAAAAGCCACATCAACAAAGAGTTCTGAGTTCCACACAGTGTGGACTCTGCGGTGTTTTGTTGAATTGGCTGACATGAAAGTGCAGACCGCCCTTGTAAGTTGTGGAAACTTTTTTTCTTCTTCTTCATATTCTTCTTGTCACTTCACTTGGAACATAGCAACAGCATATCCTCATACGAAACCAGTTTTTGAAAAGACTGTCAAAAAAAACTTTGGGAAAATGATGATGAAGACTATAAACGCTCAAAGCACCACAATAATAATAATAATAATGGGAAATTATGATGAGGCTCGATACAGACTGAGTTCGTCCAGCTAGTGAGTATCTTTTCCCAATAAAAAATATATATAAATACATCTTTTGTTGGTGGACACAAGAAAAATCCTCGCTTCAACTTAAATACGATTAAATCATATTTGATGGATGTAATGTGGGACGGTGAACGGAAAATCCCAAACCAGACAAAATGTCTTGATGAATTGAAGTAAATAGGGGCGGGGTTTAACAACAGCAAAGCGACCTCAAAGCAGAGTTGGCTCACGACTTCCATCACATCTAATAAAAACACAGTTTTTAGCAATAAGGTTTGTAGCAACCAGTTTGGACCGTAAAGTTTTGGACCGAAAGTCAAGTGAAACATACTTTGTGGGTATTCCAAACAGCACATTTATTTAAGTTGGGCTAACTAATGTGACATTTCCTGCAACTTATAATTTATCAGTTGTATTTACTTGAACAGCAATGTCATTTACTTGTTAAAACCATGAAAACCGATTGCCTTAAAACAACCAAGTTCATGTTACTTGTTACAGTTACACATAATAAATCAAGGTGGTGACAGTTCAAAGTTCAATTGTATGATTTTTTTATTTATTTTATTCCATAACAATGGATATTGCTCTTGCCAGACTCAACATTGTCTTCCCTCTTCAGAAGTGACGGTTGACACGAGACATTGCACCAGTTTCAGTTTAACTCCGTCAGTCTTGGCAACTGGCAACCGGGCCTATAGCTCTTTGGCTCAGCCCACATAAATTGGCCCGCCCCCATGAACCACTTGAATGACTCTCAGGCTGCGGTCGAATAGTCAAATAATTACCTCCTAACGTCTAACCCTAAGCACTTTCCCTTAACCTCTGTGTAAAACGTCACGGGGTTAAGGAAAGTGGGAAGGAGAATTCATGAGGAGTTAGGAGAAGACAACCGCGGTGTTTGGCAAATCCGACTCCACTAAGCGACGTAGTTATGACGCGACGGCAGGCACATGTTAGTGACGTCAGTCTGTCTGCAGGTGAAACTACAATGTTCCGAAGATGGACTACAATACCGCATCTTCTTACATGTTGTATCATAACGACATAAACAATCCGGTTCATAGTATTACTTTATTAACGAGTTTGGAATAGAAATGAACGAAGGAATATGAAAGTGAAACCAACGTATTTTTCACAGAGTACAAAGCTACTAAACTGTCTCTTTGTTCAGTTTCAAACATGCTGAATTAAATACGTTATCCCTCAAACGATGTGTCATATATGCAGAGGTGTCAAGTAACGAAGTACAAATACTTCGTTACTTTACTTACGTAGAAATTTTGGGTATCTATACTTTACTGGAGTATTTATTTTTCAGACGACTTTTTACTTCTACTCCTTACATTTTCGCGCAAATATCTGTACTTTCTACTCCCTACATTTTAAAAATAGCCTCGTTACTATTTCATTTTGGATTTTTTCATTCCAGCTTGTCATCGTTCAAAAACACACAAAAAAAAAATCTCCGCGCGCGCACACAGGTGAGCACTGAGCGCACACACCAGCGGACAGAGAGCGCCGACAAATATGTCGCGTGAAAAGCAGACCTATATCTGCGTTTTAAACGCTCCCAGGGTGAAGATGGCAACAGCAGCTCTCCTGCGAGGAACAACCGGAGTTCTCCTCACACCGGCGCAGCTCTCTGAACCCGGAGCAGCTCTCTTGAAGGAGCAGCTCTCCTGCTCCAGGTGAACGAGCCAAAGTGCTCGTGTCTTCTACCAACAATGAGCTGCTGGCTTCACATATTACAAAAGTATAAAGTACACGGATATAAAACTAAGTCATTAATAAATACATGGACAAATGCCTGTACTTTCGGGTAAATGGTTACGGTACGCCGTTAACAGGTTACGCTTGCGCATGCGCGACTCGACGCGATTTTTTTCTGCCGTTTTGCTCGTCTTTTCCTGCTGTTGCGTTTCTCAAAATAAAAAAAACAGATCTATTATAGACCCCTGAGTTTGTCCTTAATGGAAAAAAAATTCCCCTTACATTACTTTTAAACTTTTAAGTAGTTTTGAAACCAGTAAAAAGCTTGAGTTGATACTTTAACTTTTACAGAAGTATTTTTAAACCCTAGTATCTATATTTCTACTTGAGTAATGAATGTGAATACTTTTGACACCTCTACATATGTGTGTCTCATATCCCTTTTTGTTATGGTTTATTTACATGCAGATTATAATCTGATCATAAAAATATGCAGACAATAGTTTATGAAACACCAAACAACTCGTGTTGACTTGATATGTTTTATTGTAATGTGACAAAATAGTTGATTAAAAAGATGATAATCAGAAACATGAGTCAGACTGAAGAGCTCGTCCAGTTTAACTCTTTCATTAAAGCTTCTGCAACTGAAGTAAAATAAAATAAAAGAATGAGGGCTGAAGCTGCAGTTCAACACCAGAGAGAATATCAAATACGTCAGTTTGATCACTTTACAGCAGTTTTCAGCAACGTAACGTTTGTAGTTTGACAGCCGGTTTAACAGATTATTGAAAGTATTCCCAAATTATAGCAACAGTTATTTACATGATCTGCGTTTGTCGGTCATGATTGTTTGTTCTCGTGAACGGCCGAATGATACGTCACTTTAAATGTTGCCGCCACAAGGAATTGTGGGTTGGCATTATCTCCTTTCCTTTCGTAAAGTAAGGTCCAGTGGTTCCTATGCTAAAGGTTAGGAAGCATTGAAGCTCCTTTCCTTTGCGTTTGGACAATTCGACCAGCACTTATCATGGCGGCCACTTATGTACTTCCGGGTCATTTCACTCAGTTAGGAAGGTTCCTAACCAAAAAGGACTATTCGACCGCAGCCTCAGCTTTGGTTTGATGATGAGGAGAAGTGTTCCTCAGTCCACTTCATTGTCCACTTGAAGAGTGCCTCCTCACGTTTCCTCACATCTCCTCATTAATAATGTGTGATTTAGATGTCGTGTGAGTGTAACTCAGGGTTTGAGTATGCAAAATGTAGCCCCAATGTGAGACAGACTTGGAGAACTGGGTCACCCACTTCCATAACTCTAATAAATAAGAGTGCATCAGGTCTCCCTTAGCTCACATAATGTGTCAGTCATCAGCGGAGGAGGAGGGCAGATCCCTCGTCCTGGAAACACAGGACACAGGCTCAGTCCAGACCAAATGTGCTCTGATAGTCTATCAAATTGGAAGACAACACATAACACAACTCAAATTTGGTCATTTTTATATCAATAAAATCAATATCAATAAATCAATATAAATAATCAACTTATATATAACTGAAGCATTTATTCATTTTTGCATTTATTCATTTTTCCATATTCAATCATTTTAATAATTGTTGATCATTCAAAACATTTATAAAATATTTTTTCCCAGACCAATTTGACTTATTTATTTATTTCCTCTTCCTCCTTTTTTACTTTTGGTGTATTTCAGCACCTCCAATAGTATTTCTCTCACTTTCATCCTCTTTTATTATGATCAGCATTTTTTTTTTTTTTCATTGCAAGAGCTCTCCTTCATTCAGCTCCTTCACAACGTTTCATTAAGTGGGGATCTAAAATCCAAAGTAAAAAGAGCAGGAAGAGGAGGGGAAAGAGGAACAAACGGACACAAAGTCACGGTGGTGTCTTCGCTGCCTCCAAGTGGGTGAAAATAATCACTTATTCTGCCACATATTTGTCAGATTGCCAAAGAAAAGTTATGAGGGACAAATTAGTTTTTGGAAACCCCAAAAAATAGCTTTTCAGTCGTGCACGCTGCATGAGTCATTGCAGGGACATGGCCTCTTTTCAGTAAAGTTAGTCTTGCAGCTGCAGACAGAAGTTGACAGGAGGAGTTCAGGGAGGGAACAAAGACATGCAGGACCTGAAACAAAAAACGTGCAACTTTATATTAGAGTACGATTTATTATTTAACATCAACATTCAAGAGAACGGCATAAAAAATACATGAGTGAAAGACAGCAACAGTCCACTAATAAGTAGGAAAGTCGTGCGTGAGACCTGAGGTCTGCAGACAGGTAAGCATTGCAGCAGTGAGCCGTTGTGACAAAGCCATTGCTCATTCTGCTTGTTTGAGCTCCGTGCCCGTTCCCCCTGCCAGAGATGATGTCTTTGTTAAAGGGCAGGTTTCATTAATATTGGAACAAAGTCATTGCTGGCAAAGATTAAAAACCCAAGGAAAAGGATAAATAACGCTTTGTTGAATAATGCAGCGGATGAATAATTCAGCCGTGCGAAAGCGGGCTGTGTGAAACACGAGGCCATCTAGTGAGGAGATTATGAATGGCTTTATTTGTCTATTTATTTATTTTTTCCAATATTAGGCAGCAGGTATTCCTGCACAGCGGTGCAATATGACACAAGCCTTTGGAACGTTTGTTCATGATGGAACGAGCAGGCCCGCTGTTGTGTTTTGAAGCCAGGCGTCAAAGTGGTTGAATTAACCCCAAAGTTACAACCGTTAATGGAGTACCGGAAATGACTTAAGTATAAATAAATAAATGCAGGAATAAATACAGGAATACATAAATAAATGCTTAAATAAATGTATAAATAAATACAGGAATAAATAAATAAATGCTTAAATAAATACAGGAATAAATAAATATAAGTTGATACCTAAACAGGACATCATTAACTAAATCTATTTCTACATTTCTGTATTTCTTCATTTATTTATGTCTGTATTTATGTGTCCGTATGTATTTCTTCATTTATTTATGCCTATATTTCTGTGTCCTTGTATGCAAATGAGCTGGGGCGGTCCGAACCTCATTGTTAAACAGGATTGGTCAAGTAGGGGAGCAAGACAGAAGCAACCGATCCCTGGCACATGGCCCCTGTAGACGAAGTCAAAAAGCTGTCTAGGCTAAGGTGACCATATCCATAACACCAAAAAGGAGGACACTATGCAGTATTTTGTGAGGCTCTGAATAATTGCATAGGAGGGGTGCAGTTTGATTTTATTAAGTGTGAAGAGAGATGTGAGCCCTTTTGACTGTAATTGATCTCCTTGGAGCATACCCTGCTTTATCAACTAATTAATATGTATTTTTATTTTGTGCATATGTAATATATATATCTTATATATGTAATCTATTATTAATATGTAATTATTAATTGTAATTAACAATGAATTAATGTATTTTTATATATTTACATTTTTATATAATTGCAATCAATTCGGTAAAAAGTAATAAAACACCGCTGTAGTTCAAAGTAAAAGTTCAATTAAAATCTTAAGTTATGAATCTTAACCTTTCCCTCCGTCAAACTGATGTAACGTTACTGTGAATAAATAATAAACTAATAAAGATTGCTCGTTAGACACTCAAAACAGAATTATATCTCATGTTTAACCGCTACGGAGAAATCGGAGCCAGCGGATCATTTCTAAAAGTCCTGCCGGGATCAGGCTGCTCTCGGTGGGCAGCAGATCGCTGACGGCCCGGTGCCGCGGAGCTCACGGTCCCGCGAGCAGGAACTCAACTCGTCGGCGTATTGTCAGGTGTGGGGTAAGGAGAGGACCCAAACGCACGAGCAACAGTCGAAAGGAAATTTATTCTAATGAAACAAAACTCCACAAACAGATACACACCAATACTATACTACGGTCAAGTCCAGCAAACACCGGAGATCCACCTCTCCTGCTCCAGAGTCGGGAGGGCAACTCAACCGCTCTCGTGAACACGTTAGCATGCAAAAAGGAGGACAAATACACGTCCGGCTTGATGCTGCGCCGGACAGGGCATTGAAAATCCGGACTTCTGTTAACAGTTAGCTGAGCTTGCCAACTTGTCAACATGTGCAAGGCAGAAGTAGTAGAACATAACATACCAGGTGCGATCACACTCCTGTGACCAATCATGTTTTAGACAGAGGTTCGGACCGCCCCAGCTCATTTGCATACAAGGACACAGAAATACAAGGCATAAATAAATGAAGAAATACAGAAATGTAGAAATAAATGTATTTAATGAT
>JBAMJR010000454.1:920000-950000 GCA_038501785.1 Myoxocephalus aenaeus | reverse complement strand
GACACCCCCATCTCTTCAATCTCTCAACCCCTAATCCCTACATGCCTACATCTCTTTATCCCTTCACCCCATGACCATCACCCCATATCCCACCCGCATGAATTAATGTCCCACTAATGCACATTTCTAACTTTGTTTGATCCCGTCTTTGTGCTTCTTGTCCCACAGGTTTCCATGGATCGTGATTATATCTGGACCGTGGTCCTGCCTGACATCCACTGCTACTTTAATTGTTAGTGGTCGAATCACCATTGCTAATGCAGATGCCATTCCTTTCTTTACTACCATTGTTCTACCATGTCCTACGCCACGGTTATTAGTAGTCTTAACTTTACGTCATTATTCTGCTTACTACTCTAATGGCATGAATCAGTCATGTTATATGCATTGAACGTATCGTAACCCTGTTACGTCGTAGAGAAGAAGAAAAAGAGAAGTAAAAAGTATTTCTGGGCTCCGTGTCCCGCCTCGAACCACTCACACAGCCATGCTGAAATCATGCCTCTTGCCCCCTGCTTCCTGGGTCCTGCCTCCTGCAACGGCCCTGCTGATGGCCCTCCTCTCTATCTCCTTCAGTTTACATTGATCGTGGTTATCTGGATTCTGGTCCATGCCTACTACTCATTATATGAATCATTTCTATCATATTCATTGAATGTACTATAACTCTGTTACGTTGTTTATTCTGTACACATGACATCTATTGCACTCTGTCCATCCGGGGAGAGGGATCCCCCTGTGTTCCTCTCCCGAAGGTTTCTTCCCTCTTTTTTCCTTGCGAAGGTTTTTTTTCTATTTTTGGGGGTCTTTTTCCTGATTGATGTCGTATCTGTACAGATTGTAAAGCCCTATGAGTCAAATTTTTTATTTGTGATTCTGGGCTGTACAAAATAAACAAAAATTGAATTGAATTGAAAGGTCTCCATAAAGCTGAACCGCACTCCACACCTAACTGTCTGCCTCTCACTTCAGACCTCCTCTGCTGCCGCATCTGTACGCACTGCTCAGGCTACCTGTCTCCCTTCACGGACAAAGTATTAAAGTTCACGTTCTTGCCGTCTTTCTTCGGCCTCCTGCGCTGCCCAGAGTTTATCGCCTTAATCTCCGACCACCATCAGTTACAACAAGCCACCATGTCTGACGTATCCATCCTCCCGACACCATCGTCTATCACCTCAAACGCAGCAAGAACAACCAACACGGTCCACCTCAACCCACCTTCCTCTTCCGACTAGACTTGTACCTAAATCCATATGAACCTAACTGCCACTACTTAAGCTCGACATCAGCCAGCCAAACTTCTCAGCGAGACCCCCTTTTCGCCACAGAGATGGGCAAGGGGTTCAAGCGGTCCCGGTTCAACTACCATTCATTCCACATCCGCACCACCTCCACTGCTTCAAGTCAAGGAATCCTGGACCACATCATTAAGATGCTTGGCCGGTGGTCCTCCCCTTGTCTACCTTTCCTACATCCGCTCCAACCTAACGACATTAGAAAAGCCCACTAGCACTCTTCTTTATAAAGTTATATTTTGGGTATTCTGCACCAATTCAATTCAGTTTATTTTATATAGCCCAAAATCACAAATTAAAATTGGCCTGGGAGAGCTTTACAATCTGTACACATACGACATCCCTGTCCCAGGACCTCACATCAGATCAGGAAAAACTCCCCCAAAAAATAGAGAAAACCCTTTCATGGGGAAAAAAGGAAGAACCCTGAGGGAGAGCAACAGAGGAGGATCCCTCTCCCCGGATGGACAGAAGCAATAGATGTAATGTGACGAGAATGACCAACGTATTAGAGTTACAGCACATTCAATGAATATGACAGAAATTATTCATATAATGAGTAGTAGGCATGGACCACGATCCAGGCACAGCCACGATTCATGCCAGCAGAATGAGGTAGAGAGGAGTGGTATCAGCAGGGACGCCATGGCAGGGGGCAGGACCGGCTCCAGACACATCCACGAGAGCTTCTAAAGAGATGGGCCCCACTCACAAGTCTTCACCCCCACCGTTCCCTCCAGCCACCGGACGCCAGCGGCCTCTCATCGCACCCATCCAACCTTCTTTCCACGACCCCCATACCTTTCTCTTTCGTTCTGCACTTCATCCCTTCATCCCTCGACCCCATCCCCACATCCTTTTCTTACTCTGACCTCACGGTTTGATGCTCTGACCTCAGGGTTCTATGATTTGATCTCAGCGTTCTATGCTCTGACCTCAGAGTTCTCTGATCTCAGGGTTCTATGCGCTGACCTCCGGGTTCTCTGACCTCAGTGTAAAAATGTAGGAACCCCAAACCTGAACAGAAGCAAGAGCCATGTAAGAGGCCATATAACTAGATATAACAATAATATTGTATTAGGTCAAGCCTTATGTTCAAAGAGGGTGAGCCTGGCAATACAAGGCAACAGCGTGGAGGCAGCAGTTTACATGGCTTTGATACTATGACAAAATTCAATGTATTAACATGCTTTCTACATCTAGATGCGAGTCTGTTAAGATGCAATACGTACACATGTTGACAAGCACAAGAAGCTACACAGTATTAGTCAACTGGTTTAAGGTAAACTAAAGACCTATAACTATAGCTGTTATTTGAACTCGAGTATGTAATGAGTATTTACAGGGATGCTAGCATAGCGATGATTAGATGAAGACTCGAGCCAGAAGCAGGTGCTGGCCCCGTCCTACCCTTGGTACTGCAGGTACCGCTCAGTTGTGAACCAACGACGTGATCAGCCCACTATCTAAATTGACCAATCAGGCGGCTTTGGCGATAGCACAGCTCTCTCTGAAAACACGCATGTCCTGGACTGTCGAGACCACCCCGCACTACTGCACGACTAAAGCATATGTGACGAACTTGGTGAGTAAGCCACCACAACCATTGATAATTCATCAAGGGTTTTTACTGAGGTGTTTTAAAGCTGACTTGCCCAATATCTGGGCCTCAGTGGGACATTACAAAGTCATAATCAATCAAAAGGTATCGAGGGAAAGGAAGATGGACAAATATCAAAATATAAGAAGGAAACAAAACAAAAGAGGGGATGTAGACAGACAATTACTATTACTTAGTTTGTGTTAACTTTATTACAAGTATTGTAGACATGAGGGACAGAATACTGTCAAAGGAACTGCAGGTTTTAGGTCTTTGTGATGAAGTACAGATAACTGGAAAACTTTTATTATTTTTTAATTATTTAGCTGAATGATAACTTTAGATCAGAAGGGATTGAAAGCATTGTTGTTAGCACTTATAAAGCTGTTTGATCCTCTTGATGTCCCAGTTGGACATGCCCTTCCTCTGGCCAATCTGGGCGTTGCTGTTGGGGATGGGAGTGATGGAGTCTTTCCCATACTGGATGGAGAAGGCTGTTCTTCCATAGTGCATGATGGAGGAGTAGTCGTAGGGAGTGTTCAGGTTGTTGGTGTCCTGCTTGTGGAAGTTGTAGGCCATATTCGGGTCGATGTTCTCCCAGTTGATCCGGACGTGGGAGTCGCGGTCACTCCTGGTCTGCTCGTGCTGGAAGCCCAGAGCGTGGTTGATCTCGTGCTGGATAATGCCGTGGTAGAGGCAGCCCTGCCTGTTGAGAGAGAGCTCCTGTCTTCCTCCCGTTCTGCCCAGAGCTGAGTAGCATCCGCCTTTGTTCTCGATGCTGATGTAGTCATACTCATTCTGACGGGGGGCAAAGCGGATGCAGGTGTTTTTGTAGAAGGACTTCATGGCGTAGTCGATCTTCTGCTTCTCCCCACTGGGGAACTGACTGCTGATCGTGAAGGGAATCGTCACCAGGCCGTTGGAGGCTTTCTTCCACAGGCACTTCTCGGACCAGCACTTCATGGCGTTTCTGGTCTTGGGAACCAACAGGTCTCCTTCCAACAGGATCTCATTGGTGGCGTTGTTGGAGGTCAGAATCCTAGTGCTGATGTCGACGGTGTCATCATCGTCCATTTGGGGCTCTGCTTCGCTTTTTTCCTCCTCGAGAGGATAGGCATGAGAGAGGCCGAGCAGGAGCAGCAGCAGCAGGCTGGCTGAGGGAGTCATCTTCAGGGTGAGTCTGGTGGCTGTGGAGCTGATGTGGAGAGACTCCTTGAAGCTTGATGTTTGACTCAGTTCTGTCCAGGCTCTTTATACACTCCTATACAGGTGTGTCTGCAAGAGGATTATGGGAGGGGTCCAGACTGCTAAGCCTAAGTAAACCTCTCCAGGGAGGACTCCACAGACAAACCTACTGTTCAAACATGGTCTGTTATCTCTGGTGATTAGATGGATGAACACGAGGGGTTAATGGGTGGGTCTTGTTTAACGAGACATCTTGAATTGTCTTTAACCAAAATTACTTCACAATTGTGAGACCAATCATTCTTTTCATTTTTCAAAGTGAGTTAACTAAGTCTGAACAATTAATGGATATATGTCCAAACTGTGTGTAGTGTGTGCAAATGTTCTCAACTGTTGCTAAATAATGTTATTGTGAAATGGACAAATTACATAAAAACAACATTTTTGATGGTGTCTTATTCTCTCAAGAAACTGTTTCGACACAGCCCACTTGCAGTTTATAATTTAAAAAACTGTGAGTCTTAAATAAGACTTTGAACAACTGATATTATCTAGTATGATTTATCTGCCATCGTTCACTTCATTTCATGAAAATGTTTCGGGGTATTGCCTAATTTCATAGGCCTACTTTTGCTAACGTAAATGTATGCATTTGTTCTTCCATGCTGCCTTAAAGCGGTTCACACTTTGACTGTGTTATTGTCACATTGAATGAACACGCACAATGCAATTCCGCGCACCAAAACATCAGCTTGTTCCATTATCAGACTTGAATAATGAAAAATTGAGTCAAGGAAGACAAGAGGAGGAAACAGAGAAAAGCTTGCCTTCAAAGGAAAAGTTGTGCGTTTTGAAAGCATCCTGCAGTACATTTACTTGAATTTGCAATTCGGAGATACTTCTTTTCATGCCACTTCCTACTTCTACCCCATTTCTACCCCACTTCTACTAACATTTCAAAGGGAAATATTTGCACAGAAAACAGATGAAGAGTTTGACTTGTTTGTATGTACTTTTAATCCTGTTATACATTATACTTAAGTAACATTTCAATTGCAGGACTTTTTCTTACGAAATACAAATATTTACAGTGTGGTATTCGTACGTTTTCCCCTAAAGGACCTGAATACTTCCTGCACACCACATTTCATAATATGGAAAGGTTTTTGCTCAGGAGCAATCTAAAGGTTGTTTGCTGAAACCCAGAACCTGAGGCAACAGCCCTAACCACTGCTCCACCGTGCCGCCCAATAAAACGGATAAAACTAATTTCAAACGACGTCTCTCTAGCGATAGCGTGTAAGCAGTCGCTGTAAACTCCTGTAAAATGTCTGTCAGTAAACTTTGTTGGTGTCTGGAATGTTTGCTGCCTCTCCAATCTCCTTTATCAACTTCCTCTCGTGACCACTTCCTGGATCCCCCCCCGGCGCTGCCAACGCCCCTGGCTCTTCCTCCTCAGCGTTGCTGTCGAGAGTCGGCATCAGTTTTGCATATGTTTTGCATATAATTATAATTATTAACATTATTTTTGAATTATGACAACTTCATTTTAACATCATAACACTGGCTCGGATACTGCATTAAAACTACTAATGCCAATATCGTTGAAATGAAAATACAAACATGGATTACCAAATGTCTTGAATGGTATACTATAGATGTCAATAACAAAAAAAGGGATAACATTTTTAATTTTGGACAGTTTACTTTACTTTGGGACGGTTGAAATATAAAAAAAAGAAAACAGAATACAGCTCAGACTTCAGTCCTTTTTGGTAGTCGCTCCAATGCTGTTGCTGTAAATGGTGACAGAGACCAACTGTTAGATTATTGTCTTATATTTTCTTCTGATCCATACATTAATTTTCTTATTTTGTTCTTATAATGTCTTCCTTCTCGACATCTTGTTGAGTCACCTCGTGGTTCCACTTTCCACTTCTCACCTATGAGTTTTTTTGTCTTCTTCTGCGAGCGTTCACAATCATCTTTTATTTACTAAAGGAAACTTTAGACCATGGACCTTTATTAATTTTTTTTCATTGTCAGTATTGATTTGAGTTTGTCTGTCATGACATTTTGTACGAAAACGTTTAATTTAAATACAGTTTGTTTTACTCATTTGGTCATAATTGTAACGAACAAAAAGTAGACATCAAAACTTTTTTCTTTTGCAGTGATAACTGAGGATCTCAGTGATTTGATTGGTGCAAGTGGAAGGGCACTAAAAAATAGCTCGTAATCACTTGGCCATACAGTTTATTGTTTTTTCAAACCATATGCGTATTAACACTTTTCTTATACATACATGGTTTGTTTCTATATAGACAGAAACAAACAGAAAATGAGTATTCTCAAATAAAGAACCATATTTTGTACATCCTAAAAGCATGTTATGGTTAAAGGTCTTTCATTATTTTTGCAAAATTGAGTAGAAAAATGTTGCAAGGTTTCTATCAAGGAGCACTTATTCTTCCACCTCTGATGAATCCATGCAGTTCACAAAAGCATTAAATGATCCCTGAACCTTTTCAAATACATCCTGTTTCCCTCTTCGTACACGTCCCTCTTGAAGGAGTGCCTGTGGCTCTGAGGTATGACCGCCCGCTCATTTGTGGTCAAAGAAGACTCCCAAAGAATATTTGGGAGTGGATGGGCCCAGTGGATGGCCCAACAAGCAGCGATCCTTCAGCCAGGTGTCGAGAAGATTTATTTGTCATATAACTTAATAATGTAATGGAGTTGCGGCACTTCTGTGGTTATATTAACCCAAACGACAATCTTTTCCAAAACCAAACTAAGTATTTTATGATCTCAAAAATCTAACCAAGTAGTTTTGTTGCCTAAACCTAGATGAATAGTTTCCTGTGAAGACGGAGATTTATTTTGAAAAGACCCTCAATCAATATGGTTAGACCTTGAATGGCAAGAATGCAACTCGCTCTCACTATCAAGTGAACCATTCTAAAATAATGTTAAACAATTCCCAGGTACTAGGGTCAACTTTATTTTGTGTAACATTCAAAGCACATGAAATAATGTCATTAAGGCATTTTCTACCAACAGAAGATACTCTTTTTATGCAGATCGGATTGTTAATAATCCCATCTGTACCTCTTCTTGTGTTGACCCTGGTTTTAATTTAAGTGATAAATTACCTCTACAAAGGTGGTACTATGAAATAGTTTAATCAAATAAAGGAAGAGTACGGGCTGCCAAAAAAATACAAATTTGTAGTTTTTTTATTCAGTACCCCAATATAATGAAGGTCATGGACCAGAGCCAATAGAGACACTCATTCACCAGAGCTGCCAGCTGATGAGGAACACAATAAGCAACACGTACTGGTCACCAATAGTAAACAATCATGTTAAATAGCAAAAGAATATGTCGCAATTACAAATCCCAGGAAACTTGGTTTAAGATTATACATAAATTACAAACAATATTGCAGGAGCAAATATGACACCGACTGTTCTGCTGTATGTGTAAAGTGTGCTCAGCATGTAGGCACCGATGTGCATTTAATGTGGCTCTGTCAGGAAATTCCTACATTTTGGGTTGACATTGATAACCAAATATCTTCCATAATACAATATTATATTGAGCTCAACCCTCTCCAATGTATCCTGAGCCGCCGCGCTGCCCCGCCTGTATTAAACAGGTATAAGATAATCCTTAGTCTTCATGGATGGGCTCGGTTATCGATCTCACAGCATTGACTCGTGCCGAGCCATCCATCTGAAGTTGGCTTTATTATATTCTACAACGTCTCCCATTGGAAAGGCCCACACATGTTTTCAAAGGAGACATGAACGGGTCTGGAACAGTGTTGCCAACTTGGAGACTTTCTCGCTATATCTGGCGACTTTCCAAACCCTCTTGGAGACTTTGTTTTGTCAAAAGCGACTAGCGACAAATCTAGAGACTTTTTTTGGTGTTATTGGAGACTTTCTGGTGTCTTGGAGACTGACGTGAAGCACCGCACGTCTCGTTCTGCAGTTACTGTCTTCAGCGAGTAGCGGGTTATTTCTTCACTGTCATACTAAAATAAATCACCTCAGTCACCTCGTCCATTGTGTGTGCCTCTCTGTGACATCAGCTAAACATCTAGTCATCATGTCTCAGTCTAATTGCACGCTCAAAAATACAGAAGGAGTGGGAATCAAACCCTGAATTCAAAGGCTGGCTGAAGCCGTTTATTGGAGATCATACATGGCCGTACTGCCTGCATTGTGAGGCTGATTTCTGTCGAACTTTGTGATAGAAATAAACACATGACAAATAAAAAACATACTCAAAAGGCAAAGCAGCCGTATAACAGTTCCACCCAAAGCAAGCTGCCATTAATGAGTAAAACAATTGCTCTATCACTATATTCCTGTCTCCTACAGCTTCCATTACAATTATGCAAATTAGGCGATGATGTCATTTAGCGACTTCTAGCGACTTTTAGGACAGCCAATAGTGATTTTTCTTGCTGAGGAGTTGGCAACACTGATCTGGAACCCTGTTATGGATTTTATTAGAGAGGACTATGCTGAAATCATATGAAGAGGTTTTACAACTTCCAAGTGACCCCCGAAGGGGTTAAGTCCACAATATTCATCAATGTGTAATTGTTATGTTAGGTATAATACGGAGGATGATGATCTATGTTTGTGTTGTTTTCTTGTGTGTGTTTTCTTTAATTATTTAGCTGTTATGTTTTGTGATGTACTAGCATGTAGCATGTATGAACTCAACATGAAAGCAAAGGAACGCGTCACCGTGATTCCAAAATGACTAAACAGTGATCGCATGTATTGAGATCTATCTCCTCATGGCGTACGTGAAGTAGAGCACGCTAAATGATCATTATTATGATTTATTATTACTAAAGCGTCTCGGAGTATTTGTTCTGCTGACGCTCCGGTAATCACTTGGAGGTCCCCTCAAAATTAATATCTCTCTTGATTCTCAGACGGCAGCACTAGTCGGCCCGAGTCACCCAATTATTTCAATTCACTCCGTCTGTATGAGGCAAACAGCGGGCGGCTCTCCGGCAGCAGTTTGTGTGTATTTGTCCAGTTTGATTTCCTCCGATTTCCGGCAGCTTCGGTCAATAAAAATGTTCCCTCTCCTCTCCGATTCATCCAGGGCCTTTTTTTTTACTCATTTTTTTTTTACTTATACATTTTCCGACCCAGAATTAGTTGAAAAGAATCTCTTTTTCATTTCTTTTCCAGACCACACCACACCTCCACGTGAGCTAATTCACTGGGAGTGACCCCCCCCCCCCTCAACTAACCGCAGCAAGTCGCAGAAGAAAAAAAAATCTAATTTTGCTGCGCCAGCTGCAACCTCCAATCTACTTTGGCCCCGCAAAGGATAATAGACTCGGCGAGAAGCACGAAGCATTTCCCTGGTCCCCGTGCCAGCCGGCCCCTAATGCACTCGGAGTGATACAAACATCTCAATTGCACGCTTGTACGTTTCAGTTACTGTTTACATTCATTTTGCAGGGTTCAGGCTCGGGTCTCTGTGCCTCGCTGCTGTTGTGTGAAGTTTAGCTGTGCTTATTTAAGCACTACACGTGTTTCTCCTTCACCGGGGAGGGGGGGCATGGAGTACAATCCAGCTGTCTGCTTTTACCTTGGCTGAATAGGATGCGGGTGGCTAAAACGATGAGAGGCAGCGACACCGCAGCAGACAAGCAGCAGACCAGCATCTGACGCATAAATGGATTAATTTCTCAAGCATATGTAGAGTTGCAGAGTTGTTCAGTTCATTATTATTAAGAATGAACGCAGTATTTCCTGCTTTCACCGCTTCTTTTTAGATTACCAAACTCAGTTGCTGCTAGATGGACCGCATGGTGAGCGCACTTTTATCGTCAGAATCAGAATTTGTTATTTAATGAAAGGTTTTTTACCAACTTTTGTCTGGTTGAGACAACACATGCTGTCAACTCTGAGTTTTTGCCACCTGTGATTGGAGCATTCGTGACAGCAGCCGTTCACTCCTGTCACATTTCACTCACCGTGGCCTTGTTTTTCACTCCACTATATGCAAGTCCTGCAACTCTACGGAAACAGCACGATTATGGATGGAAACAGAGAGAATGTTGTACAATAGAGCAATTACACTGTCATAAATGATCATTCATTTACATAAATTGGTGAACTATGCAATCTAAAAGCATAACATTGTTCCACGTGTCCTTAATCGATCTACACATTGAACCATTTACGTTCGTACAACCTCTACTTTCTTCGTGCATCTACGGCATCTGTTTTCTTAGATAAAAAAGGTTGGGTTGTGGTGGTTCTCTCTCCTTAAAGTCCCGGAAAAGTTGGTTTAGAATTTGAAGTATTTATCTTTCACATAAAATGTCCACAGGTTTTAGCTGTGTGGATGTGGGTTGATTGGGGTTGACTGTGCTGACAACATAAGCAAACAAGCCCCGAATTGTCATGCCATTGTCAGAACTACCACAGAAGAGGTGTTTGAGTACTCTGTGGAGAGATTTTGCATCACGAAACTTTCCATTGGCCCACCCCACCTAAAAAGACCTGGTCCACAAAATGGTCTCTAGGATTCTATCCAATTTTCTAACAACGCTGCAAATCTTTGCTGGATGTAATTCAACTGGGAGAATGTATTGCCCATTAAAGACTATAACTTATAAATTGCAGAAAATGGACCCCTGTACTCTTTTCTAAGTCATAACCCGAAACAACCAGTTAAAATAAAATTAGTTGTTGAGCTCTGGGACCTAAATGGTAAAATCCAACAAGCTTTGATAAAAATTTGACAAAAAGAAAACGTCTACAAGGTCAACACATAAGACACAAAGTCACGCCAACATGCCAGAGGTGACCAGCTGGCTAACCAGCAGAATCCTCGCCCGCAGTTAGCGTGAGCTTTGAGAGGCAACGATCACGCTAGCAGTTAGTTACCAGCTGAGGGCTGTCGCGCACGTGATGGATGTCTTTTATTTGCATCTGAGTGATGAAGAAAAATAGACGCAGGTCTTTTTCCACCTCGATGTGATTGAGTGTGTCGGCAACTGTAAACCTCGCCGCTCCCTCTTTTTGGTATGGATGTCTGTATTCAGGCGGCGTGATGAATTCGCCAGAGCTGTGTAGCTCTGGCAGTGGGCGAGATCGTTCATCTGCTGCCATGTAAAATTGCAATGAACCGGGGCAATCCCTCAGTAGAGGCCTGGTACAGACCTTTAATCAGGTTTACTCCCATGGAGAGGGAGCAGAGTGCGAGGCATTTACATATGGATACTAGCCCATCTCAACACGGAGGATGGTGCTGAACGAGCCCTTATAAACATTGTAATCCCCCAGGCATGTTGATATTGTTGCACTTTGAAGATGGCTTTGAGCGATAGGCTCGCTGTGACGATGGTTATTGGCTGTGGAGACGCATTACTTCACACTGGGGTAAGAAGGCCATTTAGAAGCATCCATATTGGAGTGGAACATATTTAACTGTAGACATATTGAGAGAGCTTTGCTCAGAGGGAAAGTCTCATTGACATACATTGTGATATTTTATATAAAAATAAATAGTAAACTGATAGGACAACCAATAGGAGTCACAGCCGGATTGAGCGCCACCGAGGGGCAGAAAGGTCAGCCCCTCTGACCTCTGGCCTTTCCACTAACCAGCCTGTTCCCGGCTAATGTCCGATCGCCGGTGGATACGCTACGGTTAATGTTTTGTCAGGTTTCTCTTGTGTAGCATAAAGGGACTACAACCTAATTTATTGTGCAACCTTGTGTACAATCACAATGAATGAACCTCAATTTGATCGTTAGCTGCATTTAAACCAGGGAACATAAGAAGAAGAAAAAAAACACCTGCAGTTTTTCATTCAAATAATGCTAAAATTCTAGTTTGTTTACAGGAATGTGACATCACCGTGTCCTTGTTCTTTTCCAGTGATTGAGGTTATATTTTCTTGTGTTCAGTTTTTATTTGGTTCACCTTTTGTCGCTCTTGTCAGATACTTCAGTTCTTGCCCTTTTTGTGGTTACCAACCTGTATTGAATTTGACTTTGCGTCCCACCATTAATTTCTCAATAATTTTCGACCTTGAAGCAGGATTTTGTCTTTGACTCATTTTTGTTGTTCCCGTTGTCTTTATTAAGCAGTCTCCTGGGAACTTTTTTGTCTAGACTTATACGTCTACTTCATGTCTGAGTCGTAGTTGTGGGTCCATTTCTTCCGCGTTGTCAGTGTTGCCTGAGCCCCGTCCATTTTCCAAACCAATGATAAAACCAATGATGGAAACTAAATTACAGAAATCTCTCAAACCCAGATTAGTTTTACTTTTTGCAGAACTATTGAATGATTGAGAAAATAGGTTCCCATGGCCTTTCATACATATTCTCAAGTAGTCGTTATACATATTCACTTTTATTGCTGAGAGAGATGACATGATCGACAACAGCAATGCTACCGTCTTAATTTAGTTTAGCACTGAGTGGTAAAAAGGGGGAAGCAGCATCTTTATAGCTCAGTGAATACCACTTCATATCTGATTTGTTTGACAACTGAAGTGTAAAAGCAACAAATTGTGGTTTTACCAGAGGCTCCACTGTTTGCAGTCAAAAGTCAACCCGAGGCGAGTAGTATTTGCAATAATAGTATGATGTTGTTTGTAGAACATACGTCTATGTTCATCTTGTTTAAGTAATGTTCAGATTGAATTCCGATAACTAGACACGGCGCATGCGTATAGTCAGAATGAATATGAATGACGAGCATGACTCGCGTTGCCTGTAATGTCTTCTCAAGTTCCCGAGTAAAGAAACTAATTACACGGAGTCCGGAATTGTGTCACTCGTCTTTCAACATGGTGTCAGAAGTTGAGGTTTGGTCGTGAATGGAATACCTGCCTACGACGTGGTAAGACGTACTTTTCTTAGCGTTTTGAGGACGTAGCAAACAGCCAGCTAGCGCTGCACGTCTAACGTAGCAAAGGCTAACTTCCGACGACAACGACCATGGCTGAAGGATTCCGTAGACCAGAACAGCTGATATTTGATGGAAACATAGCTGAAGGATGGCGTGTATTCGAGCAAGAATATGAAATATTCATTGCAGCTGCTCACTCCGATAAGGATGCTCGAACTCGAGCTTTCATACTTTTGAACTTAGCTGGTTCGGAAGCTATTGAACGAGAACGTGTTTTCGTCTATGCACCCGCTGTTCACACGGGGGAGGGAGACAACAGACGTTTAGTGACCGCAGCAGAATCGAGAGAAGATCCTGAATGTCTCAAACGAAAATTCCGCCAACTTTGCAGCCCTCAAACAAACATAACAATGGAAAGGCATAAGTTTAATACAAGAAACCAACGACCAGATGAAACAGTGGAGGCGTATGTGAGTGACCTGAAAATCAAAGCTAAGAACTGCAGATTTGGTGAACTCAAAGACGAGTTAATCAGAGACAGAGTGGTGTGTGGCATAATGAATGATAGCATGAGAAAGCAACTTCTGCGTGACAATGAGCTAACTTTAACCAAAGCCATTGAAGTGTGCCAAATATATGAACAGACCGAGCAACACACAAAAGCCCTTGCAGCTCCAAAGCAAGCACTTGCTAAAGTGGACAGTTTACAACAGGCAGTCAAAAAAAGACAGCCACAGAAGCTAAAATCAGGCATTGAGCAGCGTGCATCACAATCCCATTCAGACCAGCGTTACGCTTCGACATTTAACTGCAACAATTGTGGAAACAAGCATGAGGCCAGAAGAGAGAAATGCCCTGCTTATGGTCAGCAATGTCACTTTAATCATTAATCAACTGAATCTGTGAGTCTAATGTTTGTGTGTAGTGAAGGTGCAAGTGTGAAAAATGGAACCATTTCCAGAAATGCTGTAAATCATCACAAACACAAGGCTACAAAAAGAGATATGTCAATCAGGTTGAAACTGTGCAGGCCTCTAGCAGTGATGAAGAACTGTACTTTGTGGATGGAGTTAGTGTGGCAAGTGGAACTGTTGATGCTGTCGACTCCCATCTGATGCATAGGAGTGACATATTCTCCACTGTGCACATTAATGGAAAACCTGTAGAACTCAAAGTCGATACTGGCGCTAAATGTAACGTCATGGCAGCTGATCTTTTTGCACAAGTGAGAAAACATGAAAAACTCCAGTCATCACAGGGTACTAAACTGGTAGCTTATGGGGGTGAGGAAATCCACACAGCTGGAATAGCCCTACTTTCGTGCCACTCTGCAGGCGGAACATACGCCTTGCAATTCTACATAGTAAAATGAAACGTACAACCTCTCCTTGTAGGCCACAAGGTGAACCCCGTTATCGTTTCATCCCGCTCCACAGTCGCGCATCTACACAATCTTTAGCTCATAAAAAAGAACGAGTCGTGCTAAGCGACCAAAAAAAAGTTCGTCGCTGAATTTCCAGTCGATTCTCGATGCGTCTATGTTTTACGCAGAACTATTTTCTTCAGAGCGTAATAATATCTTGCTCGCGAGTGGTGGCACGGTTCGACACGTGATCGTTCTACACCAATGAGGTAGCTGCTTTTTGTCAACAGAATGGCAAGATGGCGGCCCCCATGGACCGATATAACGTTACCATGAAGAGGAAAACACTCGAACATCCTCAAAAGTGGGCCAAATGTATTCTAAACAGTGCCGTATACATAGCCGCGTCCAAGAAGAACAATGAGGCAAATGTACGATAGTGTTATGTTTATGTTAAGCCATTTAGATCAAGTGTTATATAGGTTATATAGGTAGCACTGTACTAGCACTCTAGTAGCACTTTTGTAATGTTCTGTAATTTTTGTAATTTAACTCTATTGAAGAAACTGTACTTTAGTGATTATTGATTCTTGTTCTGAGTTTGTACTCATGATTGAATGCACTATTGTAAGTCGCTTTGGATAAAAGCGTCAGCTAAATGACATGTAATGTAATATTATACATATTCTTGTGCAATACTGTCACTATATTTTGTGCCTTATTTTTATTTATATATTTTTTTGGTCTTAAGCTTATTTTATTTTTTTCCTTAAAGATTATTGTAATTCTGTGTTAGGAGCACCCAGCAAAATAAGCTTTTACTTGTACAGAATAACTGCCTGTTATCTGTGCATATGACATTAAAACTATCTCTTGATCTCTTAAAATACCTGGGAATACACCTCAACACCAAACGAAATTTCTCTAAATGCTTTACATTAGTATTTCTATGAATGTGACAAATAAACCTCCTTGTATCAATAAAAGGCAGTAACTGTACTTATATCAATGACCATTTGTTTATTCATTCATTCATTCTTTATTTCTTACACAAATGAAAACAACACTGATCAACCATAAAAACAATCTTTATGAAAAATATGAAACACGATATATACACACACAACTGTACAAAACAGAATAAGGAAACTCAGCCCTCAGTGTCAGTGTCAGGACAGTCATTTTCCAGTTCCTCAGTTTCTTTTGTGTTGGCACAATTACAACAACGACATAAGTCTGTGCAACACAGTCCTGCAGAAACACAGGAACATCTGCCTGTCTCACAGGCACTTTTGCAGCCGCAGTGTATTACATGCAAAACACTGTCAGGGGCCGGATTTCTGGTCATCCAGGTGACGTGCAATGTCCCATCCTCTATTCTCCAACCATGTCCAGCAGGTGATGGAGCACTTATGTTTCCTTGGAGACAAGACCTCATTATTGCAGCCTGGTAGTTTGCCCTTTTGCAGTGCTGATGGAGGGCATCAGTAGTCGGGGGAATGCATAATTCTGGCAAGGCCGATGATGCCATACAGAAAGCCTTGTACCTAGCTTCATTTACATTTTCGGCAGCTGGCTGATCATATAAGTGGCACACATACTGGCAAAGAAGTGCAAATGTTGACTGCTCCAAGTTGAAGTTGGTACCTAAACTTTTAAAAGCCTTAAGGTACTCATCTTTCTCACATGCAACAGAAAATGTCTTTCTTTTTCCTTTGCCATAAAAGGCACTTGTGGAGTCACACCCAGAGAATGTGTGAATTCCAATCAAGGCTGAACACACACTGGTTCCGAGAGCTGATGACACCTTGGTAATGTCAATGATACGTGTCCTGTTGCCAGTCCCTGTGAAAACATATAAGCTGCATGGCAAATCTGTCTGCACACTTACAGCAATGACTGCCACATCAGTGTCAGAGCTCTTGATAATGACAGCTTTATGCTCCCGTGCAGCATGTTGTGCATGTAAAAACAGCCTTGTGTCACACTCTTCATGATCACACTGCAGGTCTTCAACAACACAAACTGTCTGTACACCCTCCTTAACAGTCACACAGTGGCATTGATCTGTATGTGCGATGTACAAGCAGAGGTTTTTGCCCACTCTTGTAAAGTCTGCATTTTTCCATGCATCATACAGGAATTCTGCAAGTGCTTCCTTATTTGTTCCTTCAGAGAGAAACTTTTTCCATTGGGTTGGGGTCCTCTGATCCGGGCCAAAGATTTGCATGCGTTGTGACCCTGCATCAGCTCTACGTGACAGTTCTAGGTTTTTGATACTGATTAGTGGATACCGGTCAGTGACAAAGTCAATGCGTGTACACTTGTGCTGCAAAGCGAGTTGGAGTATGTTCCGCAGTATGGTCTCTGCAAGCTCTCCAAATGTACCTGGTCTGGATCGCATGGCCTGTATGACTGCCATACCATCAAAAAGAATGGCACCATCCACTGGAACTTGGTCAACCAAGCAATCTCCACCTTTGTTCTCCAATAGATCCATGAGAGCTGATTTATTTGTTTTGGCAAGTAAACCATCAGCACTTGCTAATGGATATGAAACAGTTCCCAAGGAATATGACAGAATTTCTCTCATTTAAATTTTTCTGCTCTGACCAAGGATGAGGAGCCTGGAAAATAACTTCTTGTCAGCACGCAAAATCACTTCCTTGCCTGCTGCAGATTTCTTTTTGGGCTTTACCTGATCACTGAAAGTCTTGAGTTTTTTTGATTTTATGGGGGCAAATATGTCAACGGAATTGGATAACAGTCTCTGGTCCATAAATTCTTTTACGGCATTTTCACCCTTTTCTGAGGCAACAAGCAAATCCTTCATGATCTCTTCTGTTGCTACTCTTCCAGAGCTAAGACACACAATGCCGTCTTGGTATACATCAAAAGGGTTGAGCATGGAATCAATGGTGGAAATGATTCTGCTCACAGCCTTTTCATCAGCATCGATGCGTGTGCTGTCAAGGTCTTTTCGTGTCCGTAGCTCAGGCGATATCCCTGCCATTGATTCACACTGTCTTGCTATAGCGGCTCTTTCATGCTGTGACAGTATCCAGCGATACACTGCAGACCGATTTTGTGTGATCCCTGTCCAACCACCTTTTGTCTTGGCATCTCTGTTAAGTGTTTGCTCAATAGACTGGTCGCAAGCAATGGAGGCAAATCCATGAACACTTTGTCGCTGGACAGTCCACTGGCCTTTCACATTCATCTCACTGTGGCAAGAGGGATGTGTGATGGGCAAATTCACCATTTCCAGCCAGTACGCAGGTAAATATCGAGCATAATTTACTCGATCATAGGCAAAAAACCATGGCATCATTAATCGGACTGTTGACAGGTGAAGTTGCCAGTTTGACTCTCGCGTTGCTCTAACAAACAGGAGGAGTAGCTCCATCATGTCAATGTATGAGCTCCAGAAAGCAAATGTTGCATTCTCTGTACTTTTCCTCTGCACAAAGTCAGCATATTTGGAACACATACTATCAAACCTCTGATCTGCACTCAACACATCCATCAATCTGTCTGGAAAGTCACATTTCATGTCAGTGATGACATCCATGCACACAGCTCTCTCTTGTGGTGGCAAGGAGTCCAAGAAGCTGATAAACCTGATGCGCTGCAGACTCTCATAGAGAAGTTTATGAGCCCTCATGCTGCGATTGTAGTGATGACCATTTATTACCCCATTGATGGATCCTGGGGCAACAACTTCTGATTCAATGAGGATGTCTTGCAGTCCTGCATCTCCAAACCTTTTGCCTAGAATACTCAGGTAGGATATGCATGTATGGAATTCGCCTAATCTAATCACTAAACGTTTTGTAAAGCAATCATTCTTCCAGCGTATTTGCTGTGCCTTGGCATATATAGCCTGATCAAACACTAAAACTATATGATCCAGTTCTAGCTGGTCAGCAATCTGGACACTTCGATTCAGGATAGTGTTCACTGTTGACATCTCTGTTGGTGAGGCCTCAATTACTGGAAGATAATACAATGCTGACTTCTGCAGAGTATTTTCACCTTGAAGCAGTGTATGGAACCCTGTCCAGCTTGGGATTGCACATCTATCCGTATTTGTGGACTTCACAAAAACATATGCCAATTCAGCTTGTGCAGCAAAGTGGGTGTCCATTCTGCATGTCGCTGCCTGCACTGGTTGACACAAGTTCTGTGGCCCTTGCCTTTTGGACTGATGGTACGGTTCAATAGACATGGGGGGGGCTTTGAATGAGGAAACTCCCTTCTTTAGTGGCTGTCTGATTGCTGTGGACACAGGCTCGATGGCGAAACTCTGGAGCATAATTCCATTTGTATGGTGAGTAGTTCCACGACCTGATAGAGTCTCCTCCCCAAAGTCAATGTTATCCCACACAAGTGTTGTGGGTGCCCTCTTTGAGAATCCCTTTGGTATTTTGTCTCCGCCTTCTACTAGTGTCAGTTGGGCAAGGCTAGTGTCTAGACTCAAAACTGTGTCCCATGATGCACAATGTCCCAGTCTGTTAAGCAGTGACACAATGCGTGATGATCCTGTTAAATGTCGAACGGTTAAGCCTAAAGTCAAGGACTTAGGTGTCTGCTTACGGCCCTTGGAAGCAAGGTACACAATGTCTTGACAAACAGACAACACTTTCAAATGCAAGTCATCAGCAATGTTGACATAATGATCCAGTGTTGGCTCTTCAGTGGCGCCTATAATCCAGCTAACTAGATTGTATAGTGCAAGGGGAACAACAGTTTGTGCTTCAGTGACATTCAAATTTTCAGAAGTTGGAGGCCATGGGCATGACATGCCAGGAGTGTCACTAAGATGTCTTTTTAAGAACAATGCTGCTGTATATAGTGTCCTTACGTCCTCTTGTGTTGTTTGGCACTTTGTTGTCCCTTGTTCAGTCTCGCTGTCCGTCTGGCTCAACTCACTAGACTGTGTGGTTTCCGCACCTGATGGGTAAGGTAGCATGTCCACGAGTGTATCCGTTGATAGAGTCTCTGCAAAAACCAGCTCGCCGATGTTGCGCTTGGTGGGGATGTGAAACACCAGTTGGGGGAAATCACAAGTCAGCCTCTTCTTCAACATATCCTGTCTGCAACACAACAAAACAGTGACAATTAAGAGTCACAGGAGTACCATCAAAAGCAGAGAGTGGTGGAGGTGGTACAAGACATTTCAGGCTAGAACCCATCTGCCATACAGCACATTTAACACCAAAGATGCTCAAGAAAGGCACACAACATCACAAACACACACAGTTCTCCTTGGTGCCGACTGGTACATGTCTATGCAAACACCGAGACTTAAAAACTGTTTCTCCAAACAAGCCTGTCACACACATTTTGTGTAAAGCTAGCCTTGCACATGACAAATAATAAGACTTGAGAGAAAAATGCATTGCAGTTACCTGTAGTCTGAAGCATCAAGACCTTCATTTGCTGTCACCAGTTCAACGAAGGCCTTCCTCAGCTGGCCCATTCTCAGCACCTCTTTGTTGACAATCAGCCTTTGGCGAATTATCCTCTCACAGAATATCTTATAGCTGACATCAAACATGGGCTCATTCCTAAAACACATATGAATGAGAAGTAAAGAAATTAAGTGTTGTGATTGTGTGCACATACAACAGAATGCAGTTTGAATGTTTACTTTTATAATGTTAAGTTATGAGCTCCTTGAAATGCAATATAATACATAACTTACTGTTCTTTCTCTGGTTTTTCAGGCCTCGTCAAAAACCTGGTGTACTGATTGTAGCAGCCTTTGTGGTACTGCACCTCCAGAGCCACACAGTCTTTGTCTTGTATATGTATTAATATACTTTGGTCCTCCTTCAACTCTGCAGCTTTCTGCAATTGGCCTTAACGAAACAAAAAGGATAGTTCAATGAGTTTGTTGACATATCACTCACACATAATTGTACCTTTCAGTCACTCAACCACAGTGTGTGTGTTTGTGTGTGTGTGTGTGTGTGTGTGTGTGTGTGTGTGTGTGTGTTTGTTTACCTGCTGTTAATGTTTCAGCCTTTGAAAGAGGATCCCTTTGTCGTTTGCCTGCTCGGTTGATGAATTTCTCCTTTTTTTTGCAAATTATGCACAGGGCAGGAAGGACGGGTCCAGAGCCTGCGATTGGCAGCCCTGACCTAGATCGCAGTTTCTTTGTTGGACTCGTGCTGGTAGAAGCCGATGGAATGGCCTCGTGGTCTTCCGTAGCTTCTTGCCTCTCACGTGCGAGACGTCTTTCCACCTTTGAGATGGCGTTTTTGTCCGTAAATCTACGATAACACGTGTGATGGAAGCCAGCATCCTCGGGAATATTGTAAAACTCCACATCACAGTGTTTGAAGTTCTCAGCCACGTCCCGAGACTCACCCTTCAACCCGAGCCACTTTTGTAGGCTTGTCCTGAAAGTATTCCATCGTGCAGTGGTGAAATGATGTACCTCCTCGTGCTTCACTGAAGTTATATGCATGTAACAAAATTTGATTTTAGATGCAATAAGACACTCCGGTGTATTTTCTTCATCGTCCGTACTGCTCGACGAAGACACGGTGGCCGCCATCTTGCAACTCTGTTGACAAAAATCAGCTACCTTATTGGTGTAGCATGATCACGTGTCGAACCGTGCCACCACTCGCGAGCAAGATATTATTACGCTCTGAAGAAAATAGTTCTGCGTAAAACATAGACGCATCGAGAATCGACTGGAAATTCAGAGACGAACTTTTTTTTGGTCGCTTAGCACGACTCGTTCTTTTTTATGAGCTAAAGATTGTGTAGATGCGCGACTGTGGAGCGGGAATCATTTTTTAGAAGACTTTTCGTGCTTCACCTTGCGGCCTATTGGCCTACCAGACTGTCTCCGTTTAAGCTTAATCACCTTGAATAAAGAAGTTCATCAGATAGGCATCAGCGAGGAAACAAGTTTCTCACGCCAGATGTTTACAGAGTATGCTGACCTCTTTAAAGACAAACTTGGCAAGCTTCCGGTCACGTATTCCATGAAGCTAGACCCGGAGGTCCATCCCATGGTAAAACCTGCACGCAAAATACCAGTGCCAATGCAAGATAAGGTTAAAGCAGAACTGACCCGGATGGTCAACTTAGGTGTGATCACCCCTGTCACAGATCCCACTGAATGGGTTTCGTCTATGGTCGCCACTCACAAGAAAAACTCAGATGACATCAGACTGTGCATTGATCCAAGGGATCTAAATAAAGCCCTGAAACGTCCACACCATCCTATGCGTACCGTAGAGGAAGTAGCTGCACAAATGCCCAATTCCACAGTCTTCTCTGTCCTCGACGCAAAATGCTCATTCTGGCAGATCTCACTTGATCACAAGTCATCCATGTTAACGACTTTCAGCTCTCCATTTGGCAGATTCCGCTTTCTGAGAATGCCATACGGAATCAACTCAGCCAGTGAGGTGTTCCAGCGCGCGATGGAGCAGATCTTTGCTGGATACCCCTGCGCTGTCATTGTGGACGACATAATCATCGGCGGAAAAGATGACAGAGCATGAACAAAACCTCAGAAAAGTGCTAGATCGTGCAAGGAAAGTGAACCTTAGGTTCAACCCCTCAAAGTGCAAATTTAGACTGAGAGAAGTCGGTTATGTTGGACATGTGTTCACAAGTGAAGGATTAAAGCCAGACCCTACAAAGACAAAGGCGATCAGCGAAATGCCCATACTGGAAAACGTCACAGCCCTTCAGCGTTTCTTAGGGATGATCAACTATTTAGGAAAATTCATTCCTAACTTCAGCGAGATCTCAGCCCCGCTGCGTGAGCTTACATGCAAAGACATTCAGTGGTGCTGGCTGAAACATCACCAGGAGGCATTCGATGCTTTGAAACAGTGCCTGTCCAGTCCACCCACTCTGCGCTACTACAATGTCAAGAAACCCGTCACACTCACCTGTGATGCCTCACAGTATGGACTTGGAGCAGCATGTCTTCAGGAAGATGCTCCGATTGCCTACTCGTCCCGGACATTGACACAGACAGAGATGCGCTATGCGCAAATTGAAAAGGAACTGTTAGCAGTTGTTTTTGCATGTTCCAAGTTCAATGATTACATCTATGGGAAGCAGATCCAGATTGAGACTGATCATCAGCCATTAGTCACAATACTCAACATGCCCATACACTCGGCTCCAGCCAGGTTGCAACGCATGATGCTGAGGCTGCAAAAGTACAACTTCAACATCGTCTACAAAAAAGGCTCACAGATGTACATCGCTGATACCCTGTCACGTGCCCCCAGAACAACAACAGAGCAGCACAACGAGACAGGTGACTATGAGATCATGTCAGTCCAACACATCTCATCCTCCAGGCTGACTGAATTGAGGCAACACACTGCTTCAGATCCAGTTCTACAGAAACTGAGCAGTGTCATATCAAAGGGCTGGCCTTCTAAACAAGCTCGGTTACCTCCAGAGATCCGCCCATGTATTTCCCCTACAGAGATGAACTGGCAGTTGAAGATGGTGTCGTTATGAAAGGCCCAAAGACTGTCATTCCCAAGTCTTTGCAAAAGGACTACATCACCATTCTCCACAGAGGCCACCCAGGCTCAGAATCCACTAAACGCAGAGCGCGTGGAATAGTGTTCTGGCCCACAATCACTGAGGACATCGAAAAAGAAACAACTACATGTCCGGTGTGCAACAGTACAAAACCTCACCAACAATAGGAGCCACTCAAGCTACACCAAGTGCCTGACCTACCGTGGTCAACAGTCGCAACCGACATCTTTGAGTGGAATGGCCAACACTATTTAGTTATAGTTGATTCCTATTCAGGTTGGTTTGAGATCGACCTACTTCGTGACCTAACAGCCAACACTGTGATTACAAAACTAAAAAGGCACTTCTCTGTCCATGGCAGCCCGCACAAACTTATTTCCGACAACGGCACTCAATTCACCAGCCAACGCTTCACAGACTTTGCCCTAGCCTGGGATTTCAGTCATGTAACAAGCAGCCCAGAATATCCACAAGCCAACGGGCTAGCTGAACGTGCCGTTCGTAGTGCAAAGCAGCTAATGGAAAGATTGAAGAGAGACGGAACCGATGTCTTTCTCAACCTGCTCAATCTTCGCAATGTGCCACGTGACCGCACACTTGGCTCCCCAGCCGAAAGGCTGATGTCCAGGCAGACACGAACCACCCTACCTGTGAGCAAGAGACTGTTGGTCCCAAAGTCCAAGAACAACACAGTTGTCAGGGCAGGGCTCGTTCGTAAACGCCTATCACAAAAGGAATGCTATGACAAGTCCAGCAGACCCCTTCGTCCCTTACATCAAGGCGAAGTTGTGAGGATGCAAACCCCTCTTGGGCATGACCGCCTAGGAACCGTCAAGGAAGTCTGCAAGGAACCCAGGTCATACATCGTCCAATCAAAAGGAGGAGAATACAGACGGAACCGCAGGCATATCCCTCCCCGTCTCGGAACCTCCACCACAACAGGGAGACCCCCAAGACTTCACTCCTGCATTTCAGTCACCCACCTTCCGTCCTGAAAAAGAACAAACACTCAACCACACACAAAACATGAGCCAGGACCCTGTCCAATCCCCCAATGGGACAGCAAACAATACATACATCACCCGCTCTGGAAGAGCTTGCAGGCCAAATCCTAAGTATGTGCAGTAGGCACTAGGCCAATTGGACTGTTAATAAAAAAATAAAAGGATATGTGAAACTCATGATGTGACATGCCAACAGTATAATTTGCCTTACCTGTGATTCAGTTTGAGTTTAGAATTAACGGATTTAGTTTCAAGTGAAAATGGCATTGAACTCATTTGTTAATACACATGTATTAGAACATGTTTGTTTATTGATTCCCACAGCCGTAAGCTAAGGAAAGGGGATGTAGAACATACGTCTATGTTCATCTTGTTTAAGTAATGTTCAGATTGAATTCCGATAACTAGACACGGCGCATGCGTATAGTCAGAATGAATATGAATGACGAGCATGACTCACGTTGCCTGTAATGTCTTCTCAAGTTCCCGAGTAAAGAAACTAATTACACAGAGTCCGGAATTGTGTCACTCGTCTTTCAACATTGTTGTTTTTTTATATGCTCATTTGCTTGTCAGTTCAGGTCTCTGCTGTTTTCTTAGACTCTTCACGGTAACAACAAACCTCAAGGAAATCTCTGGCCGAGCCAAGAAAAGGTACAACACACATACCCCGTAAAAAGGTTGATTTTGTACTGACAAAACAAGATACAACATAGATTATTACAGAGGCTAGCTGTTTCCCCGTATCTAGTCTGAGTTGAGGTCATTGTCTCCTGGCTCCATATTTAGCATGCAAACATGAGATTGGCATATGTTTTCTTTTGACATTAGCATTGTTGCTGTGTCAATGTACAGCCACTAGTAATCCACTTCCTGTTGGTCTTGAGTCCTAATTTACCATACCACAACAACAAAAAAAGATGCCTTTGGGTCAAAGTGAAACACAAAGTTTATCAAGAGCCTTTGTAATGTGTGGACCATATATGTATGTATATATACTGTATATTAAACTATCTGAGAAGGATATAAATGCACTCCTAATTATTTGCAATGGATTCTCGTGGTTCTCCTTTCCCAGCAGCTCTAACGGTCAACAGCATAGTCACTGCATGTAATATCTGCACAGCTCCTTCAAAACAAAGCAGCAGAGCAGCCATGCTGTGGTGTGAGAATGGTCAGTTTATCATGTGAACCTTGGCTGATCCGATTTCCATCCCCCGCTGTCTCGCTTCACAGCCAATCATCTCTGGCTGCGCTATGAGGAAGGCAGTTGTACTACAGAATGACACGAGGCATCTATCTCCCACACAAAGAAATGTCACAGGTCAATTTGAAAGTAATGGAGTGGAGGGAGAGCTAAAGGGTGCAGATGCTAGTGATTCATATCAATTCAATTTTACCTTTAGTGAAAGAAAAAACACTTTGAAAGGCCCGAGAATTTTTATGTTGACTACAGCAATAACAAAATTGTCGAGCTGATATGGGCAGTAACAGCAGCCCGCCACATGTCAATATAAAAAGAGAGGGGGAGGCTCAATTTAGGTAGGGAAAAAAAGCCCTGCAGTTCCTTAAGTGCAGTGTGTGTTTACGATAAAGTAAAGTTTGAAAAATAGATTGCAACAGCGCAACAGCGCAATTAAAAAAGCGTGGTGTGTTCTTGCCAAGCGAAAAGCAAACTTTTCATACGGCATTACATAGAAAGTCAATGTGCCGCAATTTCATACAAAGTCTTCATGCAAGTTTAAATATTTCAACTCTCGCAAGAAAATCGTATTTAGTGAAAGCCTGTTAGCTTTAAGATTCTCCTCCTGTCCTGACGCTGTTGCATCAGAAATGGTGGCAAAATGTTTTGTCTGTGGGCACTCAAATATGATAGCTCATATTTGGACAGAGATCGGAGCAAACTATGTGTTTAAAACCATTGGGTCTGTGGAACAAACAATAATGTCTCAGCTTCATTTATGCATTTATGTTTGGAGTCTTGATGGAGCAGTGACAGTGTTAGCATAGCCTTGTCCTGATTGATCCAAACTCAAGACAGAAAACATGCCGAAAAGCATCAGCTTCAGAATCATTATGTCTTTATTTTACCATCCTTTTGAGTCTCCTATTATTGTTTCGGTTCACAACGCTGGACCGAACCAGGTTCATTCAGCCGAGCCCGACTTTGTGGTCCCGTGGTCAGCGTGAAAGTGCTTTTGGTATAAAACCAATTTTATTTTTAAATTTTACATTTTTGAATAAACTCATGACTCATGAACATTTGGGTTTCGTCAGGTTGAATCCGTCCCTTACACAATCAAACACGCGTATAAGGCTTAATATGCAAAAAAGAAATCATTAAAAAACAATATATAGACAGATTAAAAAATAATCCCTCTCGACCCACTCAAGTATATTTACAGAAACCTCGCCCTCTGCCTAAATTTGTGTGTTGTGTCTGAGACGTTTCTTAATGTCAGCAAAGAGCCTTGTGGCCCTGCATGTGGGTGGCAACCATCTAGGCCTGAAAAACACGGAGCCACCACCTCGGAACCGCAACAGGTGCAAATAAATGACGACATTCATGAATCATGTGACTTTGTTTGCCACACAAGCTCCCTTGAAGACGTGTGGAGCGATTATCTGGGTCACTCTGCAATGGTTACATCCAATCACAACACTAATCAGGTCAGATGGAACATTTGGCTTCTGAATCGTCTACACCACAGGTGTCAAACTCAAGGCCTGAAAGCGACGGAAAGTTTGTGCATGAAAGCACTGAGTCTGTTAAAAAAGGCTAAGTTATCCAATTATTATGTGTGTTGTATTACTTTGTGTCTTTTTGGTTTTTAATTGAGTGTAAAAGGGATTTTTTTTTGGCATACTGTGATATCCTGTACTATCTATTTTTTTATTAAATCAAATCTCAGCTTGTCATTCAGGGAGGATGGTGGGTCTTGCAGCCAGACCAGTTGAGAACCACTGGCCAGACCACATGGATGTTCTTATTTGCTCACAATTATTTGTTGGACCAGAGTTATGTCCTTCTCAATTGTGACAAAAAGCTTTAAACAAAGTTAATATAATAAGGTGGTTTGAAGTTTGTCTTTGTTATTTTCTTTTGTTTTAAGTTAGATCTTTGATAGAGTAATGTGGATTTCTTAACTCTAAATTAAATGGATTTATGTCAAATTAACAGAGAAATTTGCTTAAATATATTTTTACATTTATATAAATGCATGTGCAATATGTTTACACTTGAATAGACAATAATCAAATACAAAGACAGTTATTTATACAGTGTTACAGATACAACCGGCCCTTTGAGGCGACCATGATGCTGATGAGGCCCGGGGTGAGAATGAGTTTGACACCCCTGGTTGACACGGTGACGGGAAAAGACCACATCTGTCTCATCTCAGATCACAGAGAGAGAAAAGAAGAACATCTTAATAAATGTTGATCTGCTGTCGTAAATTGAAACAGTGCTAAAGTATTTCACAGACAGCTCTTGCACTTGGTCCAGACTAATATGTTTTTATTCTGAATGTGACATTGCCAACAAAAAAAAAGTTGGTGGTGGCTAAAAAGGAAATAAAAGCTTGATTTTATTTTAAGGAGAAAAAAAATCCTACAAAAAAGAACTGTAATTGTAAAAACTGTAAAAAAGCAAAACTTTGCCGATATTAAATCGGCATTAGTTTCTACACTAGTGTTTGCATAACAGTGGTGGATAGAAACATACACTTTGTCATTGTCTTTTGCCAAATTTATGGAAATCCGTTAAAAAAATGTGGACTACATTTTGATGGAAACTTAACTACTAACTGCAGTGCAGCAAAATGTTTGATATTTTTCCAGAACTAAAATCACAAAACATCATACTTGAGCCAATAAGACATAAATGTCAAAATGTCAAATCCTCCAAAATGTTTTGCGGTTATTACGCTGATAAAAACTTCTATCTTCAAATAGCAAACATCTCGCCTGGTGCTCGAAGAGATGACAGCCGTGAAGCAAGCGGGTGACGCTGGCGTTTTGTCCTCTCTGTGCGTTCCCTTCGCTAAATGTCACCGTACGCAGTCACTCAGCGCTTGACGGAGGTGAACACTGCTATCAAAATGTCTTGTATATACACACACAAGCTCTCTCTGAGACCACCCACTCTGTCTTGTCAGCAGCCCTTCTCTCAGGGCCCCGGTGGCCTCTCACGAGCTCATACAACAGGAAGCTGGAGGTGGAGGCGGTCCCCCCCTCCCTGCTCTGACCAGGCCTCTGTCGTGGGAGGCTTCGGGAGATGGAGGTGGTGGGAGGAACTGTCACCATGATTTCAGGCCGGTTACATAATGGCGTCCTCTAAATGGATTTCGGATGGAGGGTTTGGAGGTTCTCGGAGGCGGGTAATGCGATGATGCAGCCGTGTTACGGGGCCACTTGGCATGCCGCGCGGAAATGGAAGACTTTCGCCCACGTGGGGCCCTGCAAATGTGCACAGCTGCATACAAAGGAGAGAACTGAACGGGGGGAACAGAATGCAACTGGACCTTGAAGCAGTATTTGCTCTCCAAAGAGACCGGGCCGATACCGACCTCTGTTGACGTTGTCCAGCTTTTTGGCATGACAGTTCAGCCTTGGAATCTGGGATGGCCACCGGAAATGTATTTCCAGTGTTCTGTGGAGGTGCTTCAGGGGTTGGAGTCCATAACGTCTGGTCTAATTCCTTTGCGTGCCGTGGGGCCAAGTGGGGCCAAGTCTGGACCTGGAAAAAAAAAGACAGGTCAGAGAGCAGCAAGGTGGAGGAGCTCGCTCCCACCGCGCTCTGCAGGCTTCTGCTGCTTGCCAAATGAAATGGGCAAGATTCCCTCTGAGGTTCTGTAGGCACACGTGCGGCTGCATGGAAACCCACACTTAGAAGTCTCAGTGGTGTCTAGCCTTTGCAGATATTGCATGACTGGATATTTGGCCCTGCAGTCTTAGAGATATCTGATATTGGATTTACCGCTGACACCTCAATACCATGGATGCAATTCCTAGAAGGAAATCTAGGGAGGCGATGCCGCTGTATTTATTTTTTGGAAAACGTAATCAACTTTTCACTGAGCGCCTTCATCAGGTCCAATTTCAATGACAGTACGCCCGCCCTAAAGCACACCTGCTTTATGGTCTATTTGACTCTAAATGGACCATCATTTACTAAATGAACATCATGCTGTATTGAAGAAGACTTGAAACTAGAGATTGAGACATAAACTCATGTTTACAATAATTACAGAGGGAATAAATCAAGAGAGAAGTAGAGTCATTTTCTCATAGACTGCTGGTCAGTAGAGAGAATGCAAGTTTTAAGACACTACCGCATTGGCTTTATTCGGCAGAATCAGAGGTTGCCCGCTGATATTGCCCTGTGAATATGAGCTAACTTGAATGCGGCCTCACAGATAAACTAATAACATTCATGCAAAATTCTCTGAGCGTTGCCTTCGGAGCAATTCTACGTTTCTCGTGAAAACCACTGATTACTCCACCCTAAATTCTGGATCAATCCAACTGCATCATAGCAGAGGCGGGCGCCAAACTGCGACCAGTGTCCACTTTAATCTCCACAATCAGAGGTCAACGCGAGCAGGGGGCAACGTACCAGACTAACAGCCACATCACACAGAGCAGACTGTGGCCACAGGAAGGTCCCAGTTGCTGCCCACTGTCCCCACTGGAGTGTTTGGTGGGAGATGAAACGGAAGGAGACAGTAATGCTTTTAAACATGAGGACTGCACACAGCGCGGCCCCGGCAGGGTAATGGATCCAGGTCACTGAAAGTAAATGCTGTTATTGACCTGAATCAGGGGTAACAGACAGAGACAGTAAAGAAGAGACATGTATTGTTCTCCAACAGCGCCGTTGTTTCCTCCTCCCTTTCATGTCCGCAGAAAAGACATTCCCGTCCGATGTTCTCCTGCTCCACAACATCCCAGGAGTGCGGTGGGAAAGATTTGCTGCTGTTCAATCATGGCTGACCCCCCTTAACCCAGCTGTAACATTTGAATCTCACACTCAGCTTCAGCCGAGGTCTTTTGTTATTGTCACAGCCCCCCCTCCACCACTCTCTACGCCTGCCAGGT